>JAKWJA010002498.1:39752839-40280339 GCA_027704765.1 Solanum habrochaites | reverse complement strand
GATTTGATATTTTGACCCTCTTGAATTCGAGAGATCCTTTTTGTATACTTAGTTTATTTTTAAGTATTTCTCTTCTTCATGTTGTGTATTTCAATAATTCCTTTATTCCTATATTTTACTTACAAGTACAATAATTGTTTGACAATGAATCACGTAAGTATTTCAAGAGATTAAGAAAATTATTTAACTACAATTTGGGGAATAAAATCTTCATAAACCAATCTTTAGTGACTATTTTTGTTATTGTATTATTGGCCTAATCTAAGAAGTCATTATAAGCCAATCTTATTTGACTAAGATCCTTTGCCAATAATATAAAGTCATTACAAGCCAATCTATTTGTCTTTATCATTTTCATAACATGAGGATTCATTACTTATTGTCATATTCATTGGACATGATTGGACTATCCTTACAACAAGTCATTCATTATAAAAAGTATTCATTAATAATTCATAAGTCAATCTCTATTGGCTATGCCACTTATTTCATCATTTTAATATTAGGGAAGTTATGAAGCTTTGATTTGCTATTATGTTTCGACTCCCCTTTATTGACATCATATAACAAGTCATTATAAACCAATTTATTTTGGCTCCACCCATTATTTGCTGAAAATTCATAAGTATTGATATTAGCAATTGACATACTTAAGCTTTTCTTCATAGCTCACTTTGAACATACGTTCCATCATCATTCTTTCTTGCTTTCATAGAGACATCTTTAGAAGTAAGATCATGCTAGCTAACATGAAATCAGGTATCTTCCCCACACCGAAAAGACGTGATTTACCGGTTTTAATGAATCTAGATCATGTGAGCTACTCATGAAATCCAATGTCTATCCCACAACGAAAAGGGGTGATTCACGGCTAAGGAAAATCCATCTAAAGTTTTTACCCCACATCGGAAAGGGTGTCTCACCGCTATAGTGAACAATGAATATTCTTTTGAGCATTAACCTATATAGATCATGTGAGATGAACATGTAATCCTTTTTCTACCCAACACCGAAAAGAGGTAATGTCACTGGCCGAGGTGAGATCGAGACATACCTAGCTCTCTTAGTTGGAAACCACAGGCTACTTACTATGTTGGGTAGACATAGTTCGAAGACTAGGGACTTATGGAGACTACTTATCCACCTCGGTGTAGCCTCTTCATATGAAACTTATCGGTGCAAGCACATGCTCATAACTAGTCTATCGGTGTTTTGCTCACTTTCATTATCTTCTTTATCTTTCAGTGTGGACTCAAACATTATGGAAGCTTGCTTCTAGATAGAGATTTACTTACTCTATTGATGACTTGTCCTCCCAACATTAAATTGATGAAATTTGAATTTTCCTTACATATCATCCTTTGGTGTTAATGAGACTAGTCTCACACATTCTAACACCTTCATTCGTGAATATTTTTAACATAGTAGCTTCGGTGTAAGTGAGGCTTATCTCACTTCTTTTAACACCTCAATTTTTTCACTTTTTTAACATAGACATCTTTAGTGATGTTATTACTCACGTTACTTGCTTACTTTTGTTTAGTAGCTTCATATCATCATTTATGGATGATGAGCACTTCATTTAATGAGTTACATATGTTCATGGTTGATTCTTTTAGAGTATTGTAACGAACTGTTTAGTCGTTTTGAGCAACAGATTTTATTTCTGGAAAAACTGGCTGGGGACGACGGATTGTAAGACGGACCGACATTAGGTACGACGCCGTCGAGGAGGGTTGGGTGTCGTCCCATGACACTTAGAATTTTGGGAAATGGGGTACTGAAAATGACTCGCTGTAAATTGTTGACGGACCTGCAGGAACGTCGCCGTCACATTTCACGACGACAGTCGTGAGTTTTCGTTGAAAACACTTTCAATTTGCGAATTGGTACAGCACGAGGTTTCTGACCGTCATGACGGAGGAACAGGACGGGGACCGTCAGCTGTGACGGGGCCCGTCGCAGGCTACGGTGGGAGTTCGAGGGAGCTGCGACACGAACGGTGTGACGGCGGACCTCGCAGGCACGACGGACCGTCAAGGACGACGGACCTGTAAAAGTGTGCAAATTTTCAGATGGATAGTAGCAAGGTCCCAGGCAAAATAGGATTCCTCTACACGTTTTAGGGGGGTCGTTTTGGACTATTCTTTCTTAATTATAAAGATTGAGGTTAATATTAATAGGCTAATTACGTGGGGGGTTTTAAAAGAGGTAACCTTAAGTTAATAGTGGGTGTGATTGTCCCTCCTTTACACTTAATTATACTTTTAATTAGGGTTAAAAAAAGAAGGAGGGTTTGAATAAAACAAAACAAAAAAGAAACAACGAAGCGTAGAGAGCGAGAAACGAAGAGGATAGCAAGGATTTTGAAGAAGATAGTTGTTGATTCAATTCTTCGGTGGAGGTAGGTTATGGTTTATGTTACGATCTCGTAGTGAAACTCTTTAATAGTGGATATTATGTGTTGATAGTATTGTAAACCTGCTATGTGCTTAAATTGTAGCTTGCATGATTATGATTATGAATTGTGATTGAATTAAATAACAAAAGCATGAGAAGCTATTGATCCCAAATCTTGATGAAAGAAGCCCTAATTAGCCTTGATATATTATATAATGAGAATGGATGAGGCCTAGTATGAAAGAAGGCTGATAAACATTATATAATGAGGAATGATGATGCCCTACTGTTAAAGAAGGGTTGATGAATAGGGGATCGGGTGCCACGTTCCGGTACCAGGATAGAATGAAATATGAGGATGGAGTGTCACGTTCCGACACAAGGATAGAATATGGATCGGGGTGCCAACGTACTTGTACCAGGATAGAATGAATATTGAGGATCGGGTAGTGTCACGTTCCGACACCAGGTAGAATATGGATCGGGTGCCCACGTTCCGGTAACAGGAAGAATGAATTATGAGGATGGAGTGTAACGTTTCCGGACCACCAGGATTAGGAATTGGATCGTGCCACGTTCACGGTACCAGATTAGAGGAGGATCGGAGTGCCACGTTCCCACGGCACCAGGATAGAAATAGAGGATCGGGAGTGTCGCGTACCGACACAAGGGAAGAAGAAAAGATAATGAATCTTGAAAGATAATGAATATAATCAATCTAATGAACTTAATTCCCACAATAAGTATGGTATTGAGGCTTGAGTCATCATGTGTGAACTCGGTTGTAGTTATTGATGAATTCATGTTGTTATTGCTACCATGTGAGTATTTGTAGATTGATAACATTATTATTGATATATACTGTTCCTATTTGAGTTGGACGATGATATCTACTCATACGTGTGGTTGTACTGACCCCATACTTTCAGGTTTTCCTCTTTGCTTATTGGGTAATGCAGCGGTAAACGTTCAGCAGTCACTTCAACTCAACAACGTAGATCTAGCCAGTCTTCACTTCATCGGAAAATTCAGGGTGAGCTAATGCGTCTTCTAGATTGGACTGGGTCTTTCTTCTTCAAGTACTTGATGCCTTGAACTTCGGCATGGACTCTAGCTTTTTAGTTATTATGTTCTATAAGATAATCCTAGTTAAGTAATTTGAGATAGATGTATTGTGATGAGACTTCCAATTTTGGGGATCATAATAATTACTATTGAATTGGTTTTATTAATGGTTTAAGTCGTCCGATTATTTTTGTTGATAATATCTTGAAATGTTAAGGTTACGAGGGTTGGTCTCGCCTCACAGGGAGGGTTAATGGGGTGCCAGCGCGTCCCTGATTTGGTCGTGACAAAACTTGTATCAGAGCCTTAGGTTCATTCGGCGTTTTTGGGTGTCATACACAAGAACAGGTCTTGTGAGCCTTAAGGAACTGGTTAGGGGACGCCTTTACTTTTCCGTGAGAGGCTATAAGACTTTAAGGAAAATTTCACTCTTTATTCTTTTCGTGCATACTACTTGAGTCCAATTGGTATCTGGGCGATACGAATGGTATCTGACCATCTGCACTCTATCGCAGAGGTTAGAACTAGCAACGAAAGCCACCCCAGAAGCAACTAGCAGCACAGCAACAACGGAAAGACAAGAAACGATGCTGATCCAGCCACGGGGCTGTAGATGAGGAAGGAAGAAGCAACGGCAAAGAGGCCGTGGGAGAGGTCCTGGGAGACGTCCTCTAGAGGAGAGGAACAAGCACCCTAGCCCATCTGATACTAGGGCGGTGTGGGCCTCCTCACCGACCGAGGAGGGATGATAAGAGAGGGGGAGGAAAGGGGGAGAAAGAAATGAACAAGGGCGAATGGGAAATGCCCCCCAAACCTACCCCCAGAGATGATCAACCAAAGTACTTGCTTATCTTCGTGTGTTATACGATCAGGCGTAAGGGCCACCTCAGTGGTTTCTGACACAACACATCCGGTTTCAGAGGTATACGACCAGGCGGCTACTATGGCTCCCGATGATGCATCATTGGAATAGGAACATTTCCCCGTCTTGACTACTGGGCCTATTATGAAAATGATCAGCATGAACCTTTTCAGTAAGTTCTTGAAATGAAACCTCCAGTCTTTAAGGGCGCAGAATCAGAGGATGCCTACGATTTTCTGGTTGATTGCATGAGCTACTACACAAGATGGGTATAGTGAACGGTTTGGCATTGAGTTAGTGAGCTATCAGTTTCAAGGGAACAGCCAACACGTGGTGATTCCGAGGGTGGCGGTCCCATGGTTGTGTAACCAACAGAGCACACACCTATGACTTGGGAATCATTCTCTACACTTGTTTATGGAGAAGTATATCCCAAGGACTTTGAGAGATAGAAAAGGGACGACGTCTTGAGTCTAGAGCAGGGCGGGATGACAGTTCACGGTATGAGGCTATATTTCAGCGCACTATCCAGAGAAGACACCCAAACTTGTTTCAGTCCACAAGAACGGATTCGCCGGTTTTGTGAAGGGTTTGAGGTCAGAGTTGCGGGATTTCAGCATTAACAGTAGCGGCTACGACAAACATCCTTCAAGAGGTGGTAGACTTGTGATAGAGGTGGAAGGAGTGAAGCCAGAGACGAATTCACACGACATCGGACATCGAAAAGGTTTCGAAGGGGACTGGCGAGGAGTTGGACGTTTAGTTTAATGGTTCTCACTCTAGAGGACGGAGCTCCGGAGGTTACTCAAGTCGACCACAATTAAGTCTTCACTACAGACTTAGGTTGGGGGTCCACCTAAAGAACGGTAGACACTACTCAGAGTAAGAGAGAGACCTATGCATGAACCCCTTCGAGAGTGTTATGGATGTGGGTGAGGTGGGAAACAATCAAGAGGTATTGTCCAACAGAGTTACCGAACCCACTAGCTAGAGGTAGATAGGTGGGTATTGGTAGAGGACGCTTTTTCTAGAGGACGTGGTGGTCGGGTATAATGGTGGTCATCCAACGGCAAAGGTGATGGGCAAAATGGACCCACTACTACGCAACATGGTAGGGGCAATGGACAGACAAACGATTAGGGCCCTTGTTACACTTTCCCTGGGACCGATCTGAAGCGGAGGGAGGAGGCGTCTGATGCTGTTATCAAAGGGGAATCTTTTGGTTTTGTGAGCAGGCATCGTATTATTTGGACCCTGGCTCCCAGTTTTCATATGTATCTCATCATTTGCTAATGTCTAAAATTGCATTGTGAATTTACTTGACATGCTATTCGTGTGTTCTACACCGGTTGGGGATTGAGGCTGTGGTAGTTAGAAAAGGTTACATAGGTATTGTTGCGTGAAATTCTGTGGGGAGCAAATTATGTAGATTTGGTATTTTAGAAATGTGGTGACTTTGACTGGTAATTCTGGGTATGACTTGGCTTTCTCCAAATTTTTGGATCTTGGATTGTAATGCTAAAATGTGACATTGGCCAAGCTGGGACAGAGATCCGTTCGTGTGGGAGGGGTACTACACTTCCAATCCGGTGCGTTATCTAATTTCTTCGTGCTAAGGAAAATGGTTAGTAAAGGGTGTTTAGCTTTCTTTGGCCCATCTAAAGGATGAATACCCAAGAACCTCGATTGAGTCTGTTTCGGTTAGTCGCGAGTTTTGGGAGGTGTTGTCCCTGCCAGATCTCCGGTATGCCACCAGATAGGGATATTGACTCGGTATCGATCTTGAACTGGGCACAACGCCCCATTTCTATACCCCCGTTAGAGAAGGCTCCCGCGGAGTTAAGAGACGTAAAGACTCAACTCAAGAGTTGTTGAGCAAGGGCTCATTAGACCAAGTGAATCGCCTTGGGGTTGCTCCGGTGTTGTTTGTGAAGAAAGAAAGAAGGAGAGAGTTTTCGCTGTTGCATTTTAGACTACCGACAGTTGTGAAACAAAGGGAACTATAAGAACAAGTCCTCTTCATCGCATTGAGGACTTAGTCGATTCAAATTACAAGGTTTGCTTTTGTGTTTCTCTCAAGATGGATTGAGAATACGGTTATCATCAATTGAAAATTACGGGCAACGGAACGGCAATGTGCCAAAGACTGCTTTCGAACGATGGTATGGGGTATGGAAATACGATTTGTGAGGTGACTGTCCTTTTTGGTCTTACGAACGCCCCTGCTGCGTTCATGAGCTTGATGAACGGGATATTTTAAGCCGATTGGACCTCTTTGTGATCGTATTGTATAGATGATTTTCATACTGGTATATTTAAAGTAAGAAGTAACATGAGGAGCATTTGAGGTGTGTGGGAAATGTGGAGGGAGAAAAAAGCTTTACGCCAAGTTCTCTAAGGTGAGTTTTTGGTAGATGCAGTGTCCTTCTTGGGGCATGTGGTTTGAAGGATGGGGTGATGGTAGATCCTTCTAGATTGAGACAGGGAAGAATGGGTAAGACCACTATGTGTCAGAAATACGGAGTTTTGGTGGGTTAGCTAGCTACTACCGCGCTTTGTCAAAGGATTCTATTCTATTGCTTCCCAATTGACGAACTGACTAGCCGAAATGTTCAAGGTTGTCTCTGTATGGTAAGATGAATGTGCGGAAGCTTCAGAAGCTTAAGACTTTGTGGACTACCGCACATCTCCCTCACTTGCCGGTAGAGGGTAAGAAACGTCATTGTTTATGTGAGTGCTCTATTCGGGTTTGGGTTGCAGCAGTGCTAATGCAAGAGAAAGAACGTGATTGCATTATGCCTCAAGACAAATTTCTAAAAGGGCATGAACATAACTATCCAACTCATGACATTGGAATTGGCCGCGGTAGGGGTTAGTGTTTGCAGTGAAGCCAAGGAGACCACTATTTAATGGGTTAAGTGTGAGGTCTACACGGATCATCGTAGCCTTCGTATGTCCTTACTCAGAAAGATTTGAACTGGAGGCCAAGGAGATGGGATGGAACTACTGAAGGACTACGACCCACTCTTTTGTATCTCGGGGAAGGCGGAATGTATTTGTGGCAGATGCCTGAGTAGGAAGGGGGGGGGGGTGGGAAGCATGGGGAAGTCTTAGCTCATGTGCAAGCCTCTAGACGCCATTGGCTAGAGAGTTCCAGACTCTGGGCTAACGGCGTTGCGTCTTGATGAGGTTGGAACATAAAAATGAGAAGGGAGGGGATTGTTGGATAGTGTGGAGTCAAAGATCTTCTTTTCTTGACAAAGATTAAGGGAAAACAGTTTGATGATGAGAAAAAACTAAGGCGAATCCGAGATAAAGTGTTGCGAGGATGAGGAGAGGCTAAAGAAGCAACAATCGACGAGGAGGTGTGTGAGGATTAAGGGAAGGGTATGTGTACCACGCCAGTGATGATTTGATCAACACTGTTCTGGCAGAAGCTCATAGTTCAAGGTATTCGATAACATCCGGGTGCCAACAAGATGTATCGCGACCTAAAACAAACACTTGTGGTGGAGTCGAATGACGCACAATATGGGGTGAATTTATTGGACAAGTGTCCAAACTGCAACAAGGAAATATGAACACCAAGGCCGGCAGGAACACTTCAAAGAATGCCCATTCCTGAATGGAAGTGGGAGAGAATTGCAAGGACTTTCTTTGTGGTTGGTCTTCCAAAGACACTGGGGAAGTTTGATTCAATTTGGGTAATTGTGGACAGATGACCTAAAGTTTTCTTTGGCCTCATTTCATTCCGGTCAAGGTGAACTCACAATGCAGAGAAGTTAGCAAAAAATATCTTAACATCTCCAGTAGGAAAAGTTCGATTGCATGGGGTTCCACTATCCATTATATCAGATAGAGGGTACGCAGTTACTTCAAAGTTGTGGAAAACATGGCATCAGATTGGGTACGAGTTGGCCTAGTTGCTTGGACCTTAGCTACCGCGTTACGATCCTCAGACCGATGGCAGACTGAATTGAGCGAACGATCAGTGTTGGAGATTGCTTCGCGCATGCGTGATAGAGTTTGGTGGCCATGGGATAGATTCTTACCTTTGGCAGAGTTTTCGTACATAATAGCTATCACTACAGCATTGATATGGCTCCATTTGAAGCATGTATGGGAGGAGGTGTAGTGTAGATCTCCATTGGTTGGTTTGAGCATTCGAGGTTAGACCTTGGGGACGATCCTTGAAGGGGATTCGTTAGAAAAGTGAAGGGGCATTCAAGCAAAAAACTCTTCTAGCGGCCGAAAAGGCGAACCAAAAGGATGTATGCAGACCGGCAAAGGTTAGAGAATTGGTGAGTTCATGGAAGGGAAAAAGTTTGTTGAAGGTTGTCACCCATGGAAAGGGGTTGATGCGGTTTGGCCAAAAGAGGTAAGCAAAGTCCAGGTATATTGGGACCATGTGAGTACCTAAAGCGAATCAGGGGAGGTGGCCTTCATGAAATTAGCCTTGCCCCCAGGGCTGTCCGAGTGCATCCTGTATTCAGGTGTCCATGTGAAAAGATACCATGGAGATGGAAACTACATTATACCGTTGGGACTCAGTGTTGTTGGATGAGAACTTGATTATTGAAGAGAGAGGGGAAACCAGTGGCTATATTAGATAGAGAAATTCGCAAAGTGAGATCGAGAGAGATCGTCATCATCAAATTCAATGGAAGAATCGACCGGTTGAACGAGGCTACTTGGGAGAAGGACGGCGGATATATACAAGAACAAGTACCCAATCGGCTTCACCGATTCATCGTGTACTCCTTTCGCCATTGTTTTTCTTCTTTTGAGCGCTCGGGGACGAACGATGGGGTATAAATTGGTTATCTATTGTAACGACCTGTTTTGTCGTTTGGAGCAACAGATTTTATTTCTGGAAAAAACTGGCTGACCCTGGGACGAAGTGATTCTTTTGTGCTTTCTCTGTAACGCGGACCGACAATAGTCCGGACGGTCACGTCGAGAAGGTGTCGATCCCATGACACTGAGAATTTTGAAATTGGGTACTGAAAAATCGACCGCATGTACAATTGTGACGGGACCTGAAGGGAACGGTTTGACCGTCACATTCCACGACGGAAAACAGTCGGAGTTTTCGTTGCAAAAAAAACTTCAACTTTTGAGAATTTTGGTACAGAAAAGAGTTTCTGACCGTCATGGACGGTCAGGGAACAGGACGCGGACCCGTCACCGCTGTGACGGGCCGTTCACAGGGCTACGTGAGTTCCGAGGGGAGCTCCGAAGTACCTGGGTGACTGGGGACCGTCGCAGGCACGGACGGCCGTCACAGGTTGTGCAAGTCCCAGGCAAAATAGGATTCCTCTACACGTTTTTTAGGGGTCGTTTTTGGATATTTTTCTTAATATAAAGATTGAGGGTAATCTTAATAGGTTCTAATTACTTGGGGGTTTTATAAAAAGGGTTTAACCTAAGTTAATAGTGGGTTTTATTGTCATCCTTTACACTAATTATTTCTTTTAATTAGGGTCAAAAGAAGGAGGGTTTGAATAAAACAAAACAAAAAGAAACGAACGAGGTTAGAGAGAGAGAAAGAGAGGATTAGCAAGGATCCGTTTTGAGCAAGATAGCTGGTGATCTAATGCTTCGGTGTGGAGGTAGGTTATGGTTTATGTTATTCGTATGAAAACTCTAATAGTGAATATTAGTGGTTGATGTAGTATTGTTTGTTTAACCCTGCTCAGTGCTTAAATTGTATGCTTTGCATGATTATATTATGAAATTGTGATGAATTAACAAAGCATGATGATGAAGCTATTGAAATCCCTAAACTTCAAAGAAACCATTAATTCGCTGATATATTATATAATGAGAATGATGACGCCTTTAGTATGAAGAAGGCTGCTAAATATATAATGAGAATGATTGATTGCTTAGTGTAAAAGAAGGGCTTGATTGAATTAGGGGTCGGTGTGCACGTTCCGGTTACCAGGATAGAAGAATATGAGGACGGAGTGTCACGTTCCGACACCAGGATAGAATATGGATCGAGTGCCACGTTCGGTACCAGGATAGACGGAATATGAGGATCGGAGTGTCCGTTCCGACAACCAGGATAGAATATGGATCGGATGCACGTTCCTTGGTACCAGGATAGGAATGAATATGAGGATAGGAGTGTCACGTCCGAACACCAGGATCGAATATGGATCGGGTGCCACGTTACCCCCAGGTACCAGGATAGACTGAGGATCGGTAGTGCCACGTTCCGGCGGACACTAGGATTTAGAAATAGAGGATCGGAGGTCGAGTTACCGACCACAAGAGGAAGCAAGAAATGAATCTGGAAAGATAATGAAATACTCAATCTAATGAACTTAATTCCCAACACTAAGTAGGTATTGAGGCTTGAGTCCTCATGTGTGAACACTCGGTTTGTAGTTAGTGATGAATCATGTTGTTATTGCTACATGTGGAGTATGTAGTTGATTTACATTAGTATTGATATATACTGTCCCTATTTTGAGTTGGCGATGATATCTACTCAGTACGATTGGGTTGCTACTGGAACCCCCTACTTTATGTTTTTCCTCTTTGTTATTTGTGTATGTAATGCACAAACGTCCCAGTCACTTCAACTCTAACAGTAGAAAGTCTAGCCAGTCTTCACCTTCATCGGAAAAATTCAGGGTGAGCTAATGCGTCTAGCTGGGACTGGGTCTTCTTCTTCAAGTTCTTTGATGCCTTGAAATTCCGGCCATGGAATAGCTTTTTAGTTATTTTGTTTCTTAGATATTCCTAGGTAAGTAAGAATTTGAGATAGATGTTCTTTGATGATGACTCCAGATTTGGGGATAATATAATATAGTATGAATTGTTTTTTTATTAATGAGTTTAAGTCTTCCGATTATTTTCTATTGATATATCTTGAAATGTTAAGGTTTAGATGGGTTGGTTTCGCTCAAATAGGAGGGTAAAATGTGGGTGCCAGTCGCGTCCCTGATTTGGGTCGATGACAAGTATGTTGGGCAGTTGTACTAATGAATGGTCATGCCCTTGATGATGGATTCATTGAATTACTTTAGAAGTGCTGGGGGTGGGGTGATGATGTATTTTCCTTATTTTGGCTACACATTAATTGGCATATGATTTAGTATGTGCTAAACAATTTTGGAAAGGATTTACAGACCCTCTTTGTTGGAATAGGCCACATTTACATTCATTCATGTATAGTTTGGATGTATTGAACATCAAGTCAATATTATAAAAACCATTTAACATAAATTTATTAGACATTCATGCATTCCTTTTGGGACCTTGTACTGTAGCCAATTTATTGCATAAAGATACGCATTGCCACTCAAGATTTGATTTCTTTGTAGGTCCGTGTAACCAATCTTAGTTCATAACTTTAGGGATAACATTTTTAAACAGCTTGTAAAGCATGATATTAAAATTTGACGAATATAACATCTTCATAACTTTACAATAACAACAAGTCAACATTCCGACAAAAATATAAACACTTAAACATTTACGGACGTAACTAGCATATCCTCGATTTTTAATTCAAGTTGGTAACATTTAACTTCATAAGATTAAAATTTCATGAGTTCATTCGACGATCGTAATTCAAGAACCCTACACATTAATATCATCCAGCACCACATACTAAAACATGATCTCTAACCTATTCAGCATTGAAATCAAGGATTCTAGGGAAAGGAAGTTCGACGAGAACGATGGGAACAACCCTACTTTTCAAGATCACATGAATCATCCAAAAGAAAGTACACTTGGAGAAAAAATTCAAGGAGGAAAACCCATACATTATGTAGAAATTAACCTATGAATACCACCTTGAATGAAACTTTGAAGGAACCTTGAAATTGCCCTAGAGAAATAGATATACTTTCCGCCTTTTTCTTTCGTTCGTTGTTTTTTGAATTGCGTTTGGAAAATCATAGTGTTTTAACGTGAGTATAAGTCATAGGAACTGATATTGAATTATTCAACTAAGTTTCAATAAGTTAATTAAATAAATCAATTAACTAATTACTAAAAATCCCCTCCTAGATTGACTAGAAATTGGAAAACACAACACTTAGTCAAATCTGAAATGTTTCCTAAGATTTTCATTTTTCACCTTTAAATTAATAAATTAAATGGAAAATTTAATTAATTAAGGCACCTAGGGTAATTAAAAGAGTACTCCTAGGTCATTGGAATCATAACTAACCCTTTTGAATCATCCTTGGTTAAGTACTAGGATGTTTCTTGAGTTATACTAGGTTAGTGTAAGAATTTCGATTTCACCAGTTTAATTTAATTAATTAAATTGATAATTTAATTAATGAAGTCACCTAGGGTAATTAATAAAGTACCTTAAGTATTTATAACCATAAACTAACCATTTGGGCCATCCTAGGGTATGTGATAGGCTGTCTTTTTCTTGTCCTACCCGAAATCTAGAAAATGCTTTGTGATTTTGGTTTTGCCCTTTTAAAGTAATTAGTAATTAATTATTATTTAATTAATTAATTAGTCTTGGATAATTACGAAAGTATACCTATATTGTTAGGACCATAACAAACCCTTTGGACAATCCTAGGTTAGGTACTAGGTTGTCACTTCAACTAGTTACTAGGTTAGTGTCCACCCTGGATTGGTTAGGTTGTCGGGTGCACTAGTGGGTCCATTTCGGTTAGTACTAGGTTAGTTAGTTAGTTAGGTTAGTATTTAAGAGTGTAGATTTAGTTATAGAACTAGGCCCCACATGGGTGAACCCATCTGCACGCCTGCCCCTTAACTACCCTAACCAAATTCAGTTTTGGTGGTCCCTTCTTGGCCGTTTCTCCCCATGTTCTTGCACATGGCTTGCTTGTAATTTCCTAACTAACTATTATTGATGTCCTATTTCGAATGTTTACTTATTTTCCCAAGGATCCTCACTATATCCTTGGGCATTGCTTAATCTACATGATCATTTTAATTGATCATGTGCCATGGTATCTAGGCTAGACGCTTGGATGCCTCATATCTAAAGTGTTGATATTGTTGAAGACAAAATTTTAGCTTAGGGTCTTCCATGAAGGTACATTTCTTGGACAAACTCATTAATGTCAGGAAATTGGCTAACACCCCTTTAAGAAAATATTTTCTAGTATGCCCAATATTTTATCTTATTTGGGTATTATATAGAAATTGACTAATTTTTTCATTTTTCGGAAAAAATATATTTTTTGTAAGAGTTTTCAATTTTTTAGTGTCTCCACTTTATTTTTGAAGAAAAAATCAAGAAAAATGTATTTTCAAAAGACTTAAGCAGAAAAAATCTTTTAAAAACATTAAAGGGGCTTGCCGATTCTTATTTATATTTTAGGAAGGTTTTTACGGTAACTAAAATATCAACTAATATGGTTTTCGGCAACTAAAAATCTTGGCAAAATGTTTAATTCAGGTTCAAAATAAAATGAATTAGAATTATATTAAAAATGAAATGTTGATTTTATTATCTAATTGAGGCTTTGGAAAATTTATTTTAAGTTATTTATTTTTTGATTGATTTAAATAATTTATTAAAACGATCTTGCATTTTCCGAGGATTCGAATTTTAACCCTAACACTAATGATAATAAAAAATCAAGTAAGAGATAAAGTAAAAGAGGGAGAGAGAGAGAGAGTCCGGTCCAAATCCGGATTCTGTCCTCCTGGACCGATATTTGGACCCATTTTAGTTTCGAGGGCCTTAGAGCCGTAGTACCTGTTCTAAAGTTCTAGCAAAAAAATAAGCGCTAAAGAAACAAGGGCTTAGGCCCAATATTATAAAATACAAAAAATTCAGAAAATAATTTTGGGCCTTTATGGACCAATCTATTCAAATCTTACAATGGCTTTATATCCTTCAAATTTTGAGAACCTGCTCGTCCATTTTGGGGTGTGTGACTCGAGAAAAATTGACTTAAGCCTCGATGGCTCTCTTGAAATGCCGACAAATGTGGGAGTTCATGGTTAGATTGAGCGGATTTCATTGAAATAAGATAATAAAAGAAAGCGATTAATGATCATGACTGAATAATTTTAACATTTAATGAAAGGTACGAATAGTAAAAAAGGCAATGACTAACATATGATGAATAATATATAAATACGTGGTTAAAGATGATCATTTTCAAATGAACTCAAATTAAAAAATTTCAAAGACACATGCAATACTCACACACTGAAAAACAACGACATGTCTGCACTTTTCACATACATAAACGAAAGGGTGAAAAGCAAACAGCAGACTGTTAAAATTCATAGAAAATGCGACTTAACGTAAAAACAATAGAAGCAAATAGATGTGTTATTCCAAAGGAGGAATGCATCGACGTTACCAACACATAAAAAATAGGAAACAAACATAATTCTACACAAATTTCCAAAATTAAAGGACTGTTAGAAGACAAACTTTAGTAAAATAACTCTAATTATTTTAGGGACAAGAGATCTAAATTTTAGTGGGGACCTCTTAATTCATATGCATTTAAGACAAGATAAATAAACACTCATTTATTAAATGTCCTATGCGTCAAATAAGATCCAAGTAATCAAACACTTAGCCATGAAAATAATATGAAGCGACAAAAATGAAGCATTTTGAAGAGAAAAAATGAAGCATTTTCAAGAGAAGTCTTAGTCCAGAAACAAGACATGAAATAAATAGTGGAAGGAAATTCTTTTTGAGATAATGGCAATATGTGTAAGTGGACTTCTAACAGGAAAAAAGGAAATTTAAAGGAATGGACAATCCTAGTAAGAAATACAAATTGAGATAAGATAATTTCGGAAAAGAAACAATCATAATAGGCATTTAAGAGATCCGAGATACAAGGGAGCTAAAGTTACGGAAATAAGGATGCAAGGATACTACATACAACCTACCATTACGGTTATTCGAGATTTTGTTTTCATATGGACAGCAATACCAAAAATATAAAAAGAAACTTTGTATATGCTGGGTAAATCATTCGAGTCAAGGGTTCATAAACATACAAATATAGTTTAGAATAACTCACTCAAACATATAATCAAACGACTGAAATAGGATAACACCATATTCAACTTAACAGAGAGGAACAAGATTCACAATTTCATGATTCAGGCTAGTAAGAAAATCAACCTTTCTAACTTTAACAGGCTATAAATCTGAAAACCCATATTTTAAGCACAACAACAGTCGAACGATAATACAAACAAACATATATTAAAAAACATCAATTTTTGAATCGGTTAACATGCTACACTCCATTTACGCTGAACTAGAAAGATCCCAAATGAACAGTTAAAATTTGTTTAACACAAACTAGGCAAAAATAATCATATAAGGTCAACTGGTAACCAACAACAAGTTACTCATAATCAGAATCGTACAGTAGGAAGGGGAAAAGGAAAGAGATGTTTACGTTATTGTGTGCAGCGAAACTGAGACAACGAGAAAGAGAGGCGACCTTCTAATCGCAAGAATATCAAAACTCAAGAAGCAAACAGAGAATCTTAACGGAATACTGAACTTGAATACTTAAACTATTATCCCTTTGCTTACCAAGTGTACTTAGCATGTATCCAATTATTTCCTCAACTCTCTTCTTCTTTAACGATATTTCCCAGCCAAAATCTCTAATTAAAATCTGAAATGATTTTTCTTCTATTTTTTTTTTCAAAATTTTCTCCAACATTTTTTCGCTAAAATTTTAAGCCTAGAAAATTTGTTCCCCCTTTGTCATGAAGAGCTGAAGAATATATACAGGAAGAAGATATGGGTTACATATTTTTGAAGGGAAAAAGGCAAATTCGACAATCCCCCACCCATCTAAAATTCAAAATCATTTCACCAAAAAATGAAAGAACACACTTTTTTCTAGTAAATCCACCCCATTTTGAAAGATGGAAGGGAGAATAGACGGTCTCGATCAATTCTTCTCGTCCTTTCTGATTGACGTGGCGTGATCTCGAGCCTAAAGGAAGATTTGTGTTGCTACTGTGCTAGTGGAACTCATACAAAATAAATATATTGAGGAAGATGACGAAAACTTGTGTGTCATGTCCTTCACTGCCATCCTGCAGACTCGTCGTTCGCGTGAAGTGAGTCCCACGCGCTAGGTTTCCCCTCACTCCTCTCGCGCGTCGCTTTTGAAGAAGGGGAGGAACGTGGGAGTTTTCTTGCATTTTTACGCTTCCTGGGATCTACGCATTTGGTATTTTGGGAATATGATGAGAGCCGGGTCGGGTGGAGAAAGGGAATTGGGTTATCTCGGAATTAAATGGGGGTTAAAAATTAAAAAGGATTGGAGTTCGGCTGAAATGGACTTCTGTAAATAATTGATTTGTTGGGTAAAAAAAAGTGCAGTTGGACCCATGTGTCTGAAGTTTCATTTAAGATTATTGGAATGTGAACATCAAATTGGTTTTAGAAAATAACCAACTCGAGTCAATTCGATACTTTGGTTGAAAAGTAAGTAGAATGAATTACTATAATTAATTGATGAACTTCTCAAACATAAAGAAATAAAAATAATAGTTTTACTTATAAATAAAACTAAACTAGAAATAACCCCCCCCACAAAACACTATTAACTATAACAAATAATTATAAATGCTTAATTTTAAGGAAGTAGTTTTTTAGTTGATTTGAAATATTCACAAATATAGTAAAAAATATAAAATTTGAAAATTATATCGATTAAGTAAAAACTATAGTGCCACAAAATTAGTTGAAATAAATTTGGAAAGTATTTTAAATTTAACAAGTCAATTTTTCAAGTCGTTTGGAATTTAAGAAACTAATGAATTAATTTATATTAGGGAGGGTAAAAAATTGAGTTTCAACAATTGTCCCTCATTTTACTATGATTGGTACAAGAAATTCGAGGAAAAATGAATTTTACTATACCAATTTTGACTGACCACATCTTCATCTTTTGGAGAAGGGATTTTGTACGGACATTAGGAAGTTATTGGAAATACCCGGAAAACAGGCTTCTACAATCTTAGGCTGTCTGAAAATTCAGGTTCACCACGGTTAGTTTGACTATGTTTGATTAAACGGACGGAACATTTTGNGTGGGTTCGAACCCCACATGCCTCACTCCATTTTTTTTTTCTCCTAACTTTTTACTTGAGCTTTACCCTATTTCGAATCCCCCTCACCTCATTTTATTATATAATGTTTTTATTACTTGTTTATGTTAAGGTCATGGGTTCAATACTTACTGACATCATTCATTTTAAAAAAAAATTTTAAATTTTTTTTTTTAATAGTAAGCTGCCGAAACAAATTTCCATAATGCTGGCAATTTGTTCACCCTTTTTGCAGTCCATTTTCTCAACTTTTAAATGTAATATTTAGGACAATTTTCGTGTATCATCTAATACATCTTTAGGTGAGTTTTCATGGTTACTTTTGGAAATTTGATCACCTTTTTTCATTCCATTTTCTCACCTCTTTGTCGTTAAATTTGAAGATATTTCGAGTAGTTTTTATGGAGATCTTTAGGTGTATTTTCAAGGTAACTTTCAGTCAAGAATTATCATTCAATTCAGAAATGTTTAACAAATATGAACATCACGTTTTTTACATATTCACAAACGTAAAAAACAAAAATTTAACATGCCCAATTTCATGCTTCAAGTCGAGATCAAAATCGTAGTACACACGTGCATCCACAAGTTAACATATCAAACATTTTTCGAAAACACTTCTTTCATTTCTACATAATTCCAAATACACATTCAAACATGTAATAACTACCACCCCTAAAATCATCATACCAACATATACTTGAATCTTTCAAAGGATCGAATGACAGGGGAATGCAACGGGGACAACCTTAGTCTTTGATTGTGAATAGTATGAACCTTAGGGGTCTCTTGGGAAAGGGACAAAGAAGGAAGAAAAACCATACCTGAAGTCGTTCAAAGATGTTCTTATGTGCTTCCAAAATCCTCACTTAGCCAACATATCACCACCAAAATCACAAGCACAATCCAGGGAGAACTTGAATTTTACTTTTCGTTTGTATACTTATTTTGCTTTTGAGTTTGAGCGATCAATTTCTTGAATGTTGATGAACTTTGTTACATTTTTGTTCTCTTCTTTTGTTTTACAGAATGTTGTGCATGTAAATAAGGTGAGATTTAGAGAGACATGAGAATGAGTTAGCTTAGAATTAGGAGATTAGGTTGAGACTTAGTCAAATTAGGACTTCTCTTAATTGTTAAAAAAAACATGATTTTTTCAAAGGGTAAGAGAACTGACCACCAAGACCCTACAAAATCAGATAATAAGCATTAATTAAATCAACCTAACGAGTTTCCCCTCCTATTTAAATTAATTAATTAATTAATTGAATAAATATTTAGGGTAATTACAATACCACCCTTAGCTTGGAAAAGACTATTATACCCCTAGACACTCAAAACATAAGATTAGCTCTTTTAAGTTCGGTAAAACTCATCCGGGTAAATCACTCCAATTGGGGTTACCTACATGGTTGGTTTCACCTTGCCTTGCTCAACTAACTCACCATGTTGGTTGGCTTGACAAATGCATAGGTTCTTAGGTCTGGTTCTACGCGCAACAAGCCATGTCAACTCGGTCTAATCTTAGGCATTCAACATACATTAGACATTACTTAGCATAGTCATTTTAGGGTTGTTACATAATCCCCCCCCCTCTTAAGAACATTCATTCCCGAATGACACTTCTAATTTTTTAGCACAAATCTAGTCATCTATTTAACATATGCATACCTAAGCAATTCAATGCTTTTTATTGGTGAATATCTAATCACATATTAGTAGGTTGGTGCACATCCTTTAAACCTATTAGCTGCTTCGCACTAAAATACTGAGGAACTCTTTCTTAAACTAATCTCATCAAAGAATACAACATAAATAAACACATGCTTACCTAAATAAACAACCAATACGATGACTCCAACATATTAACTTCATACTAGTTCATAAAACCATACAGATGAAAAACTAATTTAGGCTATGCATCGGAGACATCAACAAATGTATCTTCCCCTACACCCCTTGATTTGAGTGCGAAGAATCGTTTCCTCCTTGGAGACTTTTCACTAGGACCAGTCGACTAAACTTTCTCATTCAATTTTTCTTGACCTCTCATATACATACAATCTTTCATCATGTTACCTGGTTTTCCACAACCGTAAAAAGCTTTAGAGAACATTATACACTATCCTCCATCCAGTTTCCACACTTCCTACAAGGTGGCTTCTCATGAGGTGTATCTACTTCATTGTTTCTCTTAACACTGGGCTCAGAACCGCAATCATAGCGACCCTTGGATGAACTTGACTCCCCTTGGTGGAAGAGTTCCTTTTTAAACCTGGGCTTATCCCTGATTTCAGTACTACTCTTCCTTGAGAAATTCTCCTCATCTTGCCTTGAACCGTTCCCTGCCCTATTGTGATTCTTCTTCCTACTTTCCTCCACTTGCTGGACATTGACCATAATCCTTTAAAGGTCCATGCTTTCATGCAACATAACTTCCCTACAGTCCTCTTCAAAAATCCTCTAAGGTCCATGTAAGGAACCTGCTCATCTCGTCCCTGCTATTCAACACAAGGGAAATGACATACTTGGACAACTTCATAAATTTCAAGGAATACTCCCTGACAGTCGTCGAACCCTGATTAAGGTTGAGGAACTCCTTAACCATAGCCTCTTTCCTCTCCCTTGGGTGGAATCTCAAGGAAATCTGTTTTAACCAGCTCCCATGTTACCGGACCTCTATCCTGCCACATCTTACACAAGGATTGTGCAACATCCTTGAGATGGTAGGAAACCAGCTCAGTCTTTTCAGTAACTATGGCCCCCATAGTCACCAAAATCTTCTACACCTCATCAATAAACTCATGTGGATCCTCTATAGTCTTAGACCTTGTCAAAATTTGTGGATTCATCCTTGTGAAGTCCCGTAGTAGGTATGCCATGCTACGTGGTGGTGGGTTCTTTCATTGAACCTCCTGCCCATTGGCCAGGTCTGTCATAGCCTAGGACTACACAGTGATGGCTTGAGCCATCTGTGCCAAAGGGTCCGCACCTCCGCATTAGTCAATCTAGCTAGGTTAACTTACATGGCAACTCCTAAAGCTTGAGCATGGGGTGGAACTTTGTTTTCCCCAGCAACTGCTTCTCCTCTCCCCCGACCAGCGTTACTTCTTGTGTTCATTTTCTGAAAAAGATAAGAATTGATGTCAAATACGCTCCTAAAACCAAAAAATAAGTCATTAGAGATGGCACTATATGCTCAGAAGAAGGGAAATTTCCTACGTATCATGCAGTCTCTAAATCAGGATAGTGCTGCACTTCGCGAACATGACTTAGAAACTACTCAATGTTGTTGATGTGAACTTATTACTCTCGGAATTTAACCTAACGCTCTAATACAAACTTTGTCACCACCGGAGTCTAGACCCTACCCGAAACCAGCGTTGTTGACCTCTCAAAGGTCGCAGACAAGCCTAGATACGTCACAGTTACATCATCTAGGTTAATTTTAGCGTAAAATTTGAAAATTTTAGTTACTTGAAGTATGCTTAGACTTCATAGTAGGATACATTATACTCATATAAGATTTATCTACATCTGTTCATAATCGTTCACAATAACCATCTAATATAAAGATACTCAATTTAATGAAGTAGTTATATCTCATAACATATAAAGTTGCAAGAATGGCACCAATACAATGTATGAACATAATTCGTAAAGAAACACTAGTGGAACATACTCCATTAGATCAAGCCTAAATATAAGCTAGAATATGATGCACAAGTATCCTCGTAAGCATGAGGGCCTACAAATTACGGATGGATGCTCCACGTCCAAATAGCTTCAGTGTCGTCTCGTAAACTCTAGCATCCACCCGTGCCTGCCCCTAAAAGTAAAGAGTTTTATGGAATTAGTCCACACTTGTACTAAGTATGTGTATATGCAAGCACAAACAAAGAACATTCATGATTAAGAAGATCTCTCTCATAACGATATGAGATACAAAAAGTCAAGTTAGTGGACTTCCTAAATCGGATTAGGAAAGTAATGTTATGAGAGTAACATGCATCATCATACATATAATTTTTCACACAGCACATAACATATTCAATATAACATATAACATAATGCACATAACATATAACATATTTCATATCATTCATTCATATGACATGAGACCTTGGAATCATGGACATGACATTACGACTTCTCGAAATGAGGGCTCAACATATGAGACCTCAACTAGGGAGTCTACTTTAGCAAACACAGAGTCTACTTCATTCATTCTTACGTACTTTACATTCATTCATTCATAAGCTAATGCAAACAACAACTATAATTAGGATGTAATTTAAGACTTTCATCGGTTTTAATGTGCAAAGACAAAGAATGACCTAGTTACATTACTTGAGTCTAGTTCACCTGTTTATTATTCTATCCAAACACCTTTGGTATTATTCGTTTCACTATCTTTTATACTTTGAGGAACTTTAACTTTAATCGACATAGATCATGTGTGCATCATGAAATTCGGTGTCTTCCCCACACCAAAAAGAGATGGAGTCATTGGCCAAGGAGAAACCAAGAACATACCTAGATCAGTTAGGTGGAAACCAATTGCTAGTTCCTATGTTGGCAGCATAGTTCAAAGACTAGGAGATTTAGGGAGACCCATACATGTTTGGACGGATAGTATCATCTCATGATAATTGCACGAACCTTTTCCTTCTCGAAAAAAGAAATCGCAACTCATATCTAGCCTATCGGTTCTTAGTATAAACTTCCATTACATTAATCTCATACATCATAGAAGATAGCTTCTTGCATAAGGGAACCATAGGTCATTAGATGATTTTCATCTCATCATTTCGTATTAAGCGTGAATTGTCGTTACACTTGCATGTAGAGTGTAGTTGAGACTTGTCTCTTAATATTCAACACTCTCTTAGATGAGTACTTTTGATGACATTATAATGGCGTATGTATTGCTTCTCTCACTTGCACTAGCCTCATATTCTGGTGCCACCATGTTCTTTCTTAGAATACTTTCATTTCATCTTTATTCACCCTTAATTATTTGCTCATCGTATGACATACATATGCTCTCTTGGAATTTACATTTAGGAACATCGATTCTAGACGTAGATACAACTTGTCTAACTTGTACTAAACTATCCTCATGTAGCCACTCTTTCTTTGCTTATTCACCGTTTAGTATAAATATACTCTCTTAGAAATTTCAATTAGTGACATTGATTTTTAGGCGTAGATGCAGCTTGACTTACTTGCACTAGCCTATATACATGAAGTCACTCTTTTATTTACATATTAATTATGAATTCTTCCTTAACACTTTCTTTTGGAATATGCTTGAGATTTGACTATGCATCATTCTACACTCCCGTTATCTGAATATACATTTTATCATATGCCAATGCACTTGGCCTTTAAGTATGTTTCACACTTTTACTTAACCCTGCTAGGTTCACATCATTTCATCACATAAATTTCAGGTTCTCTTACAATTAAATATACGCTAGACTTAAGGGTGCATATACACAAGCCATGAGGCTTCATTCATAATTCGCTAAAGTGACTCATAATTACCCAAGATTATGTGGTACAAGAATTATGCATCTTGTAAGTATGCCAAGGTCTCGAATTCAATTTCTATGGGCATCATTCATTAATTATTTATTCAGTAAGACTTATGCATAATTTTTGGAATTGGACAAGGGAACCTGATTTCGAATCCCTTGAGTAATACTCTATCTTATATTAAACTTTGATAATTGTATTTTTCAGATTTGGGGGACCCTAGGTCGATTCCCATTACCCCCATATATTTTCCTTTCTTTTCTTCATTTTTGTGTTAAACATTTCGGCCTGGGAGACCCAAGATAGAATCCCCACGCCAACATTATTTTCTTTTTGTCTCTTTACTTGATTCCTTCGTTTAGACTAAGAGGGTGTGGGGTCGACTCCCCCACAACCCCAATTTACCCCAATTTTTTTTACTCCTTAATTCTCTTCATTCATCCAAAAGTTTGTGGGTTCGATTCCCACATACCTCATTTGATTATTTATTTATTTTATTTTCCTCCTCTTTCCTTCACCCATCATAGAAATTGTGGATTCGAACCCCAGACGCCTCACTTCGGTTTCTTTTAATTTTTTCTCCTAACTTTTCACTTGAGATTTACGCAATTTCAAATCCCCCTCACCTCATTTCATTATTTTTTTATTACTTGTATATTGTGAGGTCTTGTATTCAATCCCCACAGACCTCATACATTTTTTAGAAAAAATAATACTAAAACTTTTAGCAGTAGTCTGCCGAAATAAATTTCCAGAATGCTGGAAATTTCTTCACCCTTTTTGCAAACCATTTCTCAACATTTAAATGTTAGATTTAGAAAAATTATTGTGTAGCATCTAAGAAATATTTAGGTGAGTATTAATGGTTACTTTCGAAAATTTAATCACTTTTTGGAGTCCATTTTCTCACCCTCTTTCACGTTAAACATCAAGAAATTTTGAATAGTTTTTTGGGAGATTTTTAGGTGCATTTTAAAGGTTACTTTCAGTCAAGAATTATCATTAAATTAAGAAAATTTGAACTCATATGAACATGACGTTTTGAACATATTCACACATGTAAAATACAACAATTTAACATGTCAAATTTCATGCTTGCAGCCGAGACCGAAATCTCAATACACACGTGCACCCATAAGTTAACATATCACACATTTCCGAAAACACTTCTTTCATTTCTACATAATTCCGAATACACATTCAAATAGGTATTCACAACCAGCCCAAAAATCATCTACCAGATATCATACCAACTCAAACTTGAATCTTTCAAAGGATCTAATGACACGGGCATGCAACGGGGACAACCTTAGTCTTTGATTGTGAATAGTCTTACCCTTAGGGGTCTCTTAAGAAAGGGACAAAGAGGTAAGAAAACCCATATCTAAAATCGTTCAAAGATGTTCTTATGGGCTTCAAGAATCCCCACTTAGCCAATGTCTCACCACCGAAATCATAAACACAATCCATCGAGAACTTGATTTTTTACTTTTCGCTTGAATACTTATTTTTCTTTCAGTTTGAGAGACCATGTTCTTGAATGTGGATGAACTTTGTTATATTTTTCTGTTCTTTTCTTTTATAGAATGTTGTGTGTGTAAATAAGGTGAGAGTACAGAGAGACGTGAGAATGAGTTAGCTTAGGATTAGGAGATTAGGTGGAGACATAGTCAAATCAGGACTTCTCTTAATTCTTTACGAATCTTGATTTTTTTAAAGGGTAAGAGTATGACCACCAAGCCTCTACAAAATCAGATTATTATCATCAATTTAATAAACCTTAATGTCGCTTTAACCAAGGGTAGAATATGGGTGAAGACTATCTTGCAAAAAAGGGTAAATTTTGGTGTTGTTACAAAAGAAATTCATTTCTTTCCAACTGTTTAAGATTTTGTTGTAAGCCCTATATAGAAAATATGGATTTATATAAGGTCTATGAACGAATGTTCTACTTCGTTTTAGATGGCGTAATGTGAAACAATGTTCCTATACTAAATCTTATTATGTTTGTTATGTTGACTAAATGAGAAGCCTATGTAAGCTTCATAGGTGAGGAGTCTAAGTAAACTCTTTAAGTAGTATGTGAGAGTTCTATGTATACCGCAATATGTAAATAGTTTTAATTTTCAATATTTTAACCTATGGTATGTTATGACGAATGTTATGAGGCGTGTCTATGTCCTATACAAAGACGACGACGCTGGTTACGTCTAAGGGGGTGCTCCGTGGTCATGACATATCATGCTAAGATAACTTTGTTATCTCTTATGCTTATTTATTTCGTTTACTAACCATTTTGAGATCCTCTTGTTATGTTATGCTTGCTTTCATCTTTGGTACATTTTATACTAACACATATTCCTTACATTCTAATCAAATGTAGGGTTTTGGAGATAGAGTTGCTTTGGAGGCGGGGTTCCCAAGGTGCAAGAAGTGTTGAAAGTTGGTGAGTCCTCACACAATTAAGGAGGAACATCTCATTTTCTTTATTTCATTTCTTTATATTTTGAGACTATTGTATCGACTGTGTTCCAAGATTTTATTTTAAAAGTTGTATGTAATGGTTTGAAACAAAGAATATAAAATATTTTCCTTGGTTTTTTATGAAAACAACTTCGATTGTAATTTTTTAAATTTTTCATACTTTTTAAAGATCTTGTGTTATGATTATGCTAATCTTTGTATGAGTCCCCTTAGGGGTAAAGGCGCCACGTTAAATCTAGGGAGTACCCCTTGGTCTTAACGAACTTTACAACCAGAGGAAATGGTTTAAAATTGTTCTAGGGTGAAAGTTCTTTTTTAGGATGAACCCTCCGAAGTCATATGGCTCCAAGGTAGAAAAGATCCTCAAGGTTTCATAGATCATGTGTATAGGGTGATTTCTATCATGGTATTATCTTTGGTAGAGAAAGCGGAGCTAGCCACTTATTAATTGAGGGATATAGCATAAATTTTGTATGAACAATGGAAAAATAATGGGCCGGTAAAAGAGGGACCAATTAAGTAGGAATTGTTCAAAGGGAATTTTCTTTGTAGGTTCTTTCCCATAGTTTTGAGGGAACTTAACATGAAAGAGTTAATAAATCTTAAACAGGGGGGTTTGAGTGTGGCAGTGTATACTTTTAAATTCACCGAACGATCGAAATATGCTCCAACAACAATGGGGGATTCTAGGGCCAAGATAAATAAGTTTGTTATGGAAGTAACCAATTTAGTAAGTAATTAATGTTGTTTTTCCATATATGAATATTTCTTATCTCATGGTGCATGCTAAGAAACTTAGGAGGAAAAGCTTATGAAAATGAATTGGTAGGTGAAAAGAGCTAGAACTGATGATGGGAACTTTTGTAATGCTATGTATGATGATAAAGGTCAGGCTAAGTCTAAATAAAGGTATTCTGGTCAAGATTCATCCAACACCACTAGGTTTTACCAAGAGAAAGGTAGTGGGTTTCTATTGCCCAAGTCTATTTACTCCAACTGTGGGAGGATTAATTATGGTAAGTTACTAGCCGACATGGATGGTTTCTATGGGTTTGGTAAGCATGGCAACAAAATGAGAGATTACCAGGTTCTTTAGTCTAAGGGAAGAGAGGGTAAGAAAGTTTCCCCTAGTGTTCCTTATAAAAGTTCTCAAAAGAAGAATAGGTTTTATACTATCCAATCTATAAAAGATCAAGAGTGATGTCATCATGTCCCTTTCCGTATGAGTTTTATGCTTTAGTAAATGTCTGTATTTCTTCTCTTTTATGACATTTTATGTTGTACTTATAAACTTACCTTACTATGAATGAAGTTTAGAAGACATCGAGTAGGCATACTCCCAAGAGGGAGATAATGCTCCTATCTGGTGGGGTTATTGTGTGTTTATGTGGTGCCACGATTTCCTTATGTGCATATTCATTAAAATGTGTAGTTATTGTTAAAAATTACTTATATTCATCCTTTTAACTCATGTTGTAGAGCATTTGGGTAGAGTTGCACCCTAGACTTTATGAGGCGAGTAAATGATCATGCGTTAGTTTGGAGTTGAAAGATCTCTCCTTTAATAAATTCCTTTTTGAAGTAAATTACATTTAGATGTAATGAGGTGGTATTGAGCATGTTTTAGTTAGGATATGATAGTTCCTACTTGAAAATATTGCATGCATTTTGGATTGGTAGATATAGTTCATATTCCTTTGTGGTGCATTAAATGAGTTTAGTGTTGAATTGGAGTTCCGTTGTTTAATTGTGTGCATGTAGAAATAGTACATGTATAACGGGCTGAAATTTTAGAGTTATGATTTGAAGAAGTTTTTCGAATCATCATTCGATGAATAATGATACAAAGTAGAAGATATTTTTACGCCCCGAAAACTAGTAAGTTTAACTAGTGAATTCTAGAGCTTTTCGTAAGAGTTTTTGAATGTAGTTTTATGATTAAAATCAAAAGAAATGATTACCGTAATTAGAATCTAGGTTTTAGGGGCTATAATTTAATGTAAGACACTCTAAAGATCATTCAAGGGGTTCTTGAGGGAGACCTCAAAAACAATCCTCAGTCTGCAAATTTTTAGTGACCTACGGTTGCCACCCACTTGCCATAGGTGGACTGCTTCCCCATAGCTGGGGTTCATGTATTAATTGCTTACATAGGCCTGCAACTGTAGGCCACTAACCACACAAACTAAGGGTGAAGCATGGATCATGGACCCACCCATTGTCCGTGAGTGGTAGTATTTTTTAAGATTTTAGTTTTAAGTTTGAATATGCGATTTAAATTAGTAATTAATTAGGGATTAAGGTGGGTCGGTTAGTTATTTAATCACCCCTAAACTAATTCATGTAAATCATCCATCTAAGACTCAAAATTTTCTCAAATTATCCTCTTTCAACAACAACAACAACAACAACAACAACAACAACAAGAAAAAAGAAAAAAGAGGAGAGAGAGGAGGAGGAGAAAAAGAAGAACATGAAGAATTAGAGGGAGAAGGATAAGGAGAAGCATGAGGAGAAATGGTAGAAGGAGAAGGATAAGGATAAGGAGTGTTACAACCAGGGAGCACCCCCTAGACACAACCGGCGTCGTCTTTCTCGAAGAGGACTAAGAGTAGCCTCTTAGCATTCATCAGTACATATCATAGGTCAAAATGTGGAAAATATTCAAACTTCATACATAAAAAGCTATACATAGATAGACCTCTCGCTCACTTGAAATATATAAATATGAAGTTTACTTAGATTCCTCGCAAGCAAGCTTACTGTCATGACCCAAAACCGAGCCGCGACTGGCACCCACACTTACCCTCCTATGTGAGCGAACCAACCAATCTAAACCCTAACATTTCAATATAATATCAACAGAAAGTAATGCGGAAGACTTAAACTCATTAATAAAAACCAATTCAATAACTTCTAAAATTCAACATCTATTATTATCCTCCAAAATCTGGAAGTCATCACTACAAGAACATCTATGATCAAATTACTAAACTAAGAGTATTCTAAAAGCTAAAATAACAAAATCTAGTCCATGCCGGAACTTCAAGGCATCAAGACATGAGGAAGAAGATCCAGTCCAAGCTAGAAGCATTAGCTCACCCTGAAGATCAGGTGTGACGAAGACTGGCTAGAATTGCGGTTGAGTTGAAGACGACGACACTTTTGCTGCACTCCACAAATAACAAAGAAGAAAACATAAAAGTAGGGGGGTCAGTACAAACACAAGTACTGAGTAGGTATCATCGGCCAACTCAAAATAGAAAACAATATATCTTTGATAACATCATAAAATCAACTAATATTCTTAACAGGTGATAGAAACAAGTATAAACATCATTTATAAGTACCGCCAAGTTTATACATGAGGATTCACGCCTCAATACCATACTCATTTGGGAATTAGGTTCATTAGATTGAGTATATTAACATCTTTCAAGATTCATTATCTTTATTCCTCTTGTGTCGGTACGTGACACTCCGCTCCCCTACTACTATGTGTCGGTACGTGACACTCCGATCCCCTACTACTATGTGTCGGAACGTGACACTCCGATCCCCTAATTCTACGTGCCGGTTCGTGACACCCGATCCTCTAAATCTACGTGTCGGTTCGTGACACCCGATCCCCTAACTCTACGTGTCGGTTCGTGACACCCGATACCCTAAATCTACGTGTCGATTCGTGACACCCGATCCCTTAAATTTACGTGTCGGTTTGTGACACCCGATCCCCTAAATCTACGTGTCGGTTCGTGACACCCGATCCCCTAATTCTACGTGCTGGTTCGTGACACCCGATCCCCTAATCTCATTCTTATCAATTCATCAAGCCTTCTCTCTTACCAAGGCATCATCAATCTCATTACTTTAGTTCATCAAGCCTTCTTTTATACCAAGGCATCATCATTAACAAGAGACTAGGTTTTTATCAAGATTTGGGATTCAATAGCTTCATCATGCTTATTTCATCACAATCATATATATAAAATCACATCATGCATGCAACACAATTAAGCATATAAAAGACTTTATAATACTACCCAACACATATCATTCGCTATTAAGAGTTTACTACGAATAGCATAAAAACCATAACCTACCTCAACCGAAGAATTGCGATCAACAAGCTATCTTCTCAAAATCCTTGCTATCCTCTTCGTTTCTCTCTCTCTCTACTCATTCTCCCCCTCTTTCTGTTCTTTTTCTTTTTCTTATTCAAACCCTCTTTCTTTTACCCTAATTAGCATATAATTAAGTATAAAAGATGGCAATAATAACCCACTAATTAACTTAAGGTTACCTCTTTTAACCCCCAAATAATTAGACTTATTAACATTAACCCACCACTTTATAATTAAAGTAGGAAATAGTCCAAAATGCCCCTTAAATTAATTAACAGAAATCCGACCCAGCCTGGGATTACGCAGCCTGTGACGGGCCGTCGTTCCTGCGATGGTCCGTCCTACTGCTCCGTCACAGAGTTCAGAAACTTGATTCTAGTGAATGGCCTGTGACGGTCCGTCGTGGCCACGACGTTCCGTCCTGCCATTCCGTCGTGAAGTTCAGAGAGTCGATCTCAGTACCCAAATTTTCATATTTTAAGTGTTTTGGAACGAGACTCCCTCGACGGTCCGTCGTGCCCATGACGGTCCGTCGTGCGATCCGTCGTCTCAGCCAGTTTTTCCAGAAATAAAATCTGCTGCTCAAAATGACTAAACAGGTCGTTACAATAGATACCAATTTACCCATCGTTCGTCCTCGAACGATCACGAGAAGAAAAACAACAAGAGTGAAAAGGAGTACCTGAATCTGTAAACAGGTGTGGGTATCTTTCTTGCATATCAGCCTCATTCTCCCAAGTGGATTCTTCAACTAGTCGATTCTTCCATTGAACTTTGATGTATGCAATCTCCCTTGATCTCAACTTGCGGACTTCTCTATCTAAAATGGCAACAGGATCCTCCTCATAGGATAAGTTCTCATCAAGCAGAACTGAATCCCAACGAATGATGTAGTTTCCATCCCCATGGTATCTTTTCAGCATAGACACATGAAATACTGGATGCACTCCTGACAGCCCTGGAGGCAAGGCTACCTCATAAGCCACCTCCCCTACTCCGCTAAGTACTTCAAAGGGTCCATATACCTTGGACTTAGCTTACCCCTTTTACCAACCCGCATCACACCCTTCATTGGTGAAACCTTCAGCAAAACTTGCTCACCCTCCATAAACTCCAAGTCCCTAACCTTTCGATCCGCATACTCCTTTTACCTACTTTGAGCCGCTAAAAGCTTTTCTTGAATAGATTTCACCTTCTCTAACGAATCCCTCAAAAGGTCAGTACCCCAAGTCTAACCTCGAATGCATCAAACCAACAATGGGAGACCTACAATCTCCTCCCATACAACGCTTCAAAAGGAGCCATATCAATACTTGAGTGATAGCTATTATTGTAATGAAAACTCCGCTAAGGGTAAGAAGTTATCCCAATGACCACCGAATTCTATCACACATGCTCGAAGCATATCTTCCAACACTTGAATCGTTCGCTCAGACTGCCATCGGTCTGAGGGTTGAAAGCAGTACTAAGGTCCCACCTAGTACCTAATTCCGCGTGCAATGTTCTCCAAAACTTAGAAGTAACTGCGTACCTCTATCTGATATGATGGAAAGTGAAACTCCATGCAACCGAACAATTTCCTGAGATGTAGAGTCTGGCTAACTTCTCTGCATTGTAAGTCACCTTAATCGGAATGAAATGAGCAGACTTAGTTAATCTGTCCACAATTACCCAAATAGAGTCACTTTTTCCCAATGTCTTTGGAAGACCAACCACGAAGTCCACTGCAATTCTCTCCCACTTCTATTCAGGAATGGGCATTCTCTGAAGTGTTCCTCCGGGCCTCTGGTGTTCATACTTTACTTGTGACAATTGGACATTTGGCAAACAACTCACAATGTCGCGCTTCATTATACTCCACCAAAATGTTGCCTTAGGTCACGGTACATCTTGGTTGCCCCAGGATGTATAGAATATCGGAACTACGAGCCTCTGTAAGAATAGTGTGGATCAAATTATCAACACGGGCCACACATACCCTCCCCTTAATTCTCAAAACACCTTCCTCATCCATTATTGCTTCTTTAGCCTCTCCTCGCAACACCTTATCTCGTATTCGGCTTAGTTTCTCGTCATCAAACTGTTTTCCCCTTGATCTTGTCAAGAAAAGAAGATCTCTCCTCCCACTGGCCAACATCCCCCTTCTCATTTACTTCTAACCTCATAAGGTCATTAGCCAGAGTCTGAACCTCTCTAGCCATGGGCGTTCTAGAAAACTTGTAAGTGGGCTAAAACTACCCATGCTCCCTGCTTTTCTACTTAAGGCGTCTGCCACAACATTAGCCTTTCCCGGATGATACAAAATGGTAACATCATAATCCTTCAGTAGTTCCATCCACCTCCTCTGTCTCAAATTCAAATCTCTCTAAGTAAAGACATACTGTAAACTACGATGATCGGTATAGACTTCACACTTAACTCCATATAGATAGTGTCTCCATTGCTTTAATGCAAACACCACCGCAGCCAACTCTAAATCGTGGGTCGGATAATTACGTTCATGCACCTTTAATTGCCTCGAAGCATAAGCAATCACATTCTTCTCTTGCTTTAGCACTGCACCCAAACCAGAATAGGATGCATCACAATAAACAATGAAGTTCTTACCCTCTACTGGCAAGGTAAGGATGTGTGCGGTAGTCAGCAAGGTCTTGAGTTTCTGAAAGCTTTCCTCACATTCATCCGACCATACAAATGGAACATTCTGCTTAGTCAAGTTCGTCAATTGGGAAGCAATAGAAGAGAATCCCTTGACAAATCGTTGGTAGTAACTAGCTAAACCAACAAAGCTTCTTATTTCTGACACATTTGTAGGTCTTACCCAAGTCTTCACTACTTCGATCTTAGAAGGATCCACCATCACTCCATCCTTGGAAACCACGTGCCCCAAGAAGGACACTGAATCTATCCAAAACTCACACTTGGAGAATTTGGCATAAAGCTTTTTCTCCCTCAACATTTCCAACACAATTTTCAAATGCTCCTCATGTTCCTTCTTACTCTTGGAGTATATCAGTATATCATCAATAAATACGATCACAAAGAGATCCAGATATGGCTTAAAAATCCCGTTCATTAAGCTCATGAAAGCAGCAGGGGCATTCGTTAGTCCAAAGGACATTACCAAGAATTCATAATGCCCATACCTGGTTCGAAAAGCAGTCTTTGGCACATCTGCTGCCCGTATTTTCAATTGATGATAACCAGACCTCAAGTCGATTTTTTAGAAGACACAAGCACCTTGTAACTGATCGAACAAATCATCAATGCGAGGAAGAGGATACCTGTTCTTAATAGTTACTTTATTTAGTTGCCGGTAGTCTATGCATATCCGAAGACTCCCATCTTTCTTCTTCAGAAACAAAACAGGAGCACCCCAAGGGGATGCACTTGGTCTAATGAAACCTTTGCTCAACAACTCTTGAAGTTGGGCCTTTTAACTCTCTTAACTCAGCGGGAGCCATTCTATAAGGGGGTATAGAAATGGGGCGAGTACTTGGTTCAAGATCGATGCAGAAGTCAATATCTCTATCCGGTGGCATACAAGGAAGGTCTGCAGGAAACACATCTAAAAACTCACGGACTATCGAAACCGACTCAATCGAAGATACTTGGGTAGTATCATCCCTGAGATGTGCCAAGAACGCTAAACAACCCTTACTAACCATTTTCTTAGCACGAAGAAAGGAGACGGTACGAACCTGATTGGAAGTGTAGTCACCCTCCCACATTAACGGATCTGTCCCAGGCTTGGCTAACGTAACAGTTTTAGCATTACAATCCAAGATCTCAAAATTCGGAGAAAGCCAAGTCATACCCAGAATTACATCAAAATCAACCATTTCTAAGATAACCAAGTCTACATAAGTATTACTCCCCACAAAAGTCACCAAACAAGACCTCTATACTTTTTCAAATATCACAGACTCACCCACCGGGGTAGAAACACAGATAGGCATGTCAAGCAATTCACAAGGTAAATAAGGACCATTAGCAAATGAGGAAGATACATAGGAAAATGTGGATCTAGGATCAAACAATACAGAAGCCATGCAATCACAACCCGGAAGATTACCTGTGATGACAGCATCAGATGTCTCCGCCTCAGATCGCCCAGGGAAAGCGTAACAATGGGCCCCATTACTTGTCTGTCCGTTGCCCCTACCATGTTGTGTTGTAGTGGCTCCAGTTTGCCCATCACCCCGACCATTTTGGTGACCACCATTACCTCGGCCACCACGTCCTCCAGAATAACGACCTCTACCATGACCACCTCTGCCTCTAGCTATTGGGGGTCTACAACTCTGTTTTGGACAATTCCTTCTAATATGTCCAGTCTCCCCACATCCATAACACTCTCTGGAGTCGGGCATAGGTCTCTCAGAGAAGTGTTGACCGGTCTGTGGTGGACCCCCAACTACAGTCTGTAGTGAAGATTGAATTGGTCGGACTGAGTAACCTCCTGAACCCTGTCCTCTGGAGTAAGAACCATTAAACTCACCTCCCTTACGACACCTTTTAGATGTCGATGCCATGGTGAAGTCATCTGGCTTCACTCCCTCTACCTCTATCACGAAGTCCACCACTTCTTGAAAAGATTTTGCTGTGGCCGCTACCTGTAAGGCTGAAATTCGCAACTCTGATCTCAACACCTTCACAAAATGGCGAATCCGCTCTTGTGGACTGAAACATAGTTGGGTGGCATATCTGGATAGTGCACGAAACTTAGCCTCATATGCATTGACCGACATCCTACCTTGCTCTAGGCTCAAAAACTCATCCCTTTTCCTATCCCTCAAAGTATGGGGGATATACTTCTCCATAAACAAGCTAGAAAATGATGCCCAAGTCATAGGTGGCGCCTCTGTTGGTTGACACTCAACATGTGACCGCCACCACATTTTGGCGTTCCCTTGAACTGATAAGTCACAAACTCAACACCAAACCATTCTACTATACCCATCTTGTGTAGTAGCTCATGACAGTCAACCAGAAAATCATAAGCATCCTCAGATTCAGCACCCTTGAAGACTGGAGGTTTATATTTCAAGAACTTACTGAAAAGTTCATGCTGATCATTTGTCATTATAGGCCCTGTGGTCAGACGAGGAAACGTGCCTATTTCCAATGAAGCATCCATGCGGGGAGCCATAGTAGCGGCATGTTGTACCTCCGGAACCTGAGGTGCTGGTGCGGAAAACACTGGAGGTGTTTGACCTTGATCAGATAACCCGCTAAGATAAGCAAGAACCTGATTGATCATTTCTGGGGTAGGTTGGGGTGGCAATTCCTCATCCTGCACTTGTTCATTCTCCCCATCCTCCCCTTCTCTTATTACTTCCTCTGTCGGTGGAGGAGTCACCACCCTAGTACCAGATGGGCTAGGTGCTCGTCCTCTTCCTCTAGAGGACGTCCTCCCACGACCTCTTCCGCGGCCTCTTGCCACTGCTCCTCTTTGAGCTACAGTTTCAGTGGCTGGCTCAGATGCATCTTGTCTTGCCGATGTTGACGTTGGCGCGGTTGTTGCTCTAGTTCTAACCATCTGCGAAATAGAGTGAAGATGGTCAGATACCAATTTGTATCACCTAGATACCAATTGGATCTAAGTAATAGAACGACAGAAGAAAGAAAGAATGAAGTTTTCCTAAAGTCTTATAGCCTCTCAAAGAAAAGTAAAGGTGTCCCCCTACCGTTCTTTAAGACTCTACTAGACCTGTTCTTGTGTGATGAGACCAACGAACCTAATGCTCTGATACCAAGTTTGTCACGAACCAAAACCGAGCCGCGACTGGCACCCACACTTACCCTCCTATGTGAGCGAACCAACCAATCTAAACCCTAACATTTCAATATAATATCAACAGAAAGTAATGCGGAAGACTTAAACTCATTAATAAAAACCAATTCAATAACTTCTAAAATTCAACATCTATTATTATCCCCCAAAATCTTGAAGTCATCACTACAAGAACATCTATGATCAAATTACTAAACTAAGAGTATTCTAAAAGCTAAAATAACAAAAGCTAGTCCATGCCGGAACTTCAAGGCATCAAGACATGAGGAAGAAGATCCAGTCCAAGCTAGAAGCATTAGCTCACCCTGAAGATCCGGTGTGACGAAGACTGGCTAGAATTGCGGTTGAGTTGAAGACGACGGCACTTTTGCTGCACTCCACAAATAACAAAGAAGAAAACATAAAAGTAGGGGGGTCAGTACAAACACAAGTACTGAGTAGGTATCATCGGCCAACTCAAAATAGAAAACAATATATCTCAGATAACATCATAAAATCAACTAATATTCTTAACAGGTGATAGCACCAAGTATAAACATCATTTATAAGTACCGCCAAGTTCATACATGAGGACTCATGCCTCAATACCATACTCATTTGGGAATTAGGTTCATTAGATTGAGTATATTAACATCTTTCAAGATTCATTATCTTTATTCCTCTTGTGTCGGTACGTGACACTCCGCTCCCCTACTACTATGTGTCGGTACATGACACTCCGATCCCCTACTACTATGTGTCAGAACGTGACACTCCGATCCCCTAATTCTACGTGCCGGTTCGTGACACCCAATCCCCTAAATCTACATGTCGGTTCGTGACACCCGATCCCCTAAATCTATGTGTCGGTTTGTGACACCCGATCCCCTAAATCTACGTGTCGGTTCGTGACACCCGATCCCCCAAATCTACGTGTAGGTTCGTGACACCCGATCCCCTAAATCTATGTGTCGGTTCGTGACACCCGATCCCCTAATTCTACGTGCCGGTTCGTGACACCCGATCCCCTAATCTCATTCTTATCAATTCATCAAGTCTTCTCTCTTACCAAGGCATCATCAATCTCATTACATTAGTTCATCAAGCCTTCTTTTATACCATGGCATCATCATTAACAAGAGATTAGGTTTTTATCAAGATTTGGGATTCAATAGGTTTATCATGCTTATTTCATCACAATCATATATATAAAATCACATCATGCATGCAACACAATTAAGCATATAAAAGACTTTATAATGCTACCCAACACATATCATTCGCTATTAAGAGTTTACTACGAATAGCATAATAACCATAACCTACCTCCACCGAAAAATTGCGATCAACATACTATCTTCTCAAAATCCTTGCTATCCTCTTTGTTTCTCTCTCTCTCTCTACTCGTTCTCCCTCTCTTTCTGTTCTTTTTCTTTTTCTTATTCAAACCCTCTTTATTTTACCCTAATTAGCATATAATTAAGTATAAAAGATGGCAATAATAACCCACTAATTAACTTAAGGTTACCTCTTTTAACCCCCAAGTAATTAGACTTATTAACATTAACCCACCACTTTATAATTAAAGCAGGAAATAGTCCAAAACGCCCCTTAAATTAATTAACAGAAATCCGACCCAGCCTGGGATTACGCAGCCTGTGACGGGCCGTCGTGCCTGCGACGGTCCGTCCTGCTACTCCGTCACAGAGTTCAGAAACTTGATTCTAGTGAATGGCCTGTGACGGTCCGTCGTGGCCATGACGTTCCGTCCTGCCATTCCGTTGTGACGTTCAGAGAGTCGATCTCAGTACCCAAATTTTCATATTCTAAGTGTTTTGGAACGAGACTCCCTCGACGGTCCGTCGTGCCCATGACGGTCCGTCGTGGGATCCGTCGTCTCAGCCAGTTTTTCCAGAAATAAAATCTGCTGCTCAAAACGACTAAACAGGTCATTACACTTACATAGGCTTCTCTTTTAGTTAACATAAGTAACATATAAAGAGTTAGTCTAATAATACAGTCTTATTTTGAATCATCTATGCGAAGTACAATATTTGGGCATAGCCCTTACACAAAGACCATATTGCCACATAGGGTTTACAACAAATTACTTGAAGAATTAGGAAGAAAGAATATCTTTTTAGAAAATATCATTACTATAAGGGTAGATCAAAGGCACCATCCTCAAACTGAGAGGACTCACAAACTTCTTGGAGGAAGAAGTCCAAGTATCCTTGCGATGTGGCCTAGAAGCTCTTCAAGGACCAGAAGCTACAATGATCGGGGGGGGGGTTAAAAATATGGGTTTATACATATTGCCACAAAGGGATTACAATAAATGTCTTGAAGAATAAGGAAGAAACGAATGTCTTCTTAGACATTATCAATTCTACTAGGGTAGACCAAATGCACAATCCTCGAACATTGGCACTCACCAATTACTTTGAGGAAGAACTACAAGTATCCTTGAAAAGTGGCCTAGAAGCTCTTCAATGGCCGGAACTTACAATGTTTGGAGAAAAAGCAAAAAAAATATGTGTTAGTACAAAACACATTACCAAGTATGGATCCTATACATAAAATCATAAATGCAAAAGAAAAGGAAAACATTAGTCAAAACCATGCATCATGTTCAATAAAAAAACATATACAATTATAGAAAATCATAAGTCAACCCAACATGATATTAACCAAACATATAAGCAACCTAAAGTAATACTCACACAATGCAAATAATAGTACCCCATAACCCAATCAAACGATAAGTGTCACATTATGTCACTTACCACATGCATACATATAATCTCATAATTAATCATAACATGCTTGATTCATAAGGTCATATAAATCTTAACATACATAACAAGTAACCTACTAGCTCATACAACTCACTACTAAAGTCATCCCTTAGGATCCCACAAGTGCAATGAGTAAGAGAATTAGCATACTCTCTCTCACTCTATGTAGTAACCTTTAAGACTTACCCTATTAGTAGTTCACATACTTGTCTTATTCTTTTACCTTATTACATTAGGGAAAATAGTTCAATAACCGACATGAGACCATGTTAGCTATATGGAATCCGGTGTTCTCCCTCTACACCAAAAAGAGAGGGTTAACACTCGCAGAAGGTGTAACCAATCTTACATAACTATCTAGGTGGATTAACTAAGCTATAGTCCTATATGGACACATAGTTAAGGGTCAAAGACATTGTTAATAGAAACCTTGATTTAATAACATGGAGGTTTCCATCTCATGAGACAACACATATATTGGGAATTCGAACTTACTAAACATTAAGAAACCCATATGCGAGACCAGAATTACTATACCTGGGACCTCCATCTAATTTACATGCCCTTTTGGTGTTTATTATTTATTCTCTTTTTTATTCATCATTTTATTATAACAAGATCACAATAGACTCCTCTAAACCCTTATGTAAACAGTTCATTATAATAGCTCAAAGGTATTCATAAGTGAGAACTACCTTTCACTTTAGAAAATCACATACAAGTGAGGAATCCTTTAACTCAACACTTACATGCCCCTTCGGTGTTTATTATTTATTCCCTTTTTTATTCATCATGTTAATATTAAAAGATCACAATAGACTCTTCTAAACCCCTATGTTAACAATTCATCATAATAGCTCAAAGGTATTCATAAGTAAGAACTACCTTTCACTTTAGAAAATCACATACAAGTTAGGAATCCTTTAACTCAACACTTTATCATAATCATGAGAAGTTACTTTCAATATTATAATGATCATATTTTAACATACTTGTATACTTTATAAAAAATTCAATAGTCTAGGGTTAAGGATAAGGAATACATACTATCAGCATCACAACCACATATTAGGCATTGAAGCATTACAATCTATGTAAATCACAATTCATAATCAAATTCAAGAAGAATCAATCTTCATACCTTATTCCCCTTTCATTGCCTTCGTACTTCAATTATCATGAATTACATAGACAATGCATATCCAAGGTAAATTCACGAAGTAATACATAGTAATTATTCATCTACACCTTTATATAATCATAATCTTTCACAATTACTATAGAATTATAAGACATAATGAGTGTAGGGAAGATTAAGGGTTCAAGGGGTAATCCTGAGTTATTAATTACAATTGAACATTAATACTTAGTTAAACAATGATAAAAGACTACAATTCATCACAATTGATTAACAATTTTATTTTTAAAAAAGAACCCATGTCTAGATTGAAACCCTAGTTTTGGGGAAGTTGAAAATCATCTTCCAAAAGAACCTCTTGGGGAAAAGAACCCCAAGAGTTAAAAAAAAAAATACCTCAGTGAACTTGCCACGAATTGGAGATGAAAAACTCAGTGAATTCATCATTGAATTGTAGCTTTAGTGTTCTTGAATGTAGGGTTATGTTTGGGGAAGGGAGAGATGATAGAGAGATGTGGGTTTTCGGAATTAATGAGGTGTTAGGTTACTTAGGTGAGTTAGGATACTTATATAGTCCTTAATTAATCATCTAAAATCGACCTAAACCCTTAAATAATTATTTAATCAATTTCTTAACCACCTATAACCAAAACATCTTTGGACAGTGGAGTGGGGTCTCAATCGACCAGACAACATTGATGCCACATAGATCAAACGGCGGCCCCAGCTGGCAAGTTGTCCATGGTGACAAAGACTTATTTTTGGAGATTTCTAGGAATTTTAATGTATGTCATCCAACGTCCCCAATCAACAGATCATCGTCCAATTAATGGCTCATCGTTGGTGCTCCTAGTTGCACACTATCAAATAGGGCAGTGTTAGGGTAAATGAATGGATCATCCTCACTAGAGTGGTCTTTGGGGTTGTACCAGAAGTTTTGACCCTTTAAACGCTCTATCACAAATTTAGTACCTTTTTACCAAATTTGACTTATTTTGGAATTTTAAAACCCCGTGAAACATGCCAATTCACTCTAACACACACTCAAAATATTGTTCAACATTTTGACTCTAACACTTCCTTATTAGTTTAAATACAATATGTTACGCTTAGAAATTGTGTTTTGAGTCATAGATCTTCATGTGAAGCTTTAGGCAAAGTCATGAAGTTTGGGAATGTTAAAGTAGAAGGAGAAGGAGAAGAAGTATAAAGAGAAGGAAGGGAGGAGAAGGAAAAGGAGAAGGATAAGGAGAAGGAGAAGGAGGAGGAGGAGAAGGATAAGGAGGAGAATGAGGAGAAGGAGGAGAAGGAGAACAAAACGAAGATGAGAAGTATAAGAATAAGAAGTAGAAGAAGGAGAAGAAGGAGAAGGGGAGAAGGATAAGTAGAAGAAGGAGAAGGAGCAAAACGAGAAGAAGGAGAAGGAGTGAAGAGAAGAAGAAGAAGGAGAACGAGGAGGAGAGAAAGAGGAGGAGGAGAAATATTCTCCTATATTGTTGTGAGCTTTATTATGATTTTTAATTAAGGTATTAGATTATTCATCTAGGGAATCTTCTCCCGTAAATCCCCATTAATTTTCACCCAATTGTGAGGTCAAAAACTCAATTAGCTACGTTTCCTTATTACATTGTATTAACATTGAATTGTCATATTATGATGAATTCATGTGATTTTTATGTTAAGCCCTAGTCTTAATTGATAAATCTGATATTTTGTGGGTTTATGCCATAGAAAAGGTCCATGGGTGATCTTCTTTAATCAATTCATGTGTAGTAATTGTTAAATATTAGGAACATATAATATTGAATTGAATTAGAAAATTGAATATGATTGATCTTGACTTCAAATGTTTGAATTGAACCTTTATGAGAAATTTTTATTAGATTCGCGTAGTAATAAAAGATGTGATCAAAATACGTTGAAACGTAGGTATAAAGAAGAGATTAGGAAAGGGATTTTGAAGATTAAGGCTTGTGATCATAATAGTAGGGGTTTGGAGTGAAGTTAATCTGAATACCTATTACTGCTCAGGCTTTGAGAGTAAAATCTAAAATAAAGTAGGAGTATAATTGGTTGAATTATGGTGAAAGGCCTATACGCACCTAACCTACCTTATGAATTCTTGGAAGTTAAAGTGATAGAATCACTTGAATATGGATTGACATTCAAGGAAATCCTTCCATAAGAGATGCTTGTTAAGAAAGGCTTAACAATTAAACCTTTATTTGTATGCTTGGATAGAAATGGATATTGACACTATGATGGAGTGTCACACGAGATAGGGTATATCCTTTACGAAGAAATGCGAACAACCTAGGTTTTGTGAAAACTATCCAAGTGTGAGGGGGAAATCTTACGTAGTAGAGTGTGGGATTTCCCAAAGTTAAGCCTCATCAGATGGAAGCCTTCCCGAAATTTCAGTCAAGGTTTCTAGTAGCAATCTATATTTCCAATGAACTAAGACATGCTTAAAGAAGTATCTCAAAGTGTTCAAAACGTTAAATGAACTAAGATATACTTAATGAAGTACCTCATAGTTTTAAGAGTATAAATGGACTTAGACATAATAAAAATAGTATCTCATAGGGTTCAAGACAATAAATAACTAATATGTGATTAACGGAGTATATCATAGTGTTCTAAAGTTAAATATATCAAATAGGTTTTAAACCAATAATTGTTTATCATAAGGACCGAAAAGTAGTACTTAGCATGAATAGTATTATGTGATGATATGCTTGCATTGAACAAGTATGAGTTGAGGTTATTAAATAAAAGTCTTAAGAAAGGATATAGTTGACTAAAATTGGGAGATTCACTTATATTTATGAGAAACTAATAATGAGACCAAAGAATAATGAGTATAACTAAGATGAGTTCAAGGTTATGCTTAGTGTTCAGGGTAGTATGGGATGCCTTTCATGCATTGCACAAGTTATCTTTGAGGGTACTTAGAAGTATTGTTCCCTTATGGTTAAAAAACTTAAAGATTTCGATCATGGATAAATTATTAGGATGACCAAAGAGGTGTACTTAGGTTGGGTAGTATTATGGGATGCTATTCTTGCTTTGCACTTATATGATTTTGATGTTACTTGAGAATGGTCCTATTATGGTAGAGATAACTACGAGTAAAATATGCTTATGATGAAGAGTTGGAAATTTATGATTTTGACTTATATCCTATGGTCATTTTCTATGTCTTATGTTGACATATGAATATAAGATGCCTATGTTGGAGATTATGCTATGATTATGTTAGTATCTCTTATTCTTATGACGTATGATATCACGTATCAGGACACTAGTTACATTAATATTCCAATGATCGTGAGTAGTAATATAACTGAATCAAGGGTTTGTTTCGAGGATTAGCAGGAAAGTGCGAATAAGTTCACGTCGGTCATTTCTAATAGACAATTACGAATGAAAACATATCAAATTATAGGGTGACACAAACAATAATAATTAAAGGAGGTTTATAGTGAATTATTAACTAAACTAGTAAATACACGAAAATATGAATATGGAGACAAAATTATTGAGATGTGATAGAATTATGGGTAAGATAAACAACTAAGAAATTGCAATTAATAGTAAACAAATGCATATCAGTGATTAAGATAGATTTCAGTGGGGTAAAATCTCCTTCGAACAATTTTCCCCGAATGAGATTAATTAGTGTCAAACACCAATAAGCGAAAATTAAGCACAACTTTCCCTTAGACCATTCACTTTCTCTAGTTTAATATATGGAAGAGGGTTTATTATTCACTCTCTCAAATTGAACCCATGACAACCCACTCACTACCACACACCATCGATTCATCTATTTTAGTTTTAAAACCTCTCTCTCTCTCAATCTATAAACACTATGTTAAGATTGTATTTGCAACTACAACCATTAAATTCAACCACAACTAGTGAACGAAATTACTTTTAAACAACAAATAAACTATAATTTAGCAATACCTGTCAGTTATATAAACCAATAATGACATAATTACACCCCATTAGAGTTCAAGCTATACATTGTAAACATCAAAAAATCGTTACCAACTGGTGCTTCCACTCAACTAGTACAATTGATATTAGTTTACTAAGGTCTACAATGAAGAATCTTCAACACCCACTTCACATTTCTAGCAATTGGAAAGCTTCAAAATCGTTCAAGTCTAAGGACAAATTTCTCCAAACATGAAAACTAAACACATTTAAAACTAGTTAGATAACTCTCTATCTCCTTCTTCAACTAAGAATTTAAAAAATCTATTTATAGATGTAAAAATTGTGCTGCGAAAGTTAAATGGCGCAGTAAGTCAGGATCACCCATACACTTGGAGATCCTCTCTTTGTCATTTTTATCGCTATTTTGTTTTTCGCCTTCAGCATTCAGGACGTTCTGTAACTTTTGTATATGTAGCACTGCAATGCAGAACCGTCCAGCGACTCGTTGTGTGCTCCTTTTGATCGGTGAGTTGATTTCTCCTTCAAGGCTTATCACAATAGAACATAAGACGAGGCCAAGTCCATTCAGTGACTCGCCTAATGAGGTACACAATCCTCAAGCATTCTTTTATTCATTACTTCTGGTGTCTTGTTTCGTTTTGTTCTGTAAGGTCCATGTTTTGTTCCTCAATCCTAATCCTTGAAAATCAAGGATTCACATCAATTATTTGGACAAAATATGCATTTGATGACACTAAATAAAATAAAATAAAGCCCTAAAGAAGTCTAAATCGTAGACTCCTAAACACCCTCAACATCTACATTTTATTTGTCCTCAAGTAAAACCCAAGTTCCAATGTTTATAAAGGATGTTTCAAATAGTGCTACACAAGATTCAATCATGAATGAAAACAAAAGGTTTCAAATTTCTCATGCATGGATAAATTTTAAACTCAAAGATTCACATTGTGACTTACCATTACAAAACAATCACAAGGTCACTCTAGATGCTTGAAATGAAAGTTCAAACTCAACAAAAGTGTTTAGATGCCCTCACACAAGGAGATTTTTCTTTTTAACACACAATGGGTGATAATTGGATGTTTTGGAATCAAATGCCACGCTCACACTCAAAAATATTAACACAATTTATGATTTCACCCATATGTTTGCCTGTATTTTACAATTAAGCTTTATTTCAGCTCACTAATTTTCAAAAGGATCTTTTGAAGGCTAGTAATGGAGTTGAGTGAAGAGATATGGTCATTAAAGCTGAGTGACTTCAATCCTTATGAAATGTCGTGCAAACAACACTTCTTGCCCTTTTCTTCATCATTTTCATTTGTGCTCACAAGTCATCCCATTATTCATCTTTTATGGACTGTTGGAAACCACATTTCTTTTTGTATTTTTCAAATTTATCTAGACCTTTCCCTTTTTTCCATTTTTTTTCTTCTTTCTATCTATTTTTTATATGGAGGGGTTCCATTTTTCTCAAAACCATGTGTCAAAGGAGACATTCTTGCACTAATTGATATACCTACTCCTTTCACCACTTCCTTTGGCCTAAGTTGTCTCTTTAAACTAACCATAAATTCATAAGGATTATTGGTAATGGATGAAGAAAGATTATAATTTCATCAAGTTACTTCCAAGTGAACGTCAAGGCTCAAGGGGTGTTCAAGCAAGGGTCACACACTCACAATGTTTGCAACGATAGAGGTATATGTCAAATTGTTTCACACTCTACAAAGTTTCTTTAGTCATATCATGACATAGCATTACTTAGTGAACCGGTCCAATGGGGAAATTTATAGGTTTCATCATATATGGTTCACAGTAAGCTCATCACACAAGTTATTGACACTAATGTCAAACAAGACTCCACACTTTAGTAAGTGTGCAATGTTCATCGCATGAGACTTAATTAAACACTTGGCTAGTCACAATGACATGCAAACAATTCACATGTTGTTTATAAAACTTAAATTAGCCTCATAGTAGCCACACATTCATTTTTTTAATTATGAGCACTATTTAAGTAATTTGTCCCTAAATACAAATGAAAACACCAGGTAAATCCCAAAACACAATAAAATAAACAAACCAGATTCGCAAATGTTCACAAAGGTGGGCCTCACCACATCACTTATAAAGTAATTTGTCCCTAAATACAAATGAAATAAACATCCATAAGCCAAAATAAAAATAATAAAAATTGATGGGGTAAAGATAGGGTTATTTCTACACAGTGTCTCCATCTGTCTAGGCTATATGCGTGGTGTAGTGTTGTGAATCTAGGTATAAGTATGCAAAGTCATATTTGATGAGCCAGCTCTTCTACCCCCTCGATATTAATATCTCTCAGGGAATTTTGGCGCACACTCTCAACCATGACATCCTCAATATCAACCATATCATCAAAGATTGCAATATAATGCACCTCGATTTTCTTTCCATCGCTATCTGCCTTTGAGTCATCCCTATGTTCCTCTCCGATCGTAGCCGGTGGAATCTCTTAAGTATTTGGGACATCAAATTGATATAGAGACTCCAATAATGAAGTTAAGTCAGTAGACTTAGATTGTCTATGTCCTTCATCAAGTCTGCTACCTCGACTTTTAAAGCCACAACATCAGAGGTTTCCCAAACTTGCTATTACAATAATCACACTAGTCTTCAGATCATCAATAGAGGCTCGGAGCGGGGTCACTTTAGCAATAATAGCATCCTTAATCATTCGTGGGATAGATCTCTCTAGATCTTTCACACTCATATCAACAGAATGGGATATATGCCCTATATTAAGGATCATCACCTGAGTAATCTTGGCTAGGTGGGAGTAAGTGGAAGTGTTTGGAGTCTGTGAACAAGAGGAAGGATGGGCAGATGTACATGAAGGCCCAGAGTAGGCAAAGATGCCTCTACAGGTAACAAATAAACATCTACCTCAAGGATGTCTCCTCAGGAGCTGTCATTCTTCTATCAGCTTCCTTACTAGTTTATTCAAGAACAATTAGCCTAATATAAGTGGAGTAGGACGAGGAAACATCAAACATCTTTAGCAGCATCTCGGGGCACTTGACCACGTTGACACAACTCCGTGATCAGGATCGGGAATGGAAAAGATGTGTGTCTCTAGTTGGTCCTCATGGGAGTATATTCTATGTAAAAAGTCCTACGTCGATTCTCCAGTGAGATATGAGAGATCCAGGGTAGGATGCCTTAGGATGGCATAGAATGGACTCGGTCTAAGATTGCATTATAATGTTCAAAATAAAACAAACAAGAAACAACGAACAATACTCAAACCTCTCTTCTCTATACGCACCCCTAACTGAATCCATCTTGGGTGGTATCAGAAGTTATTGGAGCAAACTAGCCCTTTAATTTATCTATGTACTGGGCGATAGGTAATCCTTCCTAAGGAATTGCAGAATGCAGATATCTACCAAACATAGTGCTATTGCAACTAACTTCCTACCCTCGAACCTCGATCGACTTCACCATTCTAAACTCGCTTGCCTTATTCTTACTCTTGGGAGCTAAATCACCAGAAGCCATGTAGAATTATTGTACCCATGAAGGAAGAAAGGTCCTCGGGGACTGGTGAACTTCTCAAAGTTTTGGATGAACGTGTTGTATCCCACATAGGACTACTTTCCCTCAAGGCATTCTGTCGACAACAACTTCTCTTCAAAAGTGGTTCTCAAACCATCACCCCTTAACCTCTTGAGAAGCCTGGGAGTAGGGATGATTGGTGGCACAAGAGCCATAAAAGGTGACGGACCTTGCACCAAATTTGCAGTTGTTAGAGCTGGAGAGACTCAGACTATGTTATGGTGAGATATAGAAAGCAACTCAAATTTTCGGGACTGTAAAGGCTTGTCATTCTCCTGCTAAGATAAAATAATGTAGGAACCAGTAGTCAACCTGCCAGACATGGGCCTCTTGCCCCTTCTCTGATCTACACTTAGAGGTTGTTGTCTTTCTCTTTTATGGAGGATTTGATCCCTTTTGTTGATTGTGATACACCTTACTATTTTCTAAAATGATATGTCTATGTTTCTTTGGATTATGTCTGCAAAAATTGGGCCAGAGATAGGAACTTTTCAATAATAATCACAAAAATATAGTTGCAGAAAGACTCGCCGATCAGTTTGGCAAGTGATCAAATCACGTTGGCAAGAAAGATTGGGCTAACCGAAAAGATTGGCTCTAAATTCTCAAAAACAATTGGGGAGTCAATGATGGGAACGCCTTTAAGCGAACATTCGACGAGCGAGAATTAGCATGTCGAAAGATTGAATGCAAAAATAGTCCAGGGTGTACTCAAAGAGTGATCAAGAAGACTTTTGGCTAGTCGGCGAGTACCTTTGCGACCTCAACTTTCTTGTCGAAAGTTAAAGAACCCAAATACAAAAGAAGCATCAAATTAAAGGCGATATAGGGAACTTCGCTAACCGCCGAATGGTTCGCTGAGCTGGACCAAACTTACCAAATGACCCAATGTGCCTATATTTTACCCAACTTCTTCAATTCAACCCCAAAAACCCTATAATAAACTCAAAGCATGTACTAATTAAATTTAAACACAACTATTAACACCCAATACCCCGAGATACTCAGAATTCTCCCAATTTTTCTAAATTTGGCCATTTGACAACTTTTTCCCTTAATAATGGTGTCACCCATTTTATCATCAGGAAAGTCACATCATTTGGGGCAAATACAGGCAATTCAAACTTTACCAAACAAACACTAACCATATTCAAGCAAAACTCCACAAATTTTAAATCATTTAAAAAAGAAAATAATATGGAGTTTCAATAATCAAAACTATACGACAAGAGTTTCGAACTTCAAAATAGGAACATTTAAAGAAACTAGGATCATAGATGCTCAACACACATCACTAAGATAAGAGATTTTTCAAATGAGTACAAAATGCGATAAAAATAAACACACGGTACGGAAAACAACTTCTTATGATAAACAATATATAATAAAAGTGCTAGGCGGCAAAGTATTCCAACTCCAAACACAATTCAACAACTAAGAAACTTAGAATACAAAAGATATATATAATATAAAGTGTGTGCATGAGTTTGGGAAGATTAAAAGTGAGCGAAAGTGAAGAAGATTGAAAATTTTATACCTTTAGCATTAAGACTGTCCAGTTGACGCCGACTCGACGATATTGGTCAGTCTTGTCGATTTACTTAACGACACACCGAGTAGTCACTTACGTTGATGAATTTTATGGGACTTCCAGTTGATGTGATGATTCAACGAGGACAAAATTAGTATCACAAACCCTATCCATTTTGAAGTGGTCTTAAGTCTTACAGAAGTACATGCCGAGGTCACCAAGTTGTTCAACGATAAAGCAATTGGACCTTTAGCTTGCCAATTATCACTTTTCCAGCACTTCCCTCACTTCAATCTGGACATTGAACACATCATTATTTCTAAAACAAAAATAAAGCAATAAAAAGAATATTATGCTCCCTCCCAAGAAGCTCCTTAGTTAACGTCGTGGTACAATAGAATAACACCTTCAAACCTTATTCTTGGGTTTATCATAGTGTCACTAGGAAAATCCCCTTGTTTTCTTGGGTTCAAATGAGGCAAAATGTGTCCCATCTAGGTGTTCTATTTCTTGATCGAGTTGGAATGGGATGTAACCTTCTTGATGAGGGTCAACACATCATGTTTAATTTCCTCTAAAATCTATTCAAACCCCTCAAATTTGTTGACGATACGATAAAGCATATCCTCAGACCGTTCACTTTCTGAATCCTTCTAGTTTTACGCTCATGGAGAGGCACATACCTATCCTTCTCCTCATCCTTCAAATTTGGAATTGGTCCCTCCACTCTTGGCCTCGATCTTTTAACCTTGGTTACCATCCTACCTCGAATAGTAAGAACGATAACCACTAAGAACGATAACCACTATGTATGATGGCTAGGAAATTCACCTCTTTATTGTACAATGCTTCTAACTTTTTCTCTTAAGAATTAACCCACTTGACATCTATGGTATGTAAACTTCGAGCACCATATCCGATAACACTTTTTGACAAAGTTTCACATTGTTTCATGATCTATGCCTTGTTCTGGTCCTTCTTCTGTTCTTTCTCCATCTGTTCCTTGGTCAATTTAAATGTGAGTGGATATAGACGATCTTCGCTGGTGTACCAAGCCCCATAGATATTGCCCATGCTATGAAAGAGCTGAGCCGCTATCACATAAGGTAGCTTTATTTATCCTCTTGGAGAAAGTTGTTATTAACACCTTTTTTTTTCACAGTCAAGGTATTGATTAAAGTAATGTAGCAATACGTTGTAAGGCAATCCATAAGTTTGGATTGGAGCATCAACTTCTTGAATCTCAAATTACTCTAATGAATTGTCTGTTCCTCTAAATTATTAAAGCTTTGGATATTTTCTCAAAGACTCATCATCTTCGAAGGAGGTAAAAATCGTACATTAAATGTGGTATCCAAATCCTTCCACGAAGTGATTGATTTTCGTGGCAATTGAGCAAGCCACTTGCATGCTTCTCCCATTAAAGATAACGGGAACAACCTCAACCACACCAATTCTTTGAAGATATTCCTAAAAGAGAAGGGTCCGGATACATCTACAAAATTTCTAATATGCTCATGGAGATCCTAATGATCCAACACACTAAAAAGTCCTATTATTTTCAATGGTTGAATCATAGTACTCGTGATGTTGAACATTTCATTCCCTTTGGTCGGAGGTAAGTGAATGATACTAATACCACCCATGAGATGATGGTCATTAACATCGTTGAGGTTTTTGATGTCATATTGATTTCTTACTTGGCTGCCACTGTTGTCAATAACACTCATCAATCCTATTTGAACACACACACACACACAATAAAAACAAACTATAAATTGAGTTAGTTCAACTATAAGAAACAAGAGCAAAAGTTCTCAATTAACACCGCTCTCTCGCAATGGCGCCAATGTGATTTCGCTTAACATGACACTACTTCCACGTCAAGTGCCAACGATAGTGAGTAATAATATTATCCAACAAAGGGTTCATATCGGTCCCACATGGAGTGGTTTTGAGAACTAGTAATCAAGTAAAAATAAGTTATCGATCATATCTAATAGACACTTACGAATAAAAACATATATAATTATAGAGTCACAGAATTGTTAATTATCATAGAGGGGTTTATAGTTAATTATCAACTTAACCAGTAAATACACGAAAATACAAATATGGAGACAAGATTCTAGGGATTTTATAAAATTATCGGATAAGATATACAACTGGGTAATTGCAATTAATAGTAAATATTTGTATAAGAGTGATTAAGCTAGACTTTCAAAGGGGTAAAATCTCTCTCCAACAATTAACCCTGAATAAAATTAATTTATCTCAAACATTAACAAGCGACAATTAAGCACAACCTTCTCCTTAGTTCATCCGCTCACTCGAGTTGAATGTGTGGAAGAGGGTTTAGGATTCAATCTCTCAGGCTTAACCCATGAAAACCCACTATCTATACACTATCAATTAAACATTTTTTGTTACAAAACCCCTCCCTCGAGCAAACCTTAAACACTAAGCTAAGATTGTATTTGCAACTACAAGTCTTTAAATTCAACCAAAACTACTGATGGACGAAATCACTTTTAAAGTGAAAATAAACTATAAAATAGCAATATCCAACAATTATATAAACCAATAATCACACAATAACACCCCAAGAATTCAGTTTTAGCAAGACATACTAAAAGCAAGAAATAGATATCAGCTGGTATTTCCATCAATTGGTACGATTGATATTGTCTTTACAAAAGTTAACAATGAAGAATCTTCAACATCACTTTGAATTTCTTCGAATTGGAAATCATAAAACTCCTCCAAGGTTAAGAAAAACTGTCTACAAACATGAAAAATAAACAATGTTCACAAATAGATCGATAACTCTTTGTCTCCATCTTAACTTAACAATTTAAAACTATTTTTGTAAATGTTAAAAAATATGTTGCGAAGGAGTAGTCGGTGAAATAAGTCTTGATGACCGATTCACTCTGCAATCTGCCCTTTGTCATTTGTATCGCCATTTTCCTTTACCTTTCAGCACACTTGAGGTTCTATAAATTTGGGTGATACCATATTGCATCGTGGAACTGTTCACCAACTCGCCAACTGCTTCATTCTATCATTGACTTGATTTTATATTTCATCGGATATAACACTCGAACATAAGGCGAGACCAAGGACATTCGATTACTCGCCTAATGATTTAGGCGATCCTTAGAGGTTATTTTCTTCATCCTTTTAGTTTTATTGTTCTTTTTCTCTCCTAAGTCCATGCTTTGTTCCTCAATCCAAATCCCTAAAAACCAAGTATTTATATAAGTTATTTGGACAAAATGCATTTGAGGACCCTAAATCTATTAAAATAAAATCCTTAATGAGTCCAAATTGGGGACTCATAATCTTACATTGACTAAGAATTTTGAGTGCTCTTATGATATTCCGCATGATTTCATACTTGGTATATTCTATACTGACGCATATTGCCTACACTCTAATCAAATAAAAGGTTTTGGATATTGAGTCACTTTCAAGTCTAGGTTCCTAAGGTGCATGAGGAATTGAAAAATTGGTGAGTCCCTATAGATTCGAGAACGAACGAATTATTTTCCTTATGTCATTTATCTATGTTGTACGACTATTGTATGGGATCTGTCCCAAGAGTTTATTTTAAAAGTTGAATAGACTAATTGAGACAAAGCATATAAAGAATTGTGCTTGCATTTTTGTGAAAATGACTTCGATTGTAAATCTTAATATTTTTCATACTTTTCCATTATCTTATGCTTTGAATATGCTAAGGGATTTTGTGAGACCCATTCAGTGACAAGAACGCGATGTCACGTCTAGGGGTCTTTAACTGAGTCGTCGAGTTCAATCGGCAAACTCAGACTTCTCGCCAAAAGTTACAAAACCAAAACTAAAACTTAGCATGAAATTAAAGGTGATCAAGGAGATTTACGTAAACTACCGAGTGGGTAAGAAAGTTTGACCCAGCTCGTCAAATTGTCCTATGTGCCTACTTTCTATTGTGACATCCAAATTAAACCCTGCTGCCCCAAAAAAAAATCAACACATACACTAGCTCAATTAAACTAAGACCCATGCTTTCCATGTCCCAAAATACTCTGACTTATCTCGATTTATCAAAATTAGGACATTTGAAGACTTATTCCCTTTAGGGTAATGTCAAATACTCCATCATCAGAGAATATATGTCATTTAACACAAACATGAGTTACTTAGATTTCACCCGAATAGACCAAACATTAATTACCCACAACCCAACAATTTTTTGATCAATTTTAAGGCATTAAAATCAGGAAATAAACAACTAATCATTTTAGGCAAGATGTTCACATTAAAACATGAATACAAGCACAAAATTACGATTAAGAGAAGCGCAGAACACATCACTAAGATAAACACAACGGAAAATTAGTAAAATCGTTAAATATGCGTACGAGTTTTGGAAAACCAACCTTTTATACCGAATATTGGATTTGAAAACCTAGGTAACACATAATAAAACTCAAAACACACAATATACACCAAAAAAATAGTAAAAATACAAAAATATAGAATAATATTATGCGGGTGTAAGTTTGAGATGTTTTAAAGTGAGGTAATGTGAAATAGTTTTAAAGTTTAAATCTTTTTCCTTTAAAACCGTCAATTTCTCACCTATTCAACAATATTAGTTTTGATATCCTACCCACTCGCTAACACATCGAGTAGGACCTTAACTTGTTGAGTTTTACAGGACTTCTAGCTAATGTGGGGTTACAAACGGTGGACAAAGTTGTGATCGTTCAACCATTTGGTGACACACCAATTTCTCCAAGTCCCACCAAATTTTACAGAATCAAACCTTTGATGTTCTTTAGTCAATCAAGAGTCCATGTCAGCTCGCTAACCACTTTTGTGAGTAGTCAACTATCCTTTTTCTTGCCAAACTCCATATTTATTCACATTCTACACTTCAACCTGAAAAATCAACAAACAATTATTTCTAAAAAAGCAAATAAAACTTGGGTTGCCTACTAAAAAGCGCCATTGTTAACGTCATGTCGTGGCACTACTCAAGTCCTTATTTAGGTTTCATTCTTGGGGTTTTCCTCAATGTCACTAGAGAATCCTTTTCCTTGCTTTGGGTAGAGACAAGACAACACCTGACCCATTTGGGTCTACAGTAGCCTAATGAACATGGAATGAGAGATTTTCATTTGATTTAGCATCTATACATCCTCTCTTATATCTCTCTCTCTCAATACTTTGTTGCGTTCTTCAACTTTTTGATGTATGAGTATGTGTACCTCTGCTATCTGCCCATCTCTCTCTCTCTCTCTCCTAATATTTTTTCCTTCGTAGCTCGTGAGGGGGAACGTACAGATCTTTTTTAGATAACATTATTTGTAGCTCTATGACCTCTTTATCAAAAATATCTAGTTGACTCAACAAGGTTGTTAATTATTGGTCCTTCTCTTTCTCTTTGTTGAACTTAGCTACGCAATCAGGAGTTGGGATACAGTCTCATCGGGTTGCCATATCAAACAACCAGAAGAGAAGTTATTTTTTAATATTCTATTTTCATAACTAAGACCTCTGTAGAAACATTCCAGTAGCATCTTATCTAGGATGCCATGAATTGGGCATTGCTGCAATAATGCCTCAAATATTGGTCAGAACTCATGGATAGTCTTACCCTCCAATTTCTTGAAAGTAAGGATGTCATCCGTAAGAACCATCAATCTTAGATGAGAGTTGTCCATTAGTCTTACCATTTCCTCTATTTTAAAACAAGAACACACAAACTAAAAGTTAAAGTATGTAGATTCAACTATTACCAAAAAGAACAAAATTGAACTTAACCAAAGACACTTAAACAACATCATTTCCTTGCTTTAGCCCTATTTTAATCAATGTTTCAAGGCTACTTCATCTAATTCTAAGTGTGAATGATATATCGTAAGTATATAACCCATCTAAATGAGTTGGGGTCTAATCCCACAGGTAGTGATACATATTTAGTATTTAATAGCAAAGAATGAATATGCTCAAATAAGTCATAGGAATAGGCATCATCGAATAAAAACAGTATTAAAATTAAACAGTGACACAAATGTCAAAAAATGAGGCTTTTGTTTAAAACTATAAACTACAACTATAGCAAATAATACAAATACAATAATGAGATGCACTCTTGGGATGTGATTTGACTACAAGCTGATATATAAAATTAGGTAATTGAAACTATTAGGAAATAGTTGAATACTTATAAGTTAAGCCATAAAGAGAATAAACAATGTCTGAAAAAATTACCCCGAATCAATTTGTTTTTTCTCAAACATTAATAAACAGGCATAATAAGACTAGCGTACGCCTTAGCCTATTCACTCTCTCTCGAGAAATATATCAAACTACATTTATGATTCACTTTCCCGAGCTGAACCTATGTCAATCCAATACCCACTGAGCATTAATCAATAATTTAGGTTTAAAAACCTCTCCCTCGAGCAAACCAAAAGCACGAAGGTAGAACTGAATTTGCAACTACAATTCTTAAATTAAACCACCATTACTGATTAAAGTCACTTCTAAACAACATATAAACTAAAAATTATAAATACCCATCAACTAAATAAATTCATAATCACATCATCACACCCCTCATAACTCGGGTTTTAGCTTGACATCATAAAAATATATAAATCGTTACCAAATCGAGTTTCCACCAGTTGGCTAAAATATATTTCATCCTTACAAGGTTCCTATTCGAGTAATCTCAAATACGCACTTCCAATTTCACAAAAGTGAAAAACTTCAATCCTTCAAAGATTAGGAAAAACTAAAGAAAAAATTGTCTCAATACATAGACTTCAAAATTAAAATTAAAACAAAAAAAATTGATAGTAATTTTATTCAGTGATACTAAACTAAATGCTCAAAAATATAATTATAGTCGCCAAAATTATGTTGTGAATGGCAATTCAAAGCAGCAAGTCGGACTGGCCGCTAAGCTCAATGATCTGTCCTTTGCTCAATGTTATCGCCTTTCATCGTTTGACATCAACTTCCTCAAGTTCAATAACATTCGGCGATCCAAAGATGCATCGCAAAACTATTTGGCGACTGAGTGACTGATCCTTTCTCTCACCAACTTTATTTTCTCCTTTAGGGCATGTCACACTAGAACTTTAGGCGGTCAAGATTCCATTTGGTGACTCGCCAACTGAACTTAGCGATCAGCAGGCTAACTATTCTTCATTCTTTCGGCTCACTTTTTTATTTTTTTTAATTAGTGTGGTAGGTTTTTTCCTCAATTAATATACAAGAAGATCAAGGGTTTTACATTAGTTATACAAACAAAATAAACATTTGAGGACACTAAATCATTGTAAATAATGCCTTAAATGAATCTAAATCTCAGACTCATGAATGACCATTCATACGTGGATGAAATGTTATGTTATGATTTACCTGAATAACAAGACCTTTGTGAAATGACTTCCGAAAACCACAAGTAAACTGAGGACCTTTATATAAAAAAATAGACAAAGGAACTCCATTCAACCGAACAAACTCATTAATTTAAAAATTGGCGTAGTCCTTCACTGAATCTGAAGTCTTAAGCACGAGAAAGCACCAAGAGTTAGTAGGTCTATGAACTATCACCCAAATAAAGTCATGCTTTATGCGATTAGAAGGTAAACTTGTGATGAAGTCCATGTTGATCACTTCCTACTTTAAAGTATGAATGTTTATCTCTTTAGTCATACCTCCGAGTTTTATATGTTCTACAATTACTTGCTAACATTTGGAGCTCTTAGCCACAAAATCTTCTATATCCCTTCTCATGTCATTCCACCAAAATACTTCATGTAGATCATAATAAATCTTCGTGGCACCTTGGTGAATAGAATATCGTGAGTTATGGGCTTTTTCAAGAATCTATTGTCTCAACTCACCAACCTTTGACACATATAATCTACCATAATAGGGGAGCACACCATCTCCTCTTTCGGAGAAAACCTCAACTCTATGCTAATGGATTACACTTTTTAGTTGAATTAATATTGAGTCACTTTCTTTATTTTCCTTATCCTTCACTACTAATGAAGATTCTAACCCATTCTGAACGGTTACAACACCATCTTATATTCTCATAAAATGAAATCTTAAGAGAGAAAGCTTTTGAAAATCCTTAGCTATTTCTTTTCTTTCTCCCTCTACATTTGATACACTACCGATCGATAGTCTTCTAAGAGAAAATTCTTCTACAATGTACTTATAAGGATAGTATTGCACACTCATATCATAATGTTTGAGGAACTCAAGTCATCTCGACTGGAGAAGATTCAACTCGTTCAAGGTGAACATATTCTGAAGGCTCTTATGGTATGTGAACACATCTAAGTGAACACCTCCTCTACATAAACACGATACAAGTAATGCCTCAAAATCTTTAGGGCAAACACTACTGCTACTAGGTCGAGGTCATGAGTAGAATTGTTCTTCTTATGTTCCTTAAGTTGTCTAGAAGCATATGTTATAAAATTACTTGTTGCTATAGCACACAACCTAGGCCAACTTTGGATGCATCACAATATATCATCTAACCACGTGACTCCTCCAGTATAGTCAAAACAAGATTTTTAGTCAAAATAGTTTTCAATTCAGTAAATCTTTTCTAACAATTATTTGACTACTGAAACATAACTTTCACTTGCGTCAACTTAGACATGAAGAGGCTATAGATAGAAATCCTTCCACGAAATTTCTGTAATAGCTAACCAAACCCAAGAAACTTCTAATATATATAGGAGAGGTAGGCATGGGCCATTGTTTCATTGCCTCTATTTTCTAGGAATCTACTTAAATCCCTTCTTTAGACACAATATATCCAGGGAAAGCAACTGATTGCAACCAAAACTCGCACTTGCTAAATTTTGCAAATAATTGGTGATCTTTGAGTGTTTGTAGAATAATTCTCAAATGATTTTCATCTTCTTTCTCATTTCTAGAAAAATGAGACATCATCAATAAAGACGATAACAAGAAAGTCTGAATATTGATTGAACACTCTGTTCAACAAGCCTATGAAGTTGTAGGAACATTGATTATTCTTAATCACATAACTACAAATTCATAATGGCCATAGTGAGTTCTGAAGGCTATTTTTGGGATATAACTATCAATGACTTTGAGTTGATGGTACCGGAGCTGACGCGTATCTTTGTGAAATGACTAGCATGCTGAATTTGGTAAAACAAGTCATCAATTATGTGTCTGGGATACTTATTATTAATTTTCACCTTGTTCAATCTGTCTATAATCGATGCATATTCACAGAGAACCATATTTTTTTCACCAACAAAACTGGTGCACCGATGGGGAAAAACTAGGCCTTATGAAGCCTTTACCTAGAAGGTCTTTGAACTACACTTTCAATTCCTTATGCTCTACTCGGGTCATTCTATAAAGATGAATATAAGTCTTGTTTTGTGTCTAGGAGGAGATTAATTCAAAAGTCAATTTCCCTTTTTGGAGGAACTCCAAGATAGTCTTCTAGAAACACTTATGAAAACTCATTCAATGCCTGAACTTACTCTAGAGTTGGGATTTAAGAGTGAATCCTTAACCCGAACTAGATGATCGATATAACCCTTATAAAGCATCTTTCTAGACTAAAGGTAAGAAATGAATCGACTCATCGGAACTTATCTATCACCCTTCAATTCAAAGATTTGTTCGTATTGAAAAAGAAAAATGAACAATCCTATTTCGACAGTCGATTGAAGCATAACAAGAATTAAATAAATCCATGTCTAGAATTATATTAAAGTATAAAAGATTTGTTAAGGTGAGTTTCTGGAAGACTGTTATAGGGCAATTTGTTTAAACATGTGAAGCTATAATTGGGTTACTAACAGGATTAGAGAGTGAGAAGGTTTCTAAAAGAGTTTCTGTAGTAGAAGCGAATTTGACTACTATATACAGAGTTATAAAGGAAAGAGTATCCCCTGGATCTAAAAATGCATAAACATCTAAGTTAAATACATTTCACGTACCTGGAGAATCTTCATGATCTTGGCGAGCTTGATGAGCATACAACCTATTTTAGCACCATCGGACACATGTATTATATGAGTGACCCTACTGAGTTGGCAGACCCGTTGGTGCTGCTGAAATTATGGATTGAACTTTACTATTATTACCCTTTTGACCATTTTTAGAAGAAGAACAATCTCTAAACATATAAAATGACTGAAAACACCTAAAGCATCTTTGTTTTACTAAAAAAAACTCTCCCAAATGGTTCTTACCAAACTATAGACAAGTTGGATAGATTTTGGTGCCTCATATACTACCTTGAGTCTTTAGAGCCTGAAGCCCTATTGATAAGTCCATTATTTAGACTCATTTAAGGATTTTTTTAATAGATATAGTGTACTCAAATGCATATTTAATGTCAAATAACTGATACAAATCCTTTATTTCTTGGGATTTTAATTGAGTAACAGAGCATTGACACCATTGAGATACAAAGAATAAGGCAACTGGAAGAACGAAAAAAAGAAGACCCGAGGATTGTCTAACTGCTTCGGTGATTCGCTGAACAGCCTTGTTTCATCTAAAGTTCTAGTATGCCAGGTCCTAAAGGAGAAAATCAAGTCTACAATAGAAAGGACCAATAGTCGGCAAGTCACCGAACAGTTCCGCTATGCAGTGCCATATCTTAAGAAGTTATGAAACCTCAAGGATGCTGAAGAACAAACAAAAAATGTGATACAAATTATAAAGGGTGAATTGCAAAGTGGATAAAAAATCCCTACTTATTGCATCAACTAATCCTTCTCACCATAACTTATAACAACTATAAATACATTCTTTTAATTCTTAGTTGAGTATCTCGTTTATGAATCTATCTATCAGAACTTATCTGTACTTTAATATTATTAAATGAGTTTTGAGTTTAGAGAAGACAATATTTCCTTAGATTTGAATATTTGAAGGTTTCCATTTCTAAGAAATTTGAGATGGGCATTGAAGATTTTTTATATTATACCTTTATAAAGGCAATATTCAATCGTACCTAGTTGATGGAAACACAACTTGGTAATGAGTTTTATATTTTTAATGTGTCTATCTAAAACCCCAATTCTTGGGTTATGATTATGTTACTAACGGGTTTATATAGTTCTGGTATTGCTAATCAATAGTTTATTTGTTCTATAAAGTGATTTCATGCAGTAGTTGTTGTTCAATTTAATTGGTTGTAGTTGCAAATACTAACTTAGCTTGGTCTTTTTAGCATACATGAGAGAGGTGTTTTAAAAAAAATTAATGAATCAATGCTTTGTGGGTATTTGGTTTTCATGGTCTCAGTTCGAGAGAGTCAATCATCAAACCTCTTCGACAAATTCTACTCTCGAGAGTTAATGGACTAAGGATAAGGTTGTGCTTAACCGCTGCTTATTGGTGTCCGAGAGAAACCAATTCGATTCGGCGTAAATTGTTCGAGAGAAAATTTACCCCACTAAAGGCTAGCTTAATTATTGATATGCACTTTCTTACTATTAATTGCATTTACCAAATTGTTTTCCTTAATCCATAATCCAATCACCTCCAAAATATCCCATATTTATATTTGTTTATCGTCACATTTGTTGTTTTAGTTGAAAATTAACTACAACCCCCCCCCCCCATTTTGATATTTGACACTTGTGTCACTCCTAATTTGATATTTTTTTCTTCGTAAATGTCTTTAGATATGATTGAATTCACCAAACACTTGATTTTCTTTGATTCTTATTACAAACAAATCTATTGGGAATCTACCCCAACTTATTAGTTTAGTATATTACTAATGAAATATAGTCGGCATTTAGTATTGGATAAAGTGTTCGGGGATGCATTAATCAAAATGGCACCGCTGCCTGGGAGTGGTGTTAATTAAGATTTTTTAGTTAAGTGTAATTTGTCTCTTATTAAGTCAAAAACTTACTTAATTTTATTTTTGTTTTGATTGTCTATGCATTGAAATAGGAAGAATGAGCGTGAACGGCAGAAACGGAAGCCTAGCCGGCCATAAAGATGACATCAGTAACCTCAATAATGTTAATGAGCCTTATTTTATGACCATTTCTTATGGGAGGTATTTGTGTCAGTCACTCGCCTTTGGCTAAAGGTAATGCGGTGTTCCACATCACAAGTACTATATTGCAACTCTTGAAACTAAAAGGACTTTTAAGTATGTTGGATCATGAGGATCCCTATGAGCATATTAGAATGTTTATGTATGCAAAATGTTCTCCTTTAAGAACATCACCCAAGAATCAGTCTGGTTGATGTTGTTCCCATTCTCTTTAATGGGAGAAGCTTGCTAGTGGATGGGTGAATTGCCACGTGAATTAATCACTTCATGGGAGTAGTTTGTTATCGCATCCAATGCTTAAACGTTTTGAGGGTGAACTAATTGATGAGAAATTGTTGCGATTCAAGAAGTTGGTGCTCCAATGCCCAACTCATGGCTGGACGGACGACGTATTTCGGCAGTATTTTTACCAGAGCTTTGACTGGGTAAACATAGGTGTTGCTGACCAACTTTCTCTAGGAGGTTTAATACACCAACCTTATTTTATAGCGGATCAACTCTTGGATGGCATGATTACAATCAACAGCGCTGGGTACACTCATTAAGATCAAGTATTTATACTCACATATAAATTGACTAATAAGCAGATGGAGGAACACCAAGAGAGGGAAAAAAAACATGGCCAAAATAATGAGACAACTTGACATATTGTCAAAAAATGTTATCGGAGATGGTGCTCTAAGTGTCTATTCTATGGGTGTCGGGTGTGCTAATTTTGAAGAGGCAAATCTATAAGCTTTGCACAATAATGAGGTAAATTTCATAGTGAACCAACGTTTTGGTTATCGTTTAAACTACACGAGGCAGGTTGGTAACAAGGTTTAGAATAGGGAAGACGGTTGGAAAGATCGTGACCGAGAATGGAGAGACGGAAATCAAAATTGGAAGGATAGGGAGAAAGATAGGTATGTTTCTCCTTATGAGCATCATAATCCAAACGATTTGGAAAGTTGTTGGTCTGATTTAATGACCCTTCATGTCAATTTTTCCTTAATTGCTCCTTCTATCATTAAGAGAATTTCTATATCAACCCCAAGTAAATTAGTATTTGTTGGCACTCAAAATTTGATCATTAGGTTGTTCGTTTGGATTTTGTTAATCTTTCTGTGATTTTGAGGCCTTGAAGCTTGAAAACTGACTTTTAGCCAGTTTGTCAAGTAAACGAACTCAAAAAGGAATTCTGATAGTTCCAGCAGCTCCAAAATGTAAAAATTAGGCTAATGCATGGTCGGCATAAGTATCGAGGCCTTTGGGGTGAGTTTGGACCACTAGGCATTTTAACCTTTGAAATTTGGCAGAGGTTGACTTTGGTCAATATTCTAAGAAAACGCATTCGGTTAAAAAGAAATCCAGTGCGATTATCCCTGGAATGTTGAGTTTGGTCTAGAATGACCTGCCCATTCGACTCTTGAGGTCTCCGACTCATTTTGAGCCCTTCAGTGGGTACTGGTTAAAAATGGCCTTTGGAAGTGAGACCCACTTTTTATTGAGAGGACCTTTGACGGAAATTCTAACTGTGCCAATGACTCCCGAATATTGCATTTAGTAGGTTAACATAGTTTTTATGCATGAACGGGATTCCAAGAGAATTTAAGGCACCTTATTGGAGACTTTAAAAAGATAGTAAAAGCCGAAATCTGGTGCATCCCTTTTAGTGACCAGAATTTGGCCTTTTAACGACTATATTTTTGAGGTTTTTAGAGACCAATTTCGTATTTTTAAAAATTCCTAACTAAGCTTCAGCCCTCTTTTTAAAAGTATGATATCTTGAGTTATATAGATCCAATTTAGGAGATTCAAGATGCTAGGTTGTGAAATTTTCCGGGGAAACGCGTTGGTGGGCTTGGAAGGTGCTCTGGGACCTTCATTTGAGTTAAATTCTTGTATTAACGTGCAGTCTTGGATACTATATGAACTCAATTTGTGAGATATTTTTGGGCTTGATTTCTCTCTCATTATATGTCCGAATTTGATGATTCTAGTGGCTATTTGGAGTTGTTTTTCAAGTAAAACATCGTGGTGTTTTCGTAATTCATTATAGACTGCCCATTTCTGGTAAATTAACTGATTCAGCTGCTGTCCTATTTCTAGTTATTGAAAAAATTTGAGTTTTGGTTGCGTGGTGTTGCTGGTCTATTTTCGAGCCCCGTATTGTATTCCAATTTGTAACACAAGTTTTTGGATATGTTTCGGACCTTTTTTTTGCATTAATTTTGGAATTTCAGTGCCGGTCCGGTTGTCCCCATTTTGACCCCAAAATTGGTCTATCTTTTTTTCTTGCGATTTTAATGTCTAAATGATCGTAGTAACGTTGTGTCTATAATTGTTTTAGGGTCACAACATTTCGAGATATTCAGAAAGGGAAAAATCAGGAGAAGTGTTTTTGGTGCACGCGTAATCGACCTACATGTAAGCTACAACTTCCCTCTCTTTGTTTGAGTTTGAGCATGTCAAATCATGTTGATTAGTTGGATTTTTTTTGGGTAGTTATTGAATCATGCATAAGTGTTTGGAAATCATGTTTTGGCCGATTTCGGGAATTATGGTGTAACTGCTAGCATGCTTTGTGTTATTAATTGACCCGCTTTGCTATGTGGAGTACTTGTAGGGTTGATAACTGTTTATTTGAAGCATGTGGGCCTCAGTTTAGGTTTTACTAGGTCTTGCCTTAGAAATGCATGATTTATAACCGGTAGGATTTAGTTTGCCCCGCTGTCACTAGTTAAGTTTAGATTGTAGTAGACTAGTGTAGTAGACGAGAGTCTGATAGTATTGGCCTTACCTAGGCAATAATATTTCTACGTCGAAAGATATACTTACTTCTTCGATGCTATAAGTTCATGAGTTATGTCAGTGACACTATGTTCCGCTCTGCAATTTGAAGTAGTTTTTCAATTCGGTGTCAAGAACATACATTGATTCCCTAAGTGTGGATCGCGTTCCACGAGCATTTATGATTAAGGATCGATATAGAGTTTTTCAGGAGCTATATTGGCAATTTTTTTGGGCATCCAGATTCAAGGCCCAACCTCGACCTCATTGATAATTTTCGATGAGTGTTTGGATCATGGACAACCTCTATCACATGCATATTTATATAAGTATCTAGTTCAAGGTCTAGCCTTGATCACCTGCATAGTTATTTATAGCATTCAATTCAAGGTTCGGCCTAAATCACCTACATACCTATGTAGAGCATCTAATTCAAGGTCCAACCTCTATCACCTACATACTTATGTAAAGCATCTGGTTAAAGGTCCGGCCTCAATCACCCGCTTACTTATGTAGATCATATGGTTCAAGGTATACCCTCAATCACCTTCGTACTTATATAGAGTGTAATATTCGGGAAGCACCCCTTAGAAACACTTGGCGTACTTGACCTCTCAGAGGTCTTGTACAAGCCTATAGTTATCATTCATCTATTAACATAGTAAATTTAGCGGAAAATTTAAAACTTTTCGTAGCACATCATATGCTAGAAAAATTACTTCATATATATAAAAAACATAAGTCGTAATACATATTTAGACCCTATGTCTTGATGCCATCTTATAATCAACAAACTTAGAGAACATTAGGGATACGACCCTTAAGACACATTACATAACTATACATTATTGAGACACTTTACAGTAAAGACATAAGTAGGAGATCCTTGAATTTAAGGACTCCTTTTGATTGAGCTTGGGGATCATCTATCAAGATCTTCTCCATTCAAGACATCGTTTTAGCATCCATAACCAAAACTTTGAGTAAAAGGTAGAGAAGAATGGGATTAGTACAAGAATGCACTAAGTATTGCAATCATGCAAAAACATGCATTTAAAAGAGACATATTCTTGAAATCATGCTTCAAGCCTTTCCAAGTAAATCTTTATAATACCTTGAAAAAATATAATTTATATCAGTCACATACTTTATATAAACATATTCAAAGGTCAAACTTCACATAAGATCACATATAGAATTTATGACATTTTAGAGTCAGTTTACAGTAAGCTCTTTCATGTTTATAATCTAAATAATAAGGGTAGGGGAGCGCAAGTGAGATTTGTTTCGTTTTATCCATTTACTTTCCAAGTAACCCTTTAGTGATACTTGGTGCAATGTATCACCTTAAGGCCACAAGTAAACATACTTATCATCTACATAAGACAACACACACCATAATAGAAGTATAGTACAACATAGACATAGTTAAGTCAAGTCTATAAGGACATTAAAGTAAAATCCTAGTTATTATGTACATATACTTATTTTACTTCACATAGAACCTTATAAGACCCTATCATTCCCCCAATCGATGTCTATTAGTGCAATATACATGTAAGGCCCCATAACCTCACACATACTTAGTAAACCTATCATGAGACCAGAAGCCTTTACTTCCAAGTCATATATCAACATAGTAAGAGGGAACCACTTCATTTATGTCAAGAAAACCTTTATCATATATTAAACAAGATCAACATCATGCATAAAGACTCATATCATAGACATCTTCATAACAAGTAGAAAAATACTACAATATCATGCATAAAGAACACATACATAGTGACATGCATTAGAACATGTTCATAGAACTTCCTAAGGAGCTACTTGTGAAATGTATAGATGGGTTCTTCACTTCCACCTATCCTAAGTAACCTTCCTTAAGCTATTCTAGGTAGGGTCAGTCATTAACTTCAATTGTCCATTTTACATTAGGGTAACTATATTCTTAACCGACATAGATCATGTGATGCTAAACATGAAATCGGGTGTGATAAAACCCCACACCGAAAAAGGTTTGTCAACCGGACAAAGTAGAACAAAACATGACATATCTTTTTAGGTGAATCCACTAGCTCAAATAACAATTCTAGAATAGTGTCTTGCATGTATTGATAATTATTTCTCTTAGAAGTCTTTTTAACGGATGGACAATGTTAAAACTCGCCTTAATGCTACTTGCCGGACAAAAGATGTAGATAATAGGAAAAGAATTATCAACATAGATTGAGTGTATACTATAAAATGGGCTAGTATTTATTGGTATGAGGTAATAACTTAGTCAAATATAGAATACGATGCTTAATATGAGGTAAAGATAAGGGTTAGGATAGCAACACACGTAGCCGGACCAAGGTGCAGAGTGAAATTTTTTAGATGTCAGACCAAGGATTTAGAAATACATAACTTATAACTTTGCATGCAAGATACTAGAAAAGAATTGTTATAGTTAGAATTATCAAGTTATGAACCTGTAAGGAACACGTAAACCTTAGTTACTTTCATTAATTGATTAAACACCAACATTTGAAAATGTTAAGTGTCTCTTTCAACTTCGTTAGTTATTTTCATTTATTTAGAAATAGAAACCCCCCTTTTATTGTTTTTGGTTTCCAAGGAAGTAATTGACTGAACAATAGTAATAATAGATTGAAGTTAAGTCTAAACTATTTTCCTCATGGGAACGATCCCAACCTCATTAGTTGGGTTATTTCCTTGACACGACCGCTTCACTTCTTATATGAGAAGTAAGTTTGAGCGTATCAAATTTTGGCGCCGTTGTCGGGGATTATAGCTTTTACATTAACTTATACTTATTACTATAGTTTAGTTGATTTTTGCTTGATTTTATTTTGTTTTATTGTTTTTGATTCGTGCAGAACCAACCTTCTTGTATGCCAATTACACGGAGAGGAAGAGAACCCTTGTTTCCCTACGATCACGAATTATAGCGTACACTACGCAACATGAATCAAAACATAAGAATCAATGATGATGATCCAAACTAGAACATCCCAGCTCCGGTTGATGTTCATGGTCAGCTGTTACTCGATGCCCCGGGTGAACACCAACAGTGGGGACAAAATCCCGCTCCACGGCCCCAAGCATACTACAGAGGCTATGATAACATAGAAGACTCCGATGGGCCACTTGTCTTGCCTCCTCTACCCACAGGCCACACCTTTGTGGTAACTAGTAGTCTTATGCAAATGCTCACTACCATAGGTTTGTTTTTAGAGCTACCTTCTGAGGATCCACATGCACATATAGCTAAGGTAAGGGCAGTGTGTAAAATCTATATAGGGAGGCCTTAATTGGACTAAGATGTAATAGGGCTTAGAGTGTTTCCTCTCTCACTGATGGGAGAGGCTGCTATATGGTTCATTGATCTCCCGTACAACTCAATTTTCACTTGGAACCAACTAAGGGATGTTTTCTTAGAACTCTACTATCCGGTCTCCAAGAAACTAAACCACAAAGACAGAGTGAACAACTTTGTGGAACTACCAGGAGAGTCAGTTAGTATTTATTGGGATAGATTCACCTCGTTCTTGAGAAGTGTCCCAAATCACCGTATAGATGATGAGTCACTGAAGGAATACTTCTATCGGGGATAGGATGATAATAATAAAGCGGTGTTGGACACTATAGCAGGTGGATATTATGGGAAGTGTCCTTATGCTGATATTGCTAAAAAATTAGAGAAAATCTCTTGGAATAATAAAACTTTGAGTACTACGAAGTCAGATACCAGGAGAAACACCTTGGCAGTGTAGTCCACTCACAACCCAGCCACAAATGAGATTCGTGAAGAAATGGCTCAGATGAGAACTGAGCTTGGGTTGGTACTAAAACATGTCACTGGGGGTACAGAAAAGATAAATGCAGTCAACTACTTGTCGAAACCACCATCTAATGATGAATGCTATTATGCGGAGGACTCCTATTCAGTACATAAGCAGATGGGAGGGTTCCGACCGAGCGCCCAAGGCTCAAATCAGGATAATTGGCGCCAAGGTCAAGGGAACCAAGGTCGAATCTATGGTAACTATAACCATAAGGGTCATTATGTACGAGATGGAAACTACAACCGCGACATCAACTTCAACAGGAGTAACTACGATAATAGAAATGATAGGAATGGGCCCTATGTCCCTCCTCAAAATCGTGAATTTAATCCTAAGGATGGTGGAGATAGTATGGCGCGAGTTGAAGATATGTTGCACAAAATGATGAGGAGGATCGATGTAGTGATGAGCACATTAAATAGTTAAGGTGTGATTTAGTAAGTATTGGGCAAAAAGTCGATACACATGTAATATCGATTAAGAAGATCAAGTTGCAAATGGCCAAATTATCTGCGACAGTGAACAATGGCAACTGGGAACTATTTCTGCCAACACTATCCAAAATCTGACAAATGATGCAAATTGTATGGCAATCACTACTCGGGGTGGTAAGCAAACCATTAACCCACTTATGCCGTCTAACGAGGAAAAGGTGAGAAAGGATGATGATAAGGTTGTAAATGGTAGTGGTGAAGCAGAAGAGAGCACTGTAAAAGTTGCAGAAGTCACTATGAAGGTAATTCCCATTCCTAGGCCACCACAACCCTTCCCTCAGAGATTAGTGAAAAAGACCGAGGATGGTAAATATCGTCATTTTATAACAATGCTGAAGCAGCTTTCTATCAATGTCCCTTTGGTAGAATCTCTTAAACAAATGCCCGGTTATGCAAAGTTTATTAAAGAATTGGTTACAAAGAAAAGACCGGTCACTTTCGAAGATGATGATAAACTACAGCATTGTAGTGCTATTGCTACAAGATCTCTCGTACAAAAGAAAGAAGATCCGGGTGCGTTCACTATTCCTTGTACAATCGGGTCATCACATTTTGCTAAAGCATTATGTGATCTGGGGGCAAGCATAAATCTCATGCCCCTCTCGATTTATAAGAATTTGGGTTTGGGTGACCCAAAATCCACTGTGATGCGGCTTATGATGGCTGATCGAACAGTGAAAAGGCCTATAGGGATACTCCTTGATGTGCTAGTAAAAGTTGAGTCATTCATATTTCCGGTTGATTTTGTTATTCTTGATTGTGAAGTTAATTTTGAAGTGCCTATTATTCTTGGGAGTCCATTCCTTGCTACACGTAGAGCCTTAGTTGATATGGAAAAGGGGCAGATGAAATTTTGGTTGAACAATGAAGAAGCGCCTTCAACATTTGTAGGACCATGAGGCACAGTGGTGAGCTCCAATCGGTATCCGCCATATCCCACAAAGAAAAGATGAAGAAGGAGAATGAACAAAAATTGAAAAACAAGAGTTTATAGTTGGGGATTTTGTGCTTTTAGACAGTTCTGGGTTACCTTGTCTTTCGGGCAAGCTCAAATCCAAACGGACTAGCCTTTACTTGATTACCCAAGTATTCCCCCATGGAGCAGTTTAGTTAAAAGCAAAGGAGGTATTGCGGTTTAAGGTGAATAGAGAACAAATAAAACTCTATTCTAGGCATAATGCATCGGTTAATAAAGTGATAGAGGCATACCATCTTCATGAAGGCTGAGTAATCAAGTGTCCTCAGTCGTGACGCGACATTAAATGAGGCGCTTGTTGGGAGGAAACCCAATACTTATATTTTTTTTTATACTAATGGGTTTTAAATTTGCAGGCACATCACCAGGAAATTCTGCAGAAAATTACTCTGCAAAAGTCACTGACGGATACAGTGACGGACCGTTGCGCCTGCGACGGACTGTCGTATGAATTCGTCGTGCCAGGTACGTCATTCTGTTACTTCCAAACTAGGACACACACGACGGAACCAACTACGAATCGTCACAACTGAGACAGACCATCGTCGGGGAATCGACGCGTCATTAATGAGGCGTACCCAACCCGACCCGGCTGGAGGTTTTTAAAAAATCTCACCATTTAAAATACCTAACCCTTCATTTCACCCCATTCCTTCACTCTTCCTCCTATTTCCCTCCCTTTTCAACTTCCAAAATCTCTCCCTCTTCAACCGATTATTTTCCCCCCGAATTCTCCAAAGTCCTAAAAGTTATCATCTACTAGTCGTAGCTGCTGTTGTGGGTGTATTCTTGGTCACCAAGTACCTTTCCCTCTTGTTTTCTCAAATTCTCAGGTATGTGTCTTTTACTTCTTCTCATTTATATTGTATTTTTTGGTATGGGTCATAAGGGATGAATGAGGCACCCCCAGTTTTGTCACTAAGTTACAGAATGAGACCCCGATGACGGACTATCGTACCTACGACGGACCGTCGTTGGGTCCTTTCCAACAGCCCTAACACGTCATTGTCCAATTTTCTGCAACTGTCCTTCAACAGACACGTGCGACGTACCGGCATCCCCTCGATGGTCCATCCTGCACAACCGTTCTGGTTGTCAGAGACCCTATTCCTAAGGGTTTCTCATTTTTTCTAAAGGTCCTTCGACGAACACATGCGACGGACCGTCATCCCTATAACGGTCCGTCCTTCACAACCGTTCTGAATTTCAGAGACCCTGTTCCTAAGGGTCTCTCTCTATTTTTCTAAGTGTCCTCTGACGAACACCTCTGACGGACCGTCGTACCTGTGACGGTCCATCCTGCACATGCCGTCATATTTGTAGAGACTCTCCTTCAGGGTTCTCCATATAATCAAAGTCTAAGTTAGACACGACGGACCCCATGATAGTCTGTCATAGTCATGACGAGCCATCATCTGGCCCGTCGTGTTTCACTGTTACTATAGAAATGTCAGTTTATTTTAATTTTTTTGTATTTATTTTTTATGGTTTTGCGTGTCTTGTTTGCTCTTTCTAGTACTAATATTGATCCTTTACAGGTTTTATATACTATGGCACCAAAAGAAGATCGATTCTATGCACGCGTGCGATTGAAGTCTGTCGCCTTGTGTGCACGCTTGGTCATTGGATCTGATGATGAGCGTGACCCTGAGTACGTGCCCCCATGCACTTCAACCCCATCCCGTGTTGCATGTGCTGGAAGAGACACACCCATAAAGGTGGCATCCGGCGTAGTCACTGCCTCCCAGTCTGATGAGGAGTGTACACTGACTAGCACACCTTCTGGGTAAACCACTAATGAAGAAGGAGCATCTAGCTCCTTAGGAGTTTCATGGTCGGAGGAAGCCTCCGGATCTGTTGATGTTCCCGCACCCGCCACCGGTGCAGCGTCGTCCTCGTCTGATGAGGCTGACTTTTCGGAATCCACACACGGTTCACCAGCTCGTGCTCTCACCCCGGTTACTGACCATCCCAAACCAGTGGTGTGTCGACGAAGAGTTTCAAGTCTATTCTGATTCCAAGTTCTTGAATAACAAAGAAGTTATGAATCGGAAACTTACATTGGAGCGGTGGGTCCTTACAAGAATTCTCCTGATGATGCCTGAGATCCACAATCTCTTCACCAGACATCCACTGGAGTGGATAGCACATCCGTTGGGACGTTATAGTGAAGAGTTGGTCCGAGAGTTCTATGCATCCTATGTAGCGACTCTCCGATCACAGATTGATAGGCGGATGCCCCCGCCAAAACAGGCCCCACTAGAGCAGGTCCGAGTGCAGGGCGTTCAAGTTGATATCTCCCTACCTTCCATCCGCCGCTTTCTATACGGTGAGGATGTTGATTCTAATCGGATCCCTCTCACTACCGAGTTTGACAACCGATGGCAGATTATTAAAGATGGCCAATTCCTGCGTGAGACATTGCTGAGAGAGACCACCAAGAGCCGGATGGCCCTGCACTTTTCCATTGATCAGCTCAAGACCCCTCTGGGCGCTATTGATATCGGCCTCATCAGATATGAGGCCAATGAGTTGGCTCCACGCGGAGGGCTACGTCCAGAGCTTCCCCCACTTTTCGATAATCTGGTTGATACGGTAGGCCAGGCCCGCACGGCTACGCAGGAAGCTTCCATTGACACCACCCCGGTCGAGTCTATCCTAGGTAGTCGCACTACCCCGAGCTCCTCTCGCACAGCCCCTTTACCCGCTCTTGTCCGGCTTGCTAGGGTACAGAAATTAGAGGCGCAAATGTCTACACTTCTCCATCATATCCAGCCGTGGATGTAGAGGTCTATTACCGAGGCAGAAGAGCGCTTGGAGCGGAAAATGGTCCAGCACATAGAGCGAAAGATCGCTGAGGTTCACCAGCACTTGGACGCTTTTTAGTTGCGTGTGCTAGCCTGGTCAGCTCCTCCGGTGGATGTGTTGACCTTTCAGGCTACGGTCGACAGTCTTCACGCAGATATTGATATGATCTTAGAGGCTATGGTGTCTGAGTATGAGGCCCCTTCTATCGAGCCTGATGAAGACACAGTGTTGGCAGCCCTATTTGCCACTTCAGAGATTCCACCACCTCCCCCTCAAGAGCATTCCAAGAGGTGTAGGGGTCGAGCGGAGGATGAGGAGCGAGCACGGAATAAGGAGCTTCGTGATATGGAGGCTACGAGGAGAGCGCTTAATGAGGATGAGGCGCGTCAGATTAGAGCAGGAGAGTTAGCTGCTAGCGCGTCTAACTCCCAAACTGTGGAGAAAGCGGGAGGCACTGCTGATAGTGTTGTTGTTTCTGAGGACACCACTGAGGGTGTCCAGATTACAGAGGAAGTGGGTTCCGGGGAACCGGACCCACAAGCTTGCTGATCGTCCGCGCTTTGCGCCACACGTTTGCTTCACTTACCACTCTAGTATTTCAATTTTTATGCATTGGGGACAATATAATGTCTTTTTGTTGGGGTGGGGTAAATGGAAAGTGAGTGCTAGGGTGAAGTTTGAGTAGCCCAATTCAGTATCCTCTTTTGGGGTATTCTTGCCTGTGTTCTTTTTCCCCAAGAGACTGATTACTTTTGCTGTTGAATCGGCATGTCTATATCTTCTTTACAATGTTCTATTCTAGAGCATGATGGATAAAATGATATCCTGATAGAATGGTAAAAGATGCATGACTTGGCATAGTAATTGATAAATGTGTGGCTCTAAGCATGACATAGTGGTACACCACTGCATTACCCTAAGTCTAAAATTCGAACTAGGTGTCTGATAATCTGGTAGAGTGATGAGATGTCAAGTGAGAGTGAGGAAGATTTGAATAGTCCACTATTTGTACTGAGCTAGAACTTGCCTTGTTAGTCCTTCTAAAAGTAAGTTGTAATAGACAATTAGGAATAGATCATAGTCCCTTATTCAATATAGCCCATTTTTAGCCTAAATGAAAGAAAACCAAATGAAACTTATCCTTCTTTGATCCAAATTATTTGAGTAGACCAATTCATTATCCTCTTTTGAGGTTTTCTTGCCTTTGTTCTTTTTCCCTAAGATTCTTATTGCTTTTTCTGCTGAACCGGCATGTCTATATCTTGTGTACATAGTTTAATTCTGGAGCATTATGGCTAAAATGATATCCTGATAAAATGGAAAATGATACATGACTAGGCATAGTAATTGATAAATGTGTGTCTCTAAGCATGATATAGAGGTACACCACTGCATTACCCTAATTTTAAAATTTGAACTAGGTGTCTTATAATCTGGTAGATTGATGAGATGTCAAGTGAATGTGAGGAAGATTTGAATAGTCCACTATTTGTACTGAGCTAGAACTTGCCTGGTTAGTCCTGCTAAAAGTAAGTTGTATTAGACAATTAGGAAAGGATCATAGGCCCTTATTAAATATATCCCATTTTTAGTAAAAATAAAAGAAAATCAAATGAAATTTATCCTTCTTTGATCCAAATGATCTGAGCTTAAATTAGACCTTTCTTTTTCACCCCAACTGATCTTTTCTAGGAATAATGTCTTGGTCCTGGTCCGTCCTTGGACATGTGCACCTCAGCTTATGCCAAAAGCATAAGTTAAGGGTGGATAATGAACTAAACAACCTTCGTTATGGCCGTGACCCAACTTTCCCAACTTTTGGTATTGTGTACTTAGACTCATGGCAAAGCCATGAGTTGAGGGTGACTATTATGAGGAATTCTCTGGAATGTGGGTTGAAATAATAAAGAGAGAGAAAGAACAAAAGTAAAGTTACTCAAGAGTTAGTTGAAAGAAAAGTAAAAAAAATAATAGTAAAAAAAAAATACAAGCAAGAAAAGAAGGAGTCACTTACGCGAATGGAAAAAAAAAGGGAAAATAGCAAGGTGAAAGAATATGGGAAAGTAGGCAAAATAAAAAGATAGAAAATGGTAATGTCTAGACGATATGTCAAGGAGGGAAAAAAGTCACTAAAGTATACCTAAATATACCCTACCTGACCCTAAGCCTATGTTACAAGCTAAGAAAGTCCTATCGTGATCCTAAGGGTTGTATAACGAACTTAAAGCAGTGAAAATAAGGGCAAGCTTATGAAAATAGGTATGAATGAGTGTGAATTTGTTCTGAGAGTAAGTGTTGAAATGTAATCCTTATACTCAACTTGAAATCATTGTGTGAAAAATGAGGATTTTGTTTGGAAGTGAGGACACTAGTTGCATTACCGAAAATGTTATCACCTTGGTGATAAATTGAAGAGGATAGGTATTAGTGCATGTTGAGTCCGTGTCATGGTCTGATTCCACATAATTCAAGCCTAATAGTGATAGCATGCATAAATATGATGAGATTAATCGGGATTTATAGCAAAATGATTGCAAAGGATAAAACATGGATACTATTGTACAAAGATTTTGTATTGAGTCATAGTGCGTCGCTTGAGGACAAACAACGAATTTAAGTTGAGGGTGTTTATATACCGTGGTTTCACGGTATTATTAATACTTTTTCCTTAAGTTTAGTGTGTCCAAAAGCCTTTTTATGCTAATTTTTAAAGAAGTTTCTCCTTGTTTGCAGGAAATCTGTCCAACGATGAATGCAGGGGTTTTTGAGCGAAGAAATACAGAAGAGACCACCTACGGAGCTTGTGACGGTCCGTAGGTGGCAGCGTATTGCAGCTGCTGAAGGAAGATGGGGAAGTCTGACCATTGTGGGGTTACGGAGTCCATGAAGGTCCGTCGTGTGCATGACACTCCGTCATTCATGTTCTTCATGAAGTTCAGAGAAGTAGTCCAATACCCATATTCAAAGAGTTCAAGTGTTTTGGAACGGTACTTTCCGTTGAGGGTAATGAAGAGAGCAGCAGAAGAAATTGCACAAGTATGGGACGACGGAGTCCATGACGGTCCGTCGTGACCATGAAGATCCGTCGCAAGGTCCGTCGACCCAGCCGCGTTTTGATAGATTTCCAGCAAATAGAATCCTTGTTTAATTAGGTTCTTATTTTCTATAAATAGTTCGAAAAACCTCGTTTTTAAAGTTAAACACTATAATATTAGGTTAGACTCTCAATTATTTTGTTAGGCCTTTGATTATTGTTAGACTTTTTGTGAGATTCTTTATTATTTTGAGATTCTTTGAATTGATTGTTGGTGATTTTTGTTGAATAATCAAGCAAACTTTCGGATTTTACTCTTTCTCATTGAAGTAAGTACATGAATTCTTATATCATATATTTCAATATTGTTTTTATGACTATGGGTAACTAAACTCCATAAATAGGGTTGTGGGAACCATAGTCAAATAATGAGGTAAAACCTAACTAAAATAACAATTCTAGAATAGTGTCTTGCATGCATTGATAATTCATTTTCTTAGAAGTCTTTTTAACAGATGGCCAACGTTAGAACTCGCCTTAATGCTACTTGCTGGACCAAAGAGGTAGATAATTGGAAAAGAATTATCAACATAGATTTAGTGTATACTATCTAATAGATTACTATTGATTGGTACGAGGTATTAACTTAGTCAAATATCGAATACGATGCTTAATATGAGGTAAAGATAAGGGTTAGGATAACAACACACGTAGCCGGACCAAGGTGCGGAGTGAAGTTTTCTAGATGCCGGACCAAGGATTTAGAAATACATAACTTATCACTTTGCATGCAAGATACTAAGAAAAAATTGTTATAGTTAGAATTATCAAGTTATGAATCTGTAGATAACACGTAAACCCTAGTTACTTTCATTAATTGATTAAACTCCAACATAAGTGTCTCTTTCAATTTCGTTAGTTAATTTCATTTATTAAGAAATAGAAACCCCCTTTTATTGTTTTTGCTTTCCAAGGAAATATTTGACTGAACAATAGTAATAATAGATTGAAGTTAAGTTTAAACTATTTTCCTCGTGGGAACGATCCCAACCTCATTAGTTGGGTTATTTACTTGACATGACCGCTTTATTTCTTATTTGAGAATTATGTTTGAGCATATCACATATTCATACATATAGACACAAAAACTAGATTGTCCTATCAAGGTACACATGTGCAATGCATAGGCAAAGTATCATACACTTGCCTATACTAGTACACTTATCAAGTCATCCTTGAATGGAATACATAACATACTTCACATACGTATACTTTACATGTATAGTAATAGATACTAGTGAATATGAGAACAACCTTTCATTAGACAGTATGAACATTTACTACATTGTAAGCATGCATAATATGTGAGTGCGTGTGTAAATTGGTAAACATGATCACATAATGGCTATAAACAACTCATTAAGGCATAAACCCTCATAGACCAAATGAAACTTTCAAGTATAAACCACACAATATAATTTAGCATAGTAGACAAGACAATCTTCATATTATACTTTAAGGCTCCTTAATATTAGCTATTCACACATTTACATAGAGGTACATGGGTAGGGGTCATCAATTCGTAACAATTCATTAATGGAAGCACCTACACATGATATTATAAACCCTTTATAGATCATAACAATATTAACACAACCTAGATTCACAACTCAAGTAGAAGACTAAGCACAAGTTACACATAAAGTGATTATCACAACCACTCATTCATGTAATAATCAAGTTGCCTTCAAGGCCATGGTTAACACATATATAATGATAATAAGGTAAACACCGCCATTATAAGTGGACCATGCCACACAATGTCATAAAAGGCTTCATCAACATTACTATAAATAAGTAGAGAAGTGGAATACTAGAGGAGATAATAATTCTTACCAATTTCTCAACCTTTGATCATCATTGATAAATACACATTATTCATCACCAATTCATATATATGGCAGTAGCTATATGTACTTTAAACATAAAATAAACAATGTACAAGTTGCTAAAAAATCAGACTATAACATAATACAAGGCACCTCATATATACAAGAAAATAGAGAGTTATAGGTCATCAAATATCTTTCATAGTTTAGTTCATCAATCTTTTATCATTATTGTAAATTTAAGGCATTATCTAAAGAACTCATAGCCTAGCTGAGATCCTACTACAAGTGTCAATAAATAAGAACACATTTTGAACATGCTTCATATAAGGATTTCATGGAAGAGGAAGTTGCTTTGGTTAATCCTACTCAAACTATCATACATTGATCCATATCACATAATTAATCATCAATACACATTCTAGAAAGTAGACCTAAGAATATTAACATAGTCTAAATCCACTTTTTATACGATTATGGACAAACGTTACAGTGATCACATTTTACTACTTAATATCTTAGGACAAACTAGATCAATTAAACCAAGCCTTCTTTAATTTGATTATACAATCATTATATTTACAATTCAAAAAATTTATTAGCCTAAGGAAGTAGCTACATGAACCACAACAGAATCGATTTACACTTTTATAACTCAAAAGGTCATTATTACAGTTATTTTATTTATAGCTAGTCTAGGCATGCTTAAATCTTCATATATGGATCCACATTGATCCTTCATGATCAAATCATAATCAATTCATGTAAATAACAGTAAATATAAGCAATTCAACGTAAGAGAATAAAAATTTAATGAAGAACAAGTAATGATCACATTGCCATGCAAGGGCTAAATCAATATTGGGAAGAGTGATGGTTTCATCATTAAATTGGAGTAAAATCACGTTCAAATCATGACATTAAAATAAATTCATCCTTATTTAACCATTAAAAACGTTTTTGAGAAGGAACCCATTGCTAGATTGAAAGATTGATCATAAAATCTTCTTTGAAAACTTTGAGAAGAACTCTATAACTGAAAGTTTACATGGAGATGAAGGACTTCGTGATTCATCCATGGAAATCCAAGCTCCAAGAGGTTCTTAAGCTTCACCAACAATGGTGATTTCAAGGGAGAATATTTTTTGAGGGTAAGGTTGAATTCGTGGGAGAGGATTTAGAATGGGTTTTTCCCGTATTCGCTGACTTATATACACCCTAATGTAGATAAATAAACCTATTAGATTCAGGTTAGAAGTGTGGTGAATTTCCCATTCACCCCTTTAATATAAAAGACGTAAGATAGAAGCTTACAAGCCACCATCGACGAACCCATGACTGGTCGTAGGTCAATCTACTGGCCGTCCTTTGTCTTTCGTTGATTGGTACTTAGCAAAATTTTGGGTTTATACATTCCCAATATAAGTTTCAATAAATGAGACCTCACCAACGGAACTTTTGTTGACCAACTGGCCGTCGTTTTGTCCATTGATTGACACTGCCAAGGCAGTGTCTCCACCAGCCTTTTGCCCTTCCAGTGTGGCCTTTTGAGGGGCCCTTTAGAAGTCGTACCCGGAATATTCAAACATAAATGCAACCCTTAACAATTTTTATACTTTCCACATGAGTTTAACATAAAACCAATACCCGCAACCTGTCCAAAAAGGTTAGGCCCAATCAAGACACACGTTGAGCTTCTTAAGGTCTATCTTTCGAACTCCTTGGACGTTCCTGGTCGTTTGACATCCAAACTTCTATAAAATCCATATAACATATTTAAACATCATTAGAACTCATTTTATCAATTAATAAGATCATTACATACATTATATAAACACGCATGGACACATGAGGCACATAGGTGATTAGTCGTCAAACGTTTTCATCGTCTCTTGTCGTTCGATTTCAAAACAACCTCAAACTTTACATACTGCCTCTAAACAATATTATATGAATTTTTAGGACCTTATAAAATTAATAAAAAAAAGTTAGTCTCTATACACCCTATCTTATTTCGGGGTCTTGCATAGATCATCCGTTTAGAAGTCCGACCTCAATTACTTATCCGACTTCAATTACTTATGCTTCTTATTGGCTACATGGGTACTTTTGGTGAGGGTTCAAGTCGAGGTCATGATTCCTAACCATCACGTTTTACTAATTGGGGTTGACATTCTGATTCGATGTTCTCCGTTCTTAGGTTTTCCTATTAAGTTCTCTTTAATTTAAATATTTTGTGTAATCATCAGGGTTATGAAGGTCCGTTAAAGTTTTAATTTAAACTTGTTCACTAGTGTACCTTATGGTCTTAAATAGATCCAATTAGGTTTAGTGACCTTATATATTTAAACTTGTGCACGAGTTACACTCGTGTGCATTCCATTGTTACTTACATTTTTGTTCTTGACCTCAAGTTGTGTTATTCCTTTTTTAATATCTCCTTTTGTATTCAAGTTTAGTCATCCTATTATGCCTATTATGTACCTCTTCTTTGGTACTCATTCTATGCTCTGCATCTATTTTGATGATGCAGTTTAGAGTGCCAGTAGCTAGTGTTGATCAAGTTTGGAGTACTCTTATACGGAGACGGGGGAGAAAACATGACATTATGTACTATTTCAGTCTCCATCTGTATAAATATAGACTAATCTTTTACCTTTACAGATAGTACAGAATTGGTGGTCCGCTTTTTGGACTTGTACTTGTTTTTTGGTGGCTCGTACTAGTTATTTCTAGGTTCTGTAAGGGATCTTTTTTTATATATGTTTTGGTTTGCTTCTGCCTGTTTATATTGCTATCTTAAATTTTTCCTATGCTTGTTTAGTTTCTACCCCCGGACACTTTAATTGTTGTTCTGGGTTAGTAGGTTCCATCATGACTTGAGAAATAAGGTCATGACAGTTTTATATCAAAGCACCTGGCGCAATGGTATAACATGTACAAATCTAACAGATAGTAAAGTCCTACAGATTGATGGAGAGACTTCTGTAATTTATATCACGAAAGCTACACGATGTCTTTAGGAAAATTTCCCATTTTTTTTTTACTTTCTGCCAACTTGTGTCTTATTGGTTCCTTGAAACCTCACATGTTTCACTCTTTTGCATGATGGCACGCATGCGAGGTTACGCGGCTAGGGTGATGCACTTTGTCTTGTAGATAGAGCCCCAACTTGGTGTAGACACCGACAGCGTGATCGAGGTAAGGCATAGAACCAGCCCGAGATAAGGAAGAGGAGCCTTAGGTAGCATATGTATCTCCACAGCAAGTGCGGTCGGGGCCAACCCAACCACCACCCGAAATAGATGCAACTCTTAATATTCATGCAGTACTGACTCAGATATTAGCAGCTATTAGGGAGATGCAAAAGGCATTAACACCATCCCCAAAACAATCTCAAGCTCTCGTTCCAGCGTCGTACGGTTAGCCTACTACAGCAGCACGCGGGTTCAACCGCCACGTGTTTATGTGGCCGCCCTGCAAGACTTAGGGGACAGGGAAATGCCATTAAGAGAGTATAAGATGATCGGGGTATTCCAAGGTTGGCACAACCGATTTCCTCAAGGGCTATTCAGGAGGATGCCTACTAGGTCTAAGGAGCAGTTGAATAACATTTAATTTATGCACTAGTTGTACAACAAATAATTTCTCTTCCATACTCTTTCAAAGGCTCTCAAATTTTTTTTTCTTGTACAACACTCAAGATGATTATTTAATGGTAATATTGCAGTTTACTAGCACCAAGTGTTTTCTGGTGTTTCTGGACAACGGGAAGCACTGAAATAGACGAAACTCACACTTCGTGAGAACCACATTTGTAAACACTAAAATATCTTTCACAAATACATATATACAAGTTAAAATGACAGATAAACATAAAGAAGACAATGAGAAGGCGGAGAAGTTACTAGTGTTATCCGTACAACTTACCTTTTCGAATGCATCTGGAATGTGGACTCCTTTTGTAAGCTGATATGGTTATCAAATTGGGCATCTGGTAACTGTAAACCTCAAGTGAAAAAAAAATAGAATTATAAGTAAATAAAGTACAATTCATTAATTTGTTATACATTTTCCTTGATTAATTCAATACGATGCAACAACTTTTTTCCACTCCTTTTTTTGAGCCACGCAAAACACAAATGCTAACATCCAAAATCTTTTCTATGTAACATGAGAAGCAACAGATATTGCAAAGCATAGTCTCCGGAAAAAGATTTTCTGCTGTGAAACTGCTACAAATTTTTTTACCAACCTTAAAAGTAATGGTTTTGATAGGAGAATCAGCAGGTAGAAGCTGCATTTTCGTCCTTAAATATGTATTCCTCTCTTTCACATCTAAGCTAAAACATGGTGTCATGTTCTATAAAAAAATGTTGTAAGTGCTTGTTTTGGTTAATGCAAACAATAAAAAAAATATTTACATGCTATGCACCAAATAATCTTGTCAAAGCTAACCTTTTGAGCTTGGCGACTGCATCGAAGGAAACATTCAACTGAATGATGCAAAGAATTAGTTTATATCCATATCAGGATAATTAGAGATAGTTTTTTAGGGAAATCGTACTTTGAAAAGCATTTATCTTTCCATCATCAAAATCCTGTAAACGCTTAGAAAGATACAAATATCTTTAAAGGTGTCTAAACATGTATCTTATTTCCCTGCCAGACAGCCCCTTATATCAAGCATTTGGCCAATCTACAGGAGCTGATAGTAAACCTTCATCCAAGTCATACTCATAAATTGGATGAATTTGAAGCTGGATTTTGTTTATTCTAGATGTACTCCCATAATGTTCAACAAACGCATGACTCTCCTAAACCTCCTCCTTGGATGACATTTAGTTAAGAACCTTTAACTCTGTTATTGAAGTGTGAAGCTATGTGAAAATAATAAAACATCAAATTAAGAAAGTCCATAGCAGAAATCATACCAGGTTTTGCTATAAAATAACTATTGGAGAAAAAACAAACTAAAGTAGAACAAGATAGTTTATTTTTAAACTTGAAGAAACTATGCTTCAGATAAAGATAAATGTAACATTTCCCAACATGAACGACCAAAAAACTCTTCTCCCAAAGAAATAAGAAAAAAAAAGAAACATCTAACAATCTCGATCTCACGTATTTATATTTAACTTTCGAAACCATTTCAATAGAAGTCAAATTCTTCAGAGGAAATAATGTTACCCAATATTATCCGTGTACATTAGCATTTGAGACTGTCAAAAATCATAAAAACATTATTGTTTTCCTCAAATTAATGTTATTATTTGAAAAAAAACAAATGAACTTAGATATATGTTTTACTTAACACATTGTAATTTATAGGAGACATTCTGATTTAGAATAGGTAGTTAACAGTTAGTACTATTATTAACAGGTGGAACTAGGTATTGACAATGTTGTCAATTGTATACCATTTGCTGAAAAAACTATGTTGTGCAATTGAGGAAAACCTAATCTTCCTAATTATACGTATATTGTTTAATCCCCTTGACATAAGGTAAGATATCTCCAAAAAACTCTAACTAGTCATGTCTATCGTATGCTTTCCTCAAAATATTATGGTCCTATTGAAGTCTTGAAGAGCATCAGATCAGTTGTTTATCATCTTTGTCTACTGCAGGTTGCAAGATTCATGATGTGTTTCATGTAACACTTTTTAAGTCATTCAAGGGTGAGACACCTGCCACTCCCTTTCTCTTCCTCCAATTTAAGAAGAATGTGTTCTTCCCACCCTTTTATCTATGCTCTTATCACGTCTTAATCGTAGTAATTGGGAAATTCTAGTTCAGCGGTATGGCATATCCATTGGGGTCTGTAATTGAGATACAATGCATCATTTTAAATTTGTCTTTCCACACTTCAAGTTAGAGCATTGATGCATTTGTGAAGAAGCAATATTATAAACCCAAGAATGACTGATATTTCTAAATTATGGTTTCAGTCTAACAAAACTTTCTAAATGGATTAGGATTTTTGTCATTTCAGTTTTACAGGTTTTTTTTTATTTCTAATTTATTACGAATATTGCTATTATAAACCTCTATTTAAGAGAGGTGCATTCTTAATAAAATCAATTAGATTTTATCAAGTTTCAGAGATTCACAACTTTTTGAAAGAAGTCTTCAAATTTTCAATTCCCGGAATAAAATGCAAATTTCATCAATTAGATGAATGTCAAAGAAAAGGGACAAATACAATAAAGAAGTAATTTTATTATACTTATCACCCTTTGGATATAATTAGTTCAATCAAAGTAATCTTATTACATCACTATTTGAATATAAACAATTCAATAGAAAAAGGACAAATATACCCCCCAAACAATCGTAAATGGATATAAATACCATCCATCATACTTTTGGGAGATCGGTTCCCCTGCCAGTAAAAAATTAGAGCATATATACCCATTATACTAATGGCATACACATGTAATTATGTTATCCACCGGCCCGACATTTATTAATTGTCCAATCGACTAATAAGATTGTGTCAAGTCATCGATAGGGTGAAGGCCACCTATGCTCTAGTTTTTGGATGACAGAGGCATCAATTTCCCGAAAGTATGACAAAGAATGTCTACATAGCATTTACGATAATTTGAGGGTACATTCATACGTCATATATTATGAAAAGTGAAACAAAAAAAGTTGAAAGTCTATGTATCAAAATAACCAAAAAAAATTTAGTTAGTCCAATAATACCAATAAAAAAGAAATAAATTGTACATATATACACTCTAATATTCATTGTGTGAGCAGGGAAAATGGCATTTTAGACCTTGTTTTAGTGTCACATTTTAATTTGGAAAAAGACTCAAATATGCATCAAACTTTTAGAAAAAACTTATTTATGTAATCTGTTAAAAGTTTAGCTCATCTATTCTTATAAAATAAAAGGCTCATCCAAACAATTTTTTTAACTTTGGTTTTTCAAAACCATTTTAAAACCCCAAACTAGGTTTTGCAGTTTCAATTGGAGTTTTTGGATCTAATATACACTTTTTGCTTCTTTTTCTTTATTAACACCAAGAACACCATATCTACAATTCTTCATGAAATCATCTCAATTCGTCTACATCATTAATTATTTTTTTAAAAAAATAATTTCTAATATCATTTATAGAGTTCCAAAAATTTATTCATATTAAAAAAATATTCGTTAAAATGAAATCATTTCCAAAGTTTCAAAAATTTTCATGGATTCGTTTTTCCGTAGTGTTGTTTACATTAGATCATTTTTGTCTGGTGTTTTTTATTACTCTATGTTCAAAATTTTAAATGATTTGAAGTTGTAGAGAAAATTCAACAGTTAAAGAATGTTGAAATTTTGAAGAAATTTCAAATGGGTCTTGTTGTGTTAGGTTGAATTCGATCTCAATAGATATTGAGCTTTAGTATCTACCATTAAATTTGAGGCGATTTGATGAAGAATAGAACAATTTCGAAGTTTGAGAGTTTTTTATATTCTTCATGGGTTTTGGGTGTTCTTAATAAAAAAGAAGCAAAAAGTGTACATTTGATTTTGAAAGACCTATTGAAAAGTATTAATCCTCATTTGAGGTGTAAAAGATGGTTTGTATAATTGATGTTAAAAAAATTGCATGAGTCTTTTTTTAACAACAATGTCATAAATCTGTAAACTTTTAACAGATTACATAAATAAGCATTTTCTAAAAGTTCGATGACATGTTTGAGCTTTTTCCTTCTAATTTTAGTGTTTGTGTTATGTAACTTAGCACTATTGACTTTCAATTTTAGTATGTGCGTGGTTTTTATCCTTCAACTAACATACCTAATGAAAAAAAACGGAGAGTTCACTATTAAAATAGATTTTCATAATTAAACCGAAAGTGATAATCCAAGCCGGAAAACATTATTGATTTATTAGTAAGGGTTATTAGTTTAGCAGTTTAGATAACGATTTTGATTTTTTTTAATTATCGGGTTATAGTTCTGAATGATTTGACAATTTTATCTAAATGAGTAAACCAATAATCAGACAGCAAATTAAATAATTATTTTCATATCATTTTCTATATAAAGGCTTTAACTTAGAATTTAGTTCCTAATTATACATCTACCTATCTCATAATCTTGGTTACTCTAAAATGTAATAGTGTTTGATTTCGAGGAAGACACAACTTCTGATATAATGTACATGATTCATTTAATTGTAACCTTGTTTCGAAGTGATTTTTATTAATTTATTTTGTGTCAAATCTTAACGACTAAACGGATAATAGAATCAATGACGATCATCAATTGATAAGTCAATAACTGTTAATCATCATTACAAATTGATGACCAATAAGTTAAACCAATATACATAAAAATCGAACAAGACCTAAACGATCGTTACACAACCCAAACTAAAAGAGGCAAATCAGATATTAAAAACTACTAGAGAGAAATGAGAGACTTCGAGAATTGAACGTCCACACCTATTTTACAGCTTGTTCCACCGTATTTTTTCTTTGAAATAAGTTCTAAAAGGCAGGAGATAGCCAAAAAAAAAAAAGGAAAGATATTCAAATAGCATCTTAGAGACACCCAATTAAAAATCATCAAAATTCTAGAAGACATCACGAGAGATAAAGTATGTCAAAGTAGAGACATACAAAGATTGAGGCAGGTTTTTCTTGTGTGGCTCAAATGATTCTGCGTTCATCAGACAAATATAGAATTGATACCTTCCATGTGGGTTTTGTTCAAATATCGCTCAGACAAGCTACCATGCGTAAGGGAAGGAAGAAAATATTTTGCTTAACATGTTAAATTTGTTCAAATAAAGCTCAAATGGGTGAGCTCCTTCTTCAATAAGAAAGTAAAGACGGACACCAGTGATGAGATACCAAGAGTATTGCAAAGGAATCCAAGCAATTAAACAAAATACCATATGTATCCCTCAATTAAGGGTCTGTAACGACCTGTTTAGTCGTTTTGAGCAACAGATTTTATTCTGGAAAAACTGGTAGAAGTGATGGATGCCACGACGGACCGTCACGGGCACGACGGACCGTCGTGGAGGTGTCGTTTCAAAATACTTGGAAAAATCTGAAATTGGGTACTGAAAATCGACTCTCTGAACTTCGTAACGAAATGGCAGGACGGACCGTCACAGGTGTGACGGACCGTCACAGAGTGTTCAGTGGAAAACCACTCTCTGACGGTTGCGACGACCTGCAGGACGGACCACCGCAAGCACGACGGGCCGTCGCAGGTTACGCAATCCCTGTCTGGGTCGGATTTCTTTACACGTTTTAAGGGACGCTTTTGAATATTCCTGCTTTAATTATAAAGTTAGAGGGTTAATGTTAATAAGTCTAATTACTTGGGGGTTAAAAGAGGTAACCTTAAGTTAATTAGTGGGTTATTATTGCCATCTTTTATTCTTAATTATATATTAATTAGGGTAAAAGAAAGAGGGTTTGAATAAGAAAAATAGAAAGAACAAAGAGAGACAGAAAAAGAAGAAGAGAACGAGTAGAGAGAGAGAGAAACGAAGAGGATAGCAAGGACTTTGGGAAGATAGCTTGTTGATCGCAATTCTTCGGTGAAGGTAGGGTATGGTTTTACACTATTCGTAGTAAACTCTTAATAGCGAATGATATGTGTTGGGTAGTATTATTAAGTCTTCTATATGCTTAATTGTGTGTATGCATGATTGCTCTTATATATATATATGATTGTGATAAAATAAGCATGATGAAGCTATTGAATCTTAAATCTTGAAGAAACCCTAATCTACTTTGTTAATGATGATGCCTTGGTATAAAAGAAGGCTTAATGAACGAAAGTAGTGAGATTAGGGGATCGGGTGCCACATTCCAGTACCAGGATAGAATATGAGGATCGGAGTGTCACGTTCCGACACCAGGATAGAATATGAGGATCGGAGTGTCACGTTCCGACACTAGGATAGAATATGAGGATCAGAGTGTCACGTTCCGACACCAGGATAGTATATGGATCGGGTGCCACGTTCCGGTACCAGGATAGAATATGAGGATCGGAGTGTCACGTTCTGACACCAGGATAGTAAATGGATCGGGTGCCACGTTCCGGTACCAGGATAGAATGAGGAGCGGAGTGTCACGTACCGACACGAGAGTAAATAATATAATGAATCTAGAAAGATACTAATATACTCAATCTAAAGAACATGTTTCCCAAATGAGTATGATGAGGAGGCGTGAGTCCTCATTGATGTGCTTGGTGTTGTAACCAAGGATGATGGTAATTGTAAATGCTGCATGCTAAGGATATTAGTTGATTTTATGATGTTACTTGATATATACTGTTTTCTATTTTGAGTTGGCCGATGATACCTACTCAGTACTTGTGGTTGTACTGACCCCCTACTTTTATGTTTTCCTTTTGTTTATTTGTGGAGTGCAGCAAACGTGCCGTCATCTTCGACTCAACAGTAGTTCAAGCCAGTCTTGTCACACCGGATCTTCAGGGTGAGCTAATGCTTCTAGCTTGGACTGGATCTCCTTCCTCATGTCTTGATGCCTTGAAGTTTCGGCATAGACTAGCTTTTATTTGTTTTAGCTTCTTAGAATACTCTTAGTTTAGTAAATTGATCATAGATGTTCTTGTGGTGATGACTTCCAAATTTTGGGGAATTAATAGATGTTGAATTTTAGAAGTTATTGAATTGTCTTTTATTTATGAGTTTAAGTCTTCCGCATTGCTTTATGTTGATATTATAATTGAAATGATAAGGTTTAGATTGGTTGGTTCGCTCACATAGGAGGGTAAATGTGGGTGCCAGTCGCGGCTCGGTTTTGGGTCGTGACAAACTTGGTATCAGAGCATTAGGTTCGTTGGTCTCATCACACAAGAACAGGTCTAGTAGAGTCTTAAAGAACGGTAGGGGGACGCCTTTACTTTTCTTTGAGAGGCTATAAGACTTTAGGAAAATTCCATTCTTTCTTTCTTTCTTTCGTGCTATTACTTGGATCCAATTGGTATCTAGGTGATACAAATTGGTATCTGACCATCTTCACTCTATTTCGCAGATGGTTAGAACTAGAGCAACGACTACGCCAACATCAACATCAGCAAGACAAGATGCATCTGAGCCAGCCATTGGGGCTGTAGCTCGAAGTGCAACAGTGGCAAGAGGCCGCGGTAGAGGTCGTGGGAGGACGTCCTCTAGAGGGAGAGGACGAGCACCTAGCCCATCTGGTGCTAGGGCGGTGACTCCTCCACCGACTGAGGAAGTAGTAAGAGAAGGGGAGGATGGGGAGGATGCACAAGTACAGAATGAGGAAATGCCACCCCAACCTACCCCAGAGATGATCAACCAGGTTCTCGCTTATCTTAGTGGGTTGTCTGATCAGGGTCAGGCACCACCAGTGTTTTCTGCACCAACACCTCCGGTTTCAGAGGTACAACATGCAGCCACTATGGCTCCTCGTATGGACTCCTCACTGGACATAGGAATGTTCCACGTCTGACTACTGGGCCTATAATGACGAATGATCAGCATGAACTTTTCAGTAAGTTCTTGAAATTGAAACCTCCAGTCTTCAAGGGTGCAGAATCTGAGGATGCTTACGATTTTCTGGTTGAGTGTCATGAGCTACTACACAAGATGGGTATAGTAGAACGGTTTGGTGTTGAGTTCGTGAGTTACCAGTTTCAAGGGAACGCCAAAATGTGGTGGCGGTCACATGTTGAGTGTCAACCAACAGAGGCACCACCTATGACTTGGGCCTCATTCTCTAGTTTGTTTATGGAGAAGTATATCCCCCGGACTTTGAGGGATAGGAAAAGGGATGAGTTCTTGAGCCTAGAGCAAGGTAGGATGTCGGTCAATGCATATGAGGCTAAGTTTCGTGCACTATCCAGATACGCCACCCAACTTTGTTTCAGTCCACAAGAGAGGATTCGCCGCTTTGTGAAGGGGTTGAGATCAGAGTTGCGAATTTCAGCCTTACAGGTAGCGGCTATGGCAAAATCCTTCCAAGAAGTGGTAGATTTCGTAGTAGAGGTGGAAGGAGTGAAGCCAGATGAATTCACCACGGCGTCGACATCAAAGAGGTTTCGAAAGGGAGGTGAGTTTAATGGTTCTTACTCTAGAGGACAGGGTTCCGGAGGTTACTCAGTTCGACCCATTCAGTCTTCACTACAGACTGTAGTTGGGGGTCCACCTCAGACCGGTCAACATTTCTCTGAGAGACCTATGCGTGAATCTAGAGAGTGTTATGGGTGTGGGGAAACTGGGCATATCAAGAGGTATTGTCCAAAACAAAGTGATAGACCCCCAACAGCTAGAGGTAGAGGTGGTCATGGCAGAGGCCGTTATTCCGGAGGACGAGGTGGTCGAGGTAATGGTGGTCACCAAAATGGCCGGGGTGATGGGCAAACTGGAGCCACTACATCACAACATGGTAGGGGCAACGGACAAACAAACGAAAGGGCCCATTGTTATGCTTTCCCTGGGAGATCGGAGGCGGAGACATCTGATGCTGTCATCACAGGTAATCTTCTGGTTTGTGATTGCATGGCATCTGTATTGTTTGATCCTGGATCCACATTTTCTTATGTATATTCCTCATTTGCTAATGGTCTAAATTTACATTGTGAATTACATGATACGCCTATTCGTGTTTCTACTCCGGTGGGTGAGTCTGTGGTAGTTGAAAAGGTATATAGGTCTTGTTTGGTGAACTTGTGGGGAGCAACACTTATGTAGATTTGGTTATCTTAGAAATGGTTGATTTTGATGTAATTCTGGGTATGACTTGGCTTTCTCCGCAATTTGCGATCTTGGATTGTAATCCTAAAATGGTGACGTTAGCCAATCCTGGGACAGATCCGTTAGTGTGGGAGGGTGACTACACTTCTAATCCGGTGCGTATAATCTCCTTTCTTCGTGCTAAGAAAATGGTTAGTAAAGGGTGTTTAGCTTTCTTGGCACATCTCAAGGATGACACTACCCAAGTACCTTCGATTGAGTCGGTTTCGGTGGTCCGTGAGTTTCTTGATGTGTTCCCTGTAGATCTTCCGGGTATGCCACCAGATAGGGATATTGACTTCTGTATTGATCATGAACCGGGTACTCGCCCCATTTCTATACCCCCTTATAGAATGGCTCCCGCGGAGTTAAGAGAGTTAAAAGCCCAACTTCAAGAGTTGTTGAGCAAAGGCTTCATTAGGCCAAGTGCATCTCCTTGGGGTGCTCCGGTTTTGTTTGTAAAGAAGAAAGATGGGAGTTTTCGGATGTGCATAGACTACCGGCAGTTGAACAAGGTGACCATAAAGAACAAGTATCCTCTTCCTCGCATTGATGACTTGTTCGATCAGTTACAAGGTGCTTGTGTCTTCTCTAAGATTGACTTGAGATCCGGTTATCATCAATTGAAAATACGGGCAACGGATGTGCCAAAGACTGCTTTTAGAACCAGGTATGGGCATTACGAATTTGTAGTGATGTCTTTTGGTCTTACGAATGCCCCTGCTGTGTTCATGAGTTTGATGAACGGGATTTTTAAGCCATATTTAGATCTCTTTGTGATCGTATTTATTGATGATATACTGATATACTCCAAGAGTAAGAAGGAACATGAGGAGCATTTGAGAATGGTATTGGAAATGTTGAGGGAGAAAAAGCTTTATGCCAAGTTCTCTAAGTGTGAGTTTTGGCTAGATGCAGTGTCCTTCTTGGGGCACGTGGTTTCTAAGGATGGAGTGATGGTGGATCCTTCTAAGATCGAAGTAGTGAAGAATTGGGTAAGACCTACTAATGTGTCAGAAATAAGGAGCTTTGTTGGGTTAGCTAGCTACTACCGCCGATTTGTCAAAGGATTCTCTTCTATTGCTTCCCAACTGACGAACTTGACTAAGCAAAATGTTCCATTTGTATGGTCGGATGAGTGTGAGGAAAGCTTCAGAAGCTCAAGAATCTGTTGACTACTGCACCAATTCTCACCTTACTAGTGGAAGGCAAGAATTTCATTGTGTATTGTGATGCATCTTATTCGGGTTTGGGTGCAGTGCTAATGCAAGAGAAGAATGTGATTGCTTATGCTTCAAGACAATTAAAAATGCATGAACGTAACTATCCAACTCATGATTTGGAATTGGCCGCGGTAGTGTTTGCACTAAAGCAATGGAGACACTATTTATATGGGGTTAAGTGTGAGGTCTATACGGATCATCGTAGTCTACAGTATGTCTTCACTCAGAGAGATTTGAATTTGAGACAGAGGAGATGGATGGAACTACTGAAGGACTACGACATCACTATTTTGTATCATTCGGGGAAGGCGAATGTTGTAGCGGATGCTTTAAGTAGAAAGGCGGGAAGCATGGGAAGTCTAGCTCACTTGCAAGCTTCTAGACGCCCATTAGCTAGGGAGGTTCAGATTCTGGCTAACGACCTTATGAGATTAGAAGTAAATGAGAAGGGAGGATTTTTAGCTTGTGTGGAGGCAAGATCTTCCTTCCTTGACAAGATTAAGGGAAAGCAGTTTAATGATGAAAAATTGATCCGGATCCAAGATAAAGTGTTGCAAGGAGAGGCTAAAGAAGCGAAAATTGATGAGGAAGGTGTTTTGAGGATTAAGGGAAGGGTATGTGTACCCCGCGTCGATGATTTGATCGACACTATTCTGACAGAGGCTCATAGTTCAAGGTATTCGATACATCCGGGTGCAACCAAGATGTACCGTGACCTAAAGCAACACTTTTGGTGGAGAAGAATGAAGCGTGATATTGTGGATTTTATTGCCAAATGTCCAAATTGTCAACAAGTAAAGTATGAACACCAAAGGCCTGGAGGAACACTTCAGAGAAATCCCATTCCGGAATGGAAATGGGAGAGAATTGCAATGGACTTCGTGGTTGGTCTTCCAAAGACATTGGGCAAGTTCGACTCCATTTGGGTGATTGTGGACAGATTAACTAAGTCTGCTCATTTCATTCCGGTTAAGGTGACTTACAATGCAGAGAAGTTAGCCAAACTTTACATCTCAGAAGTGGTTCGATTGCATGGAGTTCCACTATCCATCATATCAGATAGAGGGTACGCAGTTTACTTCTAAGTTTTGGAAAACATTGCATGCGGAATTGGGTACTAGGTTGGATCTTAGTACTGCGTTCCATCCTCACACCGACGGTCAGTCTGAGCGAACGATTCAAGTGTTGGAGGATATGCTTCATGCATGTGTGATAGAATTCGGTGGCCATTGGGATAGCTTCTTACCCTTAGCGGAGTTTTCATACAATAATAGCTATCACTCAAGCATTGATATGGCTCCCTTTGAAGCACTATATGGGAGGAGATGTAGGTCCCCAATTGGTTGGTTTGATGCATTCGAGGTTAGACCTTGGGGTACTGATCTTTTGAGGGATTCAATAGAAAAAGTGAAATCTATTCACGAGAAGCTTCTAGCGGCGCAAAGTAGACAAAAAGAATATGCAGACCGAAAGGTTAGAGACTTAGAGTTCATGGAGGGTGAACAAGTCTTGTTGAAAGTTTCGCCAATGAAAGGGGTGATGCGGTTTGGTAAAAGAGGCAAGCTAAGCCCAAGGTACATTGGTCCCTTTGAAGTACTTAAGCGAGTAGGGGAGGTGGCTTATGAGTTAGCCTTGCCTCCAAGGCTGTCCGGAGTACATCCGGTATTCCATGTGTCAATGTTGAAAAGATACCATGGGGATGGAAACTACATTATCCGTTGGGATTCAGTTTTGCTTGATGAGAATTTGTCTTATGAGGAGGAGCCTGTTGCCATTTTAGATAGAGAAATTCGCAAGTTGAGGTCAAGGGAGATTGCATCTATCAAAGTTCAATGGAAGAATCGACCCGTTGAAGAAGCCACTTGGGAGAAGGAGGCAGATATGCGAGAAAGATACCCACATCTGTTTACAGAGTCAGGTATTCCTTTTCGCCCTTGTTTTCCTTCTTGTGATCGTTCGAGGACGAACGATGGGTAAATTGGTATCTATTGTAATGACCTGTTTAGTCGTTTTGAGCAACAAATTTTATTCTGGAAAAACTGGCAGAAGTGACGGATGCCACGACGGACCGTCACGGGCACGACGGACCGTCGTGGAGGTGTCGTTTCAAAATACTTGGAAAAATCTGAAATTGGGTACTGAAAATCGACTCTCTGAACTTCGTAATGAAATGGCAGGACGGACCGTCGCAGGTGTGACGGACCGTCACAGAGTCTTCAGTGGAAAACCACTCTCTGAAGGTTGCGACGACCTGCAGGACGGACCGTCGCAAGCACGTCGGGCCATCGCAGGTTGCGCAATCCCAGTCTGGGTCGGATTTCTTTACACGTTTTAAGGGACGCTTTTGACTATTCCTGCTTTAATTATAAAGTTAGAGGGTTAATGTTAATAAGTCTAATTACTTGGGGGTTAAAAGAGGTAACCTTAAGTTAATTAGTGGGTTATTATTGCCATCTTTTATTCTTAATTATATATTAATTAGGGTAAAAGAAAGAGGGTTTGAATAAGAAAAATAGAAAGAACAAAGAGAGACAGAAAAAGAAGAAGAGAACGAGTAGAGAGAGAGAGAAACGAAGAGGATAGCAAGGACTTTGGGAAGATAGCTTGTTGTTCGCAATTCTTCGGTGAAGGTAGGTTATGGTTTTACACTATTCGTAGTAAACTCTTAATAGCGAATGATATGTGTTGGGTAGTATTATTAAGTCTTCTATATGCTTAATTGTGTGTATGCATGATTGCTCTTATATATATATATGATTGTGATAAAATAAGCATGATGAAGCTATTGAATCTTAAATCTTGAAGAAACCCTAATCTACTTTGTTAATGATGATGCCTTGGTATAAAAGAAGGCTTAATGAACGAAAGTAGTGAGATTAGGGGATCGGGTGCCACGTTCTGGTACCAGGATAGAATATGAGGATCAGAGTGTCACGTTCCGACACCAGGATAAAATATGAGGATCGGAGTGTCACGTTCTGACACCAGGATAGAATATGAAGATCGGAGTGTCACGTTCCGACACCAGGATAGTATATGGATCGGGTGCCACGTTCCGGTACCAGGATAGAATATGAGGATCGAAGTGTCACGTTCCGACACCAGGATAGTAAATGGATCGGGTGCCACGTTCCGGTACCAGGATAGAATGAGGAGCGGAGTGTCACGTACCGACACGAGAGTAAATAATATAATGAATCTAGAAAGATACTAATATACTCAATCTAAAGAACATGTTTCCCAAATGAGTATGATGAGGAGGCGTGAGTCCTCATTGATGTGCTTGGTGTTGTAACCAAGGATTATGGTAATTGTAAATGCTGCATGCTAAGGATATTAGTTGATTTTATGATGTTACTTGATATATACTGTTTTCTATTTTGAGTTGGCCGATGATACCTACTCAGTACTTGTGGTTGTACTGACCCCCTACTTTTATGTCTTCCTTTTGTTTATTTGTGGAGTGCAGCAAACGTGCCGTCATCTTCGACTCAACAGTAGTTCAAGCCAGTCTTCGTCACACCGGATCTTCAGGGTGAGCTAATGCTTCTAGCTTGGACTGGATCTCCTTCTTCATGTCTTGATGCCTTGAAGTTTCGGCATAGACTAGCTTTTATTTGTTTTAGCTTCTTAGAATACTCTTAGTTTAGTAAATTGATCATAGATGTTCTTGTGGTGATGACTTCCAGATTTTGGGGAATTAATAGATGTTGAATTTTAAAAGTTATTGAATTGTCTTTTATTTATGAGTTTAAGTCTTCCTCATTGCTTTATGTTGATATTAAAATTGAAATGATAAGGTTTAGATTGGTTGGTTCGCTCACATAGGAGGGTAAATGTGGGTGCCAGTCACGGCTCGGTTTTGGGTTGTGACAGGGTCTCCCTTTAATTTTCTTTGGTACTGTTAGTTTAAGGTAGAGGTGTCAAAAATGAGTTCTGTCCAATTCCACCAAAAATTTTAAGGATTGGGTTCAATATAATATTAATTGGCTTCAATCGCAATTGTTTAAATCTAGTGAAGTCATTTCAATTGAGCCCAAATTTAATTTCCAATTTCAATCTGTTTTAAAACTATTTATTTGCATTAATGTAATGTATGTTCATCTATTGAAGGTATGAATTATTATCTATTTATATCTTTTGGGATTTACTATCCATTTTAAAAAAAAAAATTCATGAGTTCAAATTCAATTATGGATTTATCTATTAATTATTAATTGTTAATGAAACATATTCATCACGATATATGAAATTAGGGTCAAAGTTTTAGGGACATTCCCTAACCATGGATATCTACTCTTTGTAAATAAGTAGATATTTTTATGTATCTTCAAAAGTAATGAGGTTGTTAACATATGTTCACCATGCTTCATCACATTCCTCTTCTTTCAATTTTGCCAAGTTATAAAAGCAGGAATTGCTTTAAAGATTGGCTTCAATATGGGATTACTATCAGCTTTCGGCCAATCATCCATAAACTGTTGAAGTTGATTAATTTAGAATGATATCCTAGCGGTATTTCTACTAAAATTTAAAATAGTATGAGCACTAGGACAATTGACATATAGATGAGAGATAGTTTCAAGAGCACTATTATTGTAGTGGCTACAATCAATCCTCTCTACTATATTCGTTCTAATAAAGAACTCCCCAATAGAAATCTTTCTAAACCATGATCTCCACATGAAAGGATATTTTAAAGGAAAATCTTCCTATCAAATTTTGGAGATATCTTTTATATACTCTTCCTCTACTTCTACATAATTTTCAAGTTGAGCTAACCTTGAATTTACCATCACTTTTAAGTATCTAGTATGATTTATCTCTTTCTTCAATAATAGTAAAGCTTCCGGGGGTATTGCATATTTTGTTGCATATATCCCTATTGAAATAACTTTCTAGTCCATTAATCTTTCATACTTCTTCATCATATAGTTATTTGACATCTTCCACTTGACATTAATTATCTGATATAAGTATCAAATAATGCAATGCACCCAATTGTGTCCAGTTATCAAATCACACACTAACATGTTCTTCGTTAAGTACCCACCAGATTTCTTAATTAAAGAAACTTCTAGATTGTAACATAACATGTCATGAGAGAGGATTATAATTGGGGTGTTGACACACTCTTTATCAAGTCAATTTATAATGCTAGTTATGTAGTCATTTGACAATATTATTCTTGTTTTCTATAATTTTTTCTTAAAAGTAAATATAGTTCGCAATTGAGTTGAAAAATCCATTAGAGAATGGAATTTAAGGACAACGATTTGATAAATTAAACATGTAAGCAAGACAAAATCCTAGTCATTTACCTCTTTTTCACATTAAAATGAAGATATAATCATTTTTCGAGTATATTTGTTTATGTGTGAATAAAATACGAGCGGAAAATTGAAAATTTATTGAATCAAATAAAAAAATTGACTAATGATTTGGTTTTACTTAATTTCATATTTTCAAAAAGCCCGATAATACTTTGAATTAATTTAATTTTATGTAAAAATGTCAAAGATATGTATGTATACATATATATACATACTTATCTTTAATTTTTCACAATTTTTTTTGTTTGATATCTCATGGTACGTGTATTTAGAAAGGAAAGACCAGAAGAATCAATCATGTTGCTGGAAAATAGTTATATTATATAATTACTAAATATTAATAAATATAATAACTAATTTTTCTATTTTATCCTTTTAAGTAGTTTAAAAGTGGGATTTTTTATATTTAGCAATGAGCTAACGAGCTCAGGGTGCAAATTTATATATATATAATAAAGGAGAAATATAGACAATATGATGTTGCGCCTCTATATGACCTTCATTTGCATTTATCTCTTTTCCTTTTTTATTTTGATATTTTTTATTTAAATTATTATAATATTTAAAAAATTAAATTACTTCATTTATTACAAATAAACATTTTATAATGGAGTAACATTTATAACAAACACTCTTCACACTCTTTTCTTTTTCTTTGTTAACCTCACTTCTAATCATAAATCATAAAATATTATTATTATTGAGTATTTTTCTCTTTATTTTTTAATTTACTTAGATGGAGTAAGTACCCATGACCTAAACCTCTTTACTTTTTATATTTAATAATATTCAAGACTCTCATAATTTATATGTCTTTAATCTCCAAACATTAATTTGTAAGTTTATGATGTCTTATGGTATTTCTATATTTTTCTAATATATAGTATGATGAATATTCACATTCAAGATTATTCTTTCTCTTCTGCATCATATTGGTTTGTGAATTAACTATATGTAACTAAAAAGTACATGAAGGTGGAAAAATACTTCATTCCCATGTCTTTCTTTTTATTGTCTACATTTTTTCCCCACATTTTGCCTAATTTCATGAAAATTTACATTCAAGAATATATTTTATCTTCTCTGTCATATCAATTTGTGAATTGACTAACATGTAAAGAAAAGCATTACATGGAAAGTAACAAATATTTGATCTCAAGTATCTTTATTTTTATGTATTTGGAAGTACTTTCTTAATATTTTATTTATGTATGTATTATCATTCTCCAAGCAAGTACGATAAAAACGATAACCAACTCACCAATTTTCTCGAGAGCCTTGCACCAATCTCACCAACTTTCTATACTTTTTCCCATTTTCATTTGTTCACATATTGGAACAAAGGATCATGTCCCTATCACGCGCCGAGACTACTCCCGAAACGTGGACACGGGACCTAGGACCATAACTGATCCCAAGCTAACCCCGTTGTTATGCTCATGAGCATATTAAAGAATAAAAATTGTTGCGGAAGTTATATCTTAATTAAAATGAAATTATGGGGAATACCCATATGCTAAAACAAGGATATATGAAAACTAATTAGTTTAATACAAAGAATAATATTAATTCATAACTACGCTGAAACTAACTATGTCTGAAAATATCCTATAAACTAGACTAGAAATACCAGGAAAAGCACCGCCTAAATCCAACAAAAACCGAAACTAAATGACAAAAAGACTAAAATAAAACTCATGACCGTTGTCCTTTGATAATGAGGAATCACCACTGAATCTGCTGAACTGGCGATCAAAAATCTATCTATGCGTGATCTTGACGCTGAGAAACTGAACCTACATCCCGAGAAGATGTAGCCCATGTATTCGTCAGTACTTGAATGGTACTAAGCATGTAGGGTAGAATAAATCTGAAATAAAACATAATTGAACAAGCACAATATAAAGTATAATAATTTGAACATGATATAGTAATTATGAGCTAACTTAATGCAATGACCAATTTATAACACACTGAAACTGAATATTGATTATACTGATAAATGGTCATTGCAAGATAGTCTGACTGAAATTTTGGAGCTACTAATAAGTGACAATAAAATCAGATGAACTAAATTTGGAGTTCGATGTATTCGCCCCATCGAGAGGACCCAATATACCTTGCAAGAGGTATAAAGGCATGCTGGCGTGATGACTAAACTGATGATCAAAGAGGGGACTTTCAACCTACTTGGCTAGTAGTTCAGGGACTAATTTGGTTATGCTAAACCCTAGTCCAACTCGGTATTATGCTACTACTTTTGATTTATGTAGGTAACTTATTATGTCTGAATTTCTGTAAATATTGCATAGCTTAAAACTTAACATGCAAACAGAAAATAAAATATTTAATCTGATAATGATGCATTAATAAATGAGGCATGTTAATTGTATATCTGAAATCTCTGACCTAGCATGTGTAATTCAAGAACTAAAGAAATACATAGCTAGGATTCTGAAATTCATGTGATAAACGGAATAAGAACATGGAAATGTGATTTGGAAGATATAACTAATTAATTAATTAAGTTCTATTGAAGTTCAATAACCCTAGTTATAATCATGATAAGAGAATCAAGAACTAACTGAAAACTACAGACCCAATGGGTAGAACGAATCCACTAGTGAAATCCCACATACATAATGATGAAATTCATAGACAAACACTTAAATTTTTGTTGCTGGAACTTCTAGAACCTTGTTTCGTTCTTGAACTAGGCTTCTTTACATTTTTTTGCTTTCTTTCTTCTAATTTTCTATGTTTTGACTAATGATTTGACTTAGGTAAATTTTAGTTATGTTTCTAGGCTCAAACTGATTAAAATCTAATGATTTAGAGTCAAACCGACGTATCTTGGGGTTTAAACAAGGTGGGAAAAGAACAAAAGACCCATGAGTTAATTGCTCTTAGACCAAACAATGACCTAGACTGACGCTCTATCGTTCAATCGACGGTCCGTCGTTTGGGTCCGTAGGTTTGGTCTATACGATAGGGCCTTTATTAAAGTGGGCATTATTTTTACTCGGAGGTCTGATTTTTGCAAGGTTGGTGGATATGGAAAGATGATTCAATTATCTATCTATTGTTATGTCATGGGACACCTAATTAATTTTGTATTAAGAGTTATTATGAATTGAAGTTGAACTCACTGCGTTTCCCCCCTAACTGTCTGCTAATTTTCATTTACTGTCATACCTACAGACCGTAGGTCGAACAACGGTCTGTGATGGTCATCCTTTGTTCGTGTTAGAGAGTAGGTAAATAGGGTGTTTATCAACAGAGACAGACTACGGAACGTAGTCTAAACTACGCACCGTAGGTACGTCCGTGGTTCAACACTTAGTCAAATATTTCAAAGCTCAGAATTTGGAGGTATCATATTCAATTGATGGATGTGCAGGACAGACCGTTGGTAAGGCTACGATCCATCGATGGCAACCGTCGATGCACCAACATATTTTTCTGAAAACTGGTTTTGGTGTGTTTTGGATACGGGGTGTTACAGTCCCCTTACAAGATCCCTTTGATTCTTAAATCATCAAGACTAAAGATAACATCATTTCCCTCTTTTTTGTAATGAGAAGCACACACTCCCATATCAATTCCATTGCCTTTCTCCCTATCGCTTGCACTTTCTCCCTCTCATCAGTACATGTCTCCCCCAACAAACTAGCCAACTTTATATCCTATGCAACCAATATTTCCCTTTTTGGCATCATAAAAGGAGAAGCAGTAAACCAAAATTAGAAAGTAAGAATGCAAAGCAAGATCTTATCCTATGGCAACACATTATAGAAGAATAATAGAAAAATGTGATTAATCAAAATAAAATAGGAATCCATTTCATTGCATAATATAAAACATTCAGTACATTAAAAGTAAATTGCTAAAGAGAACGCAGGAATACTGCCCACACAAGAACAAAAGAACGAGAAGAAGGCGACTATGAGAACAAGGTCTTTGGAGAAAGGGATTTGACGACAACTACAAGTAAAACATTAGCAGCGTCATGAGTATTGATCAACTTCTCTTGAATATCATTATTCTGAGCCAAGAGCATTTTTTTAATCTTCAATTTATTGAATTCTGTTGTACCAGGTCCCTAGGTTTTTTTGTTTTTTGGCCAACTTAGCCTTTAGTAAGACTACCTCAGTATTGTTTTGGTTTACAAGCGTGGTCATTTCCTCCAGTTCATGCTTAAGTTGACTTTGTTCCACAACTCAATGAGTCATCTTTGTAAGTTTCTGGCCTCCATGCATTCACATTTAACTAATGTTTTTAGGCTGAAAGACTGCCTTACTGTACCTATTGTACCTGCTCCCTAAGGAACCCCAAATGCTTTAAAAACTTGATAAGAAAGTAAGCATACCCTATGACATGTTTTCCTTTCTCACTTATCACTGTTTTTTGCATGTAGTTTAGTATATGAGATTGAAGATTTAGGGCATCAAACATGGACAAAGTTTCCATGAGAAACAGATCAGCGGTAGAGGCAAAAATTCTCTTCTCCAATTGTGGAAGAATCACCTTATTGACAAACACAAACGAAAACTGGTATTTCCCCTTTAAAATTTTCTTGGAAATAATTGCGTAGTTCATCTTTGGGAGTTTTGCCCACTTATTGGCAATGCTTTTGGTATAGGCCTTTCCCACCATGGATGTGATCCCTTCTACGACACCTTTAAGATTTTCTTCAAATATTTATTAATTCCTATGGAGAATTCTCTACCCAACTTGAGTAATTAGTATTCCATCCTTATTGAACTCGACATTGTAATATAAATCTCTCATTGACTACTCTCTTCATTCTTGCTATTAAATATTAAGGGAAGTAACATACCTTGATAGCTTAACAAACTTCAGGGAATACTCCCTGACCGTCATAGAGACTTGTTTATGGTTGATGAACTCCTCAACCTTTGCCTCGCTCCTCACTCTAGGGAAAAAATCTCTCCAAAAATGTTGTCTTAAACAACTCCTATGTGACTGGCACTCAACCTAAGGCACGACTATCTTTCTAAATCTTGTACAAAGTTTGTGCACATACTTGAGCTGGTAGGAAGCCAGCTCAGCTTTCTGAATATCAGTGGCCCCCATAGACACCAAGATCTTATGAACCTCGTCTACAAACTCTTGAAGATCCTATGATGTCTTAGCCCATGTGAATAAAGTAGGATTCATCCTCGTGAAATCTCCCTTTGAACATTCTGCCGGTTGACTCGGGTAGTCATAGCCTGAGCCTACATCGTGACGGCCTGTGTAATCTGTGCTAGAAATGTCCTCAACTCATCATCAATAAATCCAGCTGGTTCTTGGGGTGGATTCTGATTACCCTTAGTAGCTTCTCCTTCCCTCCTCTGACCCTTAGTTCTACAAGTTTTCATTCTAAGAAAAACAATAAGGATTGATGTTATACACGCTTATAACACCAAGAACTCAGACATTAGGAAAACAACGATAAGATTAGAAGAAGGGAACTTTTTCCTATGCATCATGAAATTTCAAATCCAGGATAGTGGTACACTTCACTACCATGACTTAGAAACTACTCAATGTAGTTTATGTGCAATTATTTTTTTCCTAATTTAACCTAGTGCTCTGATACCAACTTTGTTACGACTAGAATCTAGACCCCACACGATACCGGCGTCGTTGACCTCTTAGAGGTCGCAAACAAGCCTACTTATGTTATCCTTACGTTACATATGTTAACTTTGTCACGACTGTAATCTAGACCCAAGACGATACCGGTAACGTTGATCTCTTGTAGGTGGCAAAAAAGCCTACTTATGTCATCCTTACTTTACATATGTTAATTTTAGCGGAAAATTTTAAACTTATGATTCTTTAAACATACTTTGTAAACATTCTTAGCATTTTATAATCGTTCATCGTCAACAATAAAAAATTTAAGAGATAAGCAACTGAAACAAATAGTTCATTAAGTCTCAATTGTATAATTGTCAAAATAGCACCAATACAAAGTCTGAATCAAAACAGGAAAGAAACTCTGTTGAACATGCTCCACTAGCTCAACTCTAAAACTACAATAGAATGTAAAACATAAGCATCCTCAAAAGCATGAGGACCTACCAAACTCCGGATGAATGTTGATGTCTGAATAGATGCAACAATGATCATGTAGCTCTATCGTCCACCTGTGCCTGCACCTAAAATAGTATATATGTATAGGGTTAGAATTCACTCGTACTAAGTATGGGTAATACAAGCACATACCAAGGATATGCATGAGAAATAATAGCTCTTTCCTGATGACATGATTTTTTGAAGTCAAGTCAGAAGACTTGCTAAATTGAGAGTAGGAAAGTTAGTCAACTTTCCAAATTGAGTTAGGAAGGTCATGCCATAAGAGTAACATGGATCATTATAAATATCATATTGCACACAACATATAACATCTTCATATAGCACATATCATAACACATAACATATAACACATAGCTTCTTTCATATCATTCATTCATATGCCATGAGACTTTGGAATCATAGACTTGAAATTAAGACTTGACAAAATGAGGGCTCAACATATGGGACCTCAACTAAGGAGTCTTTATTAGAAAACACAGATTTTGCTTTATCCATTAATATGTACTTCATTTCATTTAATCTATAGGTCAATGTGAACACCAGCTATACCTAGGATGTAGTTTAAGACTTTTATCAAGTTTGTTGTGCGATGATCAGGATTAACCTCATGTCATTACCTGAGTATTTCTCACCTATTGTTTATCCTATCCTAACACCTTTGGTATCATTCATTTATTTATATGCTTCATACCATATTGGAATCATTCATTCATTAGGAACTTTAACTTTAACTAACATAGATCATGTGAGCATCATGAAATCAAGTGTCTCCCCATACTGAAAAGAGATGGAATCACCAGCAAAAGTGACCTAAAGCATGTTAGCATACTAGGAGATATAAGGAGACCCATACTCGGCATATGCCAAACTGTCTCATATCATTAAAGTTACGTGAACCTCCTCTCTTCCCGAAAGAAGGCATCACCGCTCATAGCTAGCCTATCGGTGCTTAGGATAAAGTTCCATTATATTCAGCTCAAACATCATGGAAGTTTGGTTCTAATATGAGTACATCATAGATCATTACATGACTTCTCTTCTCATCATTAGTATTAAGTGTGTTAAACTCAATACTTTTATTAGAGTGTTCATAGAGACTTTTCTCTTAATTATCTTACACTCTCATTAATGAGTACATATTAGTAACATCTAATTAGGCTCATTTGATATTTCTCTCATCGTATACATTAGCCATTTAGTGTATCTTACACTCATACTTAACCCTCCTTTCGTTCATCATTTCATTGCGTAAATCTTAGGTTCACTTGTTTTTGAACGTATGTTAGACTTATGTGTCTATACATACAAGCCATGGGGATTCATTCATAGTTCGTTAAGTGATTCTTACTTTCCTAATACTATGTATTATAAGACATATGTATCTTGTATATATGTCTAGATCTTTATTTTTGATCTAAGTAGTTGGCATTACTCTTCGATATTTTACTCACATATGACTTATGTATCAATACGGAAATTTGGGCAAAGGAACCCAAATCTTGAATCACTTGGATATCATTTTTATTTTTCATTGATTTTATTTCTAATATTCATAACATAAGAACTCTAAATGAAATCTAAAAATTAACATTGAATGATAGATTTTTTATTTAATTTAACTCTTAATTTAGCCGAAGGGTTGTGGGTTCGAACCCCCATAACCTCTTTTTATTTTTCATTAAGAATACATTGCTCATTTTTGCCAAAATAAAGAGGTTGTGGGTTTAAACCCCCACACCCTCTTTCATATTTTTTTCTAATTTCCCTGTGGAGGATGTGAGGTGGTGTGATCGAACCCCAACAACCTCACTTCATTTCCTAATTAATTTCGCTTATTCCTTCAGCCTTGAGGTCGTGGGTTCGATTCCCATGCCTCGCGTTTTCTTTTTCTTTATTGTATTTTCTTTCGCGCGTACCAGGAGGTTGTGGTTTCAAATCCTATGCCTTCCATTTATTTGGTTAATTAATTTTCTCCTCTTTCTCCCCACAGATCACGAGTTTGACCCCCCTTAGTACCATTCTTTTTTTCTTTGAGGCGAAATCAATATCTAGGATTGAATCGCCCTGTCCACATTTTCTTTTTTCTTTGCCTCGCGAAACCAGTAGCTATGGGGTTCGATTCCCTTTAGCTCTTTCATATTTTCTTTATTATTCATCTATCTCAACATGTGAGGTTTTTGGATCCATTCCCATTGACCTCACTTATTTTATTTTCCCTTTTAAAACCCAGATTTCAACCTTATTATATACTACGAAAATTTGGAAAATTATTGTCATTATTCCACTCATTTTTAGTCACATTGTTCATAAGTTTAGTTGGCTAAAATATGGTTATTTCAATCTACTATATTTCATGGTAATGAACATCACACTGTACACACATTGCACACATAAAATACATAGCAAATACATGATTTATACAACCCCAAAACAGTGGCAAAAGTCGCTGCCCACGTGCACACACACACACCAATTTTTCTATCACACTTCGAATATTGTTTTCGAAATTTCCCTAACATAAACATCTTCACATTTAATACAAAAACATAATTCATGCTTAAATATAGATTCAGAACATACCCATCCTACGAATTTGTTTGCGAGCTAAGGACAAGGACATACAAAGGGGAACAACCTTAGTTTTCAAAACCATCAGAATCGTTCGAACGCAAATGCTCTTGGAGAAAGAACTCCAGGAGAGAAATCCACACATTTTAATGTTGTTCCAGTGTGAAGATGCTTTCCTGAAACCCGTCAAAACCACGCCCAATTCTCCTCAACGTACACACAATTCGATGAACAACCTCCCTTTTCCTTGACGTTTTGGATTACCTTCCTTTTCTTAAAACTTTTCGTGTGCTTTTCAAGTGTGAAGAACAATTGCTACTAAGTTGTTCTTGAGATTTCTTGGTAGTCAAAGAGTGAGAGAATGAGAGTTGAGAGACGTGAAAGAGAGTTGAGAAATGTAAGGGAGAGAGTTATTAGGATTAGGAGACTAAATTCAAGAATTAGTCAAAATATGATTTAATGAAATTAATAAAAAAATCTGATTTATTTTAATTATTACGTGAAAGGACTATTTTACCCTTAATAAATAGATTTTAATTGATGATTAGGTCATCAATTCCTTGCTCCTAGTGGGGCTCGAACTCAAGTGGTACCCCATTTGCAAAATGGGGCACTCTAGGTCTCCCCAATCCAAATTGCTCGTTTAATTAAATCATTAAATATATTTATTTATTCCTCAGGTTAATTACAATATTACACTTGACCTAGAAAAGACCATTTTACCCCTGGACACTCAAAACTTAAAATTTTCTCTTTTAAGTGCGGTAAAGACTCCTTCGATTATATCTTCATTTTCGCGATCCTTACTTGGTTGGTTCCAACCTTTCAAAGCTCAACTAACTCCACAAGTTAGTTGGCTTGGTCGTAGTAAGTGTTTTGAGGTCTACTTCTACGCGTATCACTCTGTGTGAACCTTGATTTAATCGCAAGCATTCTTGACACCATAAGTCTTGATCCTATTCATTATTATGGTTGTTACAAAAACTGGTGCTGATGAAGTTGTGGAATGATCTCTACAATTATTACCTTTTTGACACTTTTAATTAAAAGGAGAATCTCTCAACCTTTAACCAAACTTACCACACCAAAAGAATCATTCCTTTTTTTTGCAAGAAACTCACCCAGATGATTCTTATGAAATTTTTGACAATTTGGATAGGTTATGGTACCTGAAACATTCCCATGAGATTTAGCGCCTGATTCCTTACCTTTCTGGTCCAGTAGGAACTTGGAGGATTGAGCAACAGGTGATGAAGTTGCATGAGTTGATGACTTTTGCTTAAACTGCGAGTAATTTTAACAACCCAATTTCTCCTAATACTTATAGTTTCCTGTTTTAGCATTTTTTTATCCTTAGAATGCTCCCTAAGCTTATCACTGCAATCATTCGAAGCATGAGCCATGAGCCTAGAGATTTTAATATTTTCCATCAACATACATTCTTACACTCTAATTTCTCTAAGTCAGATACCTCGTATAGAAACTTGTTCATATTGGCCCTAGAATTGGCAAACTTGTGAGGACCATACCTAGAGAGTTGGGTGAAATTGGGTCCATACTCTTGGACTGTCATGTTACATTGCCTCAAATTAATGAACTCCTCAGCTTTTGTCTCCCTCAACTTTCTTTAAAATAAAAGTCTCACTAAAACATTCGTTAGTGATAGAAGCTGCATTTGTACCCCTATTAATTTTGCATTGAGTATACCATATATGAGATATCATTACATGTCACTTGCATCACTAAAAAAAGATCATCTTTACCTCATCTACGATTTTTTGGGGATCTTAACCTATCTACGACCCTAAAAACTCAGGTTGATTCATCCTAACAAAAGTAGGAACAATTAAATCCCGAAACAACACCCTAGAAGTAAGGGGCAATCTAGGATTGGAACAGACATAATTAACCTCTCGGGGGTCTTGTACTATCTCTTACATATCATTCATTGCACAAACCTAGTCAAAAGTAGTGCGAAATTAAAACTTTTCATATAAAATATTTCATAATCTTTAAAAAAAAACTTTCAGATAAAGCAATAGGAAATACTATGTCTAAATCTCATTATCTTAAGACACAAGAATAGTTGGAACATGGCCCATACTTCAAAATACGAATATAGAAATACATAGTTTATTACAATACTTCAAATTGAATTATAGAAGACATATATGCCGTCGAATCAAATGAGGACATACTTCAACTTTTCTTGAACAATGCTACGTTCAAGTCTTCCTTCCCAAAAGCTCCTCACCTACCAACAACTATAGAAATAGATAAAAGCACGGGTTAGTACAACCACATGTACTAGCATGGCATTATTCATAAAAATCATGAAAATGGAAATTTATTTTAAATATGCATGTTTTGTTTAAAATAGCATAATATAATCATAAGAACAACATTTATCAACTTAGAAACACATAAGGAAATATTTAACTAACTATCACATTTTTATGAGTATTTTTCTAGTAACTAGAATCATTGTTACAGTGAAGTCATTTCACTGTACATTGAAGTGCTTCCTTTTCCATTTTAACGCCTCTTAGCATGTAGTTTCCTCACTAAAATCTATCCTAAGACCCACTTAAGCAACACAAAGAGACACCCATACAACCTCCCTAAGAATATCTAATTGACCCTCAAGAACACTTATACTATGTCACATACACACTTCAAGACATCAAACATATAAATGCATAGAAAATATAGAATTTCCTCATCAAAGGCTATCAAAAGACTTACTTAAGTATATCATAAGATAAAGTCCATGATTGACCTCTTCAAGACTACCTAAATAGTACTTAAGACTTCCTAAGTTTTGATCATGTATACATAATAAACATCTTCCCTAACTAGAGTCATTCTTAAGACTCATCTACGTAAGATACGAAATGACCATTCCTATGCCACCTTCACACCATAACTAGATAACCCTTTACTATTCTAGATAAGTAATTATTTCATTAAGATACTTTCATACTTAACATTAGTCATTACATTCATTAGTTCATTTAGGAGGCATTCAACACATAAAAGACACTCAAGTAATGGTCTTGGACAGGACCTAGGGACTCTAACTAACACCTTCAAAGCCCATTGTGCAATATATAGATAGCTTCCATACCACAACTTAAACTTCATAGACCTTCTCTAGTACTAGCAAGTATCGCACATGATAAAAATAGGCAATAACCAACATAGACCATGATAGATAGACGTGGAATCTGGAATTCTAACCTAGTCCGATGAGGGTGTTCTACTTGTCAAGGGTAGAACTAGCACACATCCCATGTAGGCATATGGTTAAGGAATATAAAGGGATTTTATGCACTCTAATCGCATTCTTAAGTAGAGGTAGATTTTACTCTAGTCTCATGCTCAAATAGAACCACTTCCCATAAAATAATCACTTTGTGCTAGCCTTGTTTCTCATATAGTAATTGACATCAAAGGATCACATGAAGAGGGTTCCTTATCTAGTTCATATCCCGATGACATTTACCCTACAAAAAAGGTCCACTAGGTCTACCTTAAATGGCGACTAAGATAGCTCATTATGAATTTCCAAAGTAATAATATAATTCTATTCAAGAGAATTAACCTTAAGTCAACCATTCCCTTACATGAAGGATACCATTACGTCTCTCTACTTCAATATTCATAACATAACCTTTATAACGTACATGACCTTCTTAACATCCTCTAAGGTGTCAAATATCTTTTTTTCTTACATGAAAAAGGTTTAGGAAGCCTACCTAGTAAATACATATCATAATCTCATAACATTCATACATATATAAAGTAAGGGACACAAGTCTACCAAACATGAAGCTACATTTTTTGACTTTATCACATATAGCATATGATTATTTAAAGATCTTAGGATGACCCTTATCATATTTATGTCACCCTGTACGTTAATACAATATCATGAATATAACTATTATAGACTCATATAGTAAAGTAGAAACAATCATGCATTCAACTCTAATGCTACACATACAAGCACATAGTCGTAGTCTACCATGATCTCCTAATATACATCAAACTTCAACATTACTAGCATATAGGTAGATATGATCATACTTAACATAAACAACTACACAAATAGCATCATTAATTCAAGTACAATTCCATTATCATCATATTGCATAAAATAAAGTCAACAAGGCTACATCAATTGCAAGTAAAATACATAACACCGCCGCCATAAGTGGACCATACCAATCACAATAGAATTGAATCGTACACAACAATAAAATAAAACAATAGGGTATCTTACCACCACAATATCCTCAACACCTTAACCTAATGTTAAATCATCCAATTCAATAACATAAGGTCCTTACCAATGGCCATGAACATCAATTCAACATAAAAACTATAATAATCAATGAACTTGATGAAATCAATGTAAATTCATCAATCTAATAAAACCTAGATATCAATTGAATACAATGATTACTTCATTAGATATCCCATGGAAATCTACACCATAATTCATCATCATTAGATCAATATCAAGTAACCCATAACTTAGTCAAAAACTAGGGTTCATTTAATACATGGGTTCATAGGTAATTTAGGTTAAAATCAACAATACAAGATCAATGTAATCCATAATAAACGTTTAAAATCAATTGATGCAAGAACCAATGGTAGCATTATGAAATTGGACAATTCAATTTTGAAAACTTTAGAAAACATCTTGAGAATTTGTACTCCTTGATGAAAGGAGTTTCAAGGATAAAAATTTATACCTTGGTGAAGCTAATTCTTTACTTTGATGAAAAATATCCACATAATTCGTCACACCAAGCTCTTCCTTGACATTGGACTTCAATGGAGTCTTGGGGAATTTCTAAGGAATTTTGGTGTTTTGATTTGGAAGAATGAAATCTTATAAGTGCTAAACACTTATATACGTGTTTATAATACCCAAAAGACCCTTTAGGAACAGCCAAACCTTCTATTTGGAAGTGGGTTAAATTACAAGTTCAACCCTAACATGGCAGTAAAATGCACTCAAGACTCAAACCATCGACGGTTGGACATTCGACGGACCAGTTGTCCATAAACGGACCATCCTGTCCTTCCGTTGGTTGGATAAAGGACTTGACATGGTTCTCCTCCCTTCCAAGTTCAAGTCTATACAAACCATACCAATCTACGGGGCGTCGATAGGCCTATGAGACGTTGATGTCTCCCTCATTTGGTGATGCGTAGGATAGTATTGACTCCATGTTTTCAATCTTTCCTCGAGGACCCTTTGTTGGTCCTTAGGGATGTTTGCTGGGACGTTTCAAACCCAAACTTCACGAAACTTGACACAATGACTATGTATGCTATAATAACTCATTTAAGGACCTTATATCCTTAACAATCACACATAACAAAATAAAACTACATATGGGGCACATAGGTGACTTTGTCGTCGAACGTCTTGGTCGCCCCTTCGCGTTTGACTTCCAATGTACCCAAACACTTAGACACTACCTCAACTCCATATATTAGACCTATTTAGTATCTTAGACCATCAATTCCAACATGTTAAGATCTAGTTCACCTTAGTATTTTTCGGGGTCTTATAGGAACCTTGGTTGCCACCTATCTAACACTAGCATTTGCAAAACTTGGTCTGTCATACTCTGAGCAAAAAGCTAAATAGAGTTCCAAAACTCAACATTTTGCAACTTCATAATATGGGACTAGAAGAGTTGCGCTAGAATTTTGTGCATTCATATTCATTTGATAATCTCTACAAGAAGGCATGATCTTAAAGCGCATAACAAAGGATTAGAATGAGGAATTCTATCATACCTTACCCATGATAAGAGTAACAAGAAAATGAAATTTTCCTAAATAACTTTACAACCTCCTTCTCAATAGATGTGGTACACTTCAAACCTATTAAAATGACTCTACTTAGTGTGGATTTTTAGACATCTTAGCACACTTTAATCCAATACTCTAATAAAAAAAATTTTACGCCTCAAAGCCACCCCAAGGATGCACACAGAAGACATAGGATCACACGTGTGTCACAACCTGAGAGCACGCCCTACTAATAACCAACTTCCTCGTCCTCGAAGAGGTATTAGTAAAGCTCTTAGTATTAGTCATAGCACCTATCCTCTTATAATAATGTGGAGTAATTAAAACATTTACTTTTGAAGTTCATCACCGCTTCATATATGAAAATAGAAACAAACTTTGCCAGAACATACCATCTAAATATAGAAATAAAGAAATTTTGGACTTAGCTCTAACATCTATAAGGATCCTATATATAGGATTAAAAGAATGTCGTCCAACGGAAGCTAAGAACTAAAATATAGAACATAAGGGTCTCGTGCTCTGAATTGAGGACTCGCCATCTCGGAGAAGAAATTGCAAGTATCCTATAGAAATGTCCTTGACTCCTCAACGACCCTACCTACATTATTTTGAAAAAGAAAAGAAAATATAGGTTAATACATCACACATATTAAGCATAGGTTCGATGCATAAAAACCATTGAAACATGCATAAAAATATAATTTAGTCAAAACATATTTTTTATCAATTAATCAAATATGCACATAAGTTAAGAATTATAAACCAACCCAATACAATATCATCCCAACATGTAGACAATCCAAACAACACTTGTGCAATACTAGGAATAGAATCCCCTAACCCTATCCGAAGATCAGTATCACATTAAGCAATCTACTTCATAAATACATTCATAATCACATATTTAATCATGACTTGCCATATTCATAATAATCATGCAAAACTTAACATACATAAGTCATAATTAACATAATTACAAAATAACACTACTATAACAATCTCTTAGGATCCCACAAGTGTAAAGTGTAAGAGAAGACCCATACATCCACATACATGAAAAAAGTACTTTAGTCTAATTGGTCAAGGGATCACATGTTGACATGTCATTCATGCATCCAGAACAGGGACTTTGGTATACCAAATCAAGACACACATTAATCATATAACTTAGATGTTAGGGTCTAAATGAGTATTAAATAACTTTAATACACTTATATTACCCAATACACCTAAATAAACTGTCCTCCTAATTTATAAGCCTTCGGGTAAATTTCCCACAATTTTCCAAGCCAATTTGTGCAGATAGATAGCAGTGTTGCAGGCCCAAGCCACACCCACCAATTGACGGTTCATCGTTTGGATCACGTTCCATCGATGGGGGTCTAATTGTTTTATTCATAGGCTCATTGACTTGGAGACTTGCATGCTCCGTCTACACCCCAAGTAAATGATCCGTCATTCAAACAACTTTTCATCGTTTGTCAATGCATGCAGGATACCAAGCAGCTTCAATCCTTGAGTTAGGGTGCCCCTCTAGGGGACCTTGTGAGTCCTAGATGGAGTTGTACACGAACTTTAAACCCATAAAAATGCATATCTAGGTCTTAGGAACTTCCTCTATCATTTTGCAACACAAAACAAGTCATGAAACATGCTAACGCATACTACAACACCAGCAAGTACATAAGGGACTAGTCATAAAGTGTTTTGATTTTCCCTTGATGTTTTACATCAAACTTTATCGGAATGATATAAAAACTCACTTACACATTAATTAATCTAATTAGAGGCCCTAATTGTCTAGTTAAGCTCTAGATAAAACTATTTCATTATTGGATTGTTACAAAATCTTAATAAAAATTCTCACTTACTATATTTGGCAAAGGGTTGATGTTACCTGAGTACTTGCAATACTATCCTCAAATGACCCACATGATCATCCGCACTCTTGGAATATACCAACACATCATCAATAAAAACAATTACAAATAATTTAAGATAAATATGTAATACTCTATTCATAAGGTCCATTAAAGTCATAGTGCATTTGGTAAACCAGGAGACATGACTAGGAACTCATAATGACCATATATTTTCGGAAAACTGTTTTAGGAATGTCAACTCCTCTAAATCAATCTTCCTAAAGTAACGCGCTCCTTGGAGTTGGTAAAAAAATCATTTATTCTAGGGAGTGGATACATATTCTTTATAGTTACCTTGTTCAATTGGCGGTAATTAATACACATTCTTAAAGACCTATCTTTATTATTCTTAAAAAATACTGGAGCACCCTATTGAGATATTCTTGGTTGAATAAAACCCTTCTCTAGAAAATTCTGGAGTTGATCCTTTAATTCCTTCAACTTTGCAGGGGCTATCTAATAAGGAGGGATTGAAATATGTTGTGTATCCGATAATAAATCTATGTCGAAGTCTATTTCCTATTCGGGAGGAATCCCGGGAAAGTCATTAGGAAAGATTATCGGAAATTCCTTCACTATGGGGACATACACTAAAGGAGGAATCTCGGACTCAAGATCCTTAACCCTTACAATATGATAGAGAAAACCCTTAGCAATAAACATACAAGCTTTTAGACATGAAACGACCCTACCCCTATGATTGAGTTTCCCACCTTACATTAAAAAATGGGTTCATAAGGAAATGGAAAATTTATTTTCTGAGTTTTCCAATCAATGAAAGCAAAACAATAAGGTAGTGAATCCATCCCAAAAAAGACGTAGAAGTCCAACATATCAAGTTCTATCAAATCAACCTATGTGACTCTATTGAGAAAAGAAATTTAACAACCCCTCTAGACTCTTCTAGAAACCACGGAATCACCCAACATGGTAGAAACTTAAAAGGATTGGTCTAAGACATCGCGAAGCATATAAAATTTAATAGCCATTAAAGGAGTTATAAAAGATAAATGGCATCGGGATCCAAAATTTCATAAACATTAATGGAAAATACTTGCAACATACCGGTAACAACATCCGTAGAGCTCTCTTGACCACCTTAGGATTGAAAAGCATAAAAGCGATTCTTCTTAGAGGCATCGAAATTTTGAGCTCTTGCTTGTGATTGAGAATTTTCCCTTCCTTGAGCCTTCAAGATAGGGTAGTTCCTCTAACTGTGGCCACTCTTACCACAACTATAGCAATTATCCATTCGAACCGGGCACTTTCCTTCATTTTTTATACAACACTTTGCACAAATAGGCTTCTTAACATAAAACCCACCACCTCTTACCTCTTTAAAATTGGGGGTAAAAACTTTACCTTTCTTGACCCTTGGAGTTTTAGGATGACCTTGGTTTGAGTTGTAGTGTTATCATTAAGGCTCACTTTCAACCTAATAACCCTAGCAGCTTGAGTGGCTAACACTTGAGTAAACGTGTGAATAGACTCCCTTATCTCAATATTAGACGTAGCCCCTTATTCAATAATAACGAGGTTTTTTAGGAGCTTGACGGGGAACTACCTCATTTGCATTCTCCTCCCTGTTCCTCCTAAATTTGTCTTTCTTGTATTCATTACCGATATTCACAAGAAAAGGATTAGAAGAAAGGACAAGATAGAGTTAAGACTCTTAGGAACGACCAAGGAATAACAAAAGAGTTAAAGTTCCTAAGCATCTCATAGGCTCTCATTCATAAGTTTGGCATGCTTCACACCTATGAAAAAGAGTCTACTCGACGTTGTATTTTTGACATCAATCTATATTATTCTCAACCATATGATATGATACATAGCTTATCACTATGGAGAGCATACTTTAGTTTTAATGGTTGTCCTTGTCCTCGATATGGTCTTAGAAAATCCCTTAGCATTCGTCATAGCACCTATCATAGAATAAAAATGCAGAAAAATCAACACTTTTACTTTGGAAGTTCCACTTCGCTTTATATATGAAAATAGAAACTAACTTTTCCACAACTACATCTAAACGTTTATGTATAGAAATTTTCGATTTAGCCCTTGCATCAATAAGGAGTCTAGATATAAAGAAATACCCCAATGTCTTCAAACATAAGCAAAGAACTAAAAGCTAGAACCTAAGGTCTTGTCCTTAGACTTGAGAACTAAATTCAAGGTATCCTTGATAAAATTACTTGAATCCTCAATGGCCCGAATCAAAATTCTTTTTAAAAAGGGAAGAAAATATGGGTTAGTACACCACATATACTAAGTAGTGGTTCTATGCATAAAAATCATTGAAATATGCATAAAAGAAAATTTTAGTCAAAACATGCATTTTATCAATTGACCCAATATGCACATAATTTAAGCATCATAAACCAACCCAACATAATATCACCAGACATATAGACAACCCAAGCAATACTTGTGAAATGCAAGGAACAGAATCCCATAACCCTATCCAAAACTCAATATCACATTAAGCAATCTACTTACATACATTCATAATCTCATATTTCATCATGACTTGCCATCTTCAAAAGATCATATATAGCTTAACATACATAAGTTGTAATCAACATAATCACAAAAGAAAATTACTAGAACCATCTCTTAAGATCCAACAAGTACAATGTGTAAGAGAAGTCTCATACCCTCCCTCACACTATGTAGAAATTCCTCAAGAAAAGCCCTGGTGAGATTTTATACATTTACTTTATTCATTATCTTTTTCATTATAGAAAGTGGTTGCAATAACTGACATTAAACGATGAGATCTACATGGAATCCAGTGTTCTACTCCTATACCAAAAATATAGAGTTAGCACTTGTCTATGTTGTAACCTTTCGTACATAGCTATCTAGGTGGATCCACAAAGCTAAAGCCCTTTGTGGGCACATAATTAAAAATCAAGGAGATTGTTATTATAAACCCTAACTTGATAAATGTGGGGTTTTTTATCTCATGAGACAACACATATCTTGGGAAATCCGGACATACTAAATGTTAGGAAACACATGTGGGAGCCGAACATACTAATCGTGAGAACCCCCCCCCCCCCCTTCGGTCCTAAACATCTATTCCTTTTAGTAATTATATTTAGTCATCACATAAATTCACATAATCTTGTACTAGACTCTTATGCAAAAATCTCAATATAATAGCTCTTATAGGGTCATAAGTGAGAACAATCCTTTGTCTTTAGACTTATTAGCAAGTGAGTAAACCTTTTACATTAAGATTTCATTATAATCATGAGAAATACGTATTTCAATCATATAACAATCATACAATAACATACATACATACATACTTTATAGATAATTCAAGTATATAGGGTTAAGGATGAGGGTACCTTGTCATCAACATCACAATAGCACATTAGATATAGCACCATTGCTATTTAGTTATTTCATATTTCATACTTCAGTTCAAAGAACAACCAACATTGATACCTTATTTCCCTTCATGGAACCTCATGATAAAATCACCGAACAATGCATAACCAATACTTAATATAAGGTAATTTATAAAACAATAACAAAACTAAAATCAATATAAAACATTGATATATTCATCATTTTCAATCAACTCGTTGTATCAAATCAAAGATTTGGGAAATTAGGGAAGAAAATAAGTCCATGGGAATTTCAAGTGAAGAACAATAATTATCCATCACTATACCCCTAAAAGACCTTAAGTAATCATAACTCACCATAATTGATTCATGATTTCTTTTTTCAAACAAGAACCATGTGTAGAGAAAAACCCCAAATTTCTGGGAATTTTGAAAACATCTTGGGCAACGAATCCCAAGAGTGAAAAAAAACATACCTTATTTTAAACCTAGCAAAAAAATTGAGTTAAAATCTTCGAAAATTGATAATATTCTTTGAGTTTTAACGTCATTCCATGGAGGTTTAGTGTAGAGAGAGAATTTAGAGAGATGTGAGAGAAATTTGGTTTATAAGTTGGGGTTTTGTTTTGGTGTGGGAATAGGTTTAATATGGATTAACTTCAATATATACTAATACTCTTAAATTTCAGAACAACCCACACTTTGATTGAACTTTTAATTAAGTCAATTCTTACTTTTATTTTTTGAGTTATCGTCATGAAACAAGCCCACGTTGTGGAGGTTTTTCCTCGAGTTTATGGAAATTACTTTTGGTACAAAAGAGTCCTCAACAACTTTAGTGACGCGGACACACCATTTAACCTTTGGTGGAGCCAGTCCATGATGTGGACATGCTCCCTCCATGCATTAGACAAGCTGCCTCGGTAACTTGTTGGACAACTGTTTGGGTCCTCCTCAAGGAACCTTGGGTGGTACTTGGGGGTTGTACCTGGAAGTTTTGACCCTAAAAACATTATTATTTTTAAAAGTTTAATCATCCATACGACACTCCTAAACCTTCACAAGACATTAAGACACCTACTAGTTCAATTTCACTAGTTTCAGGATGTCATGGTCATTTCTTGACGTTTAGGCTCTAATTCTTCCAAAGAAAGTGAATTACCTTAGTTTAGGTATAGAAACACCTTTTTAATCATTATTTATTAGGTGAGGCTCTAGCCTAGGTCATTGGATTTCTGAGGTATAACAGAGTGACCCCATGTTATCCCTGTTGACATATCATAAACATACTTAATAATAAACTGAATCAATGAATATTGTTTGCAAGCTAGTGAGTAAATAATCTAAATATGGGAAATGCCCATACTAAGTTTGAATATAAAAATAGTGAGGGTTGTGGAATACCTTTATTAAATTGGATTATATATATACTGGAGTAAAAACAATTGAAAAGTAAAACTCAAATACTAAAGTTGATTATAATTATGTACCAAAATAGCCTATAACTAAGTAAAAGTGTTGGAACATGCACCAGTTAAATTTAGGAAAACTAAAGTGAAACAGAAAACAAATAAGCATGTATGTGTCTTCGGAGAATGAGGAATGGCCAATGATAGTGCTGAGCTAAATATGGGGAACATATCTATGGGTGATCTGGCAGCTCTGAACTTGAACCTACATTATGAGAAGATGTAGCACATAGTATGCGGATGTACATGAATGGTATTGAGAACATGGGATAGAGTAAAGTGAACAATAAGAATAACTGAACCAGAGCATGTAACTGAGCAATCATATGAGATAAACATTATACTAAACTACAATACTGAACATGAAATAACTGAATTAAATGATAAATTTTATAGCATACAAAAATTGAAATCAGAACTAAAATTAATAAATAGGTCAATGCAATTGAATTTGAATGTAACGAAGCTACTAATAACATACATACAAATATATGAGCTATGTGTGTAGTCGATGTATATGCCCCATCGAGAATACCTTATATATCTTACTGAGGTATAGAGGCATGAGTTGATTATTCACTAAAATTGACCTCATTGTGGTCTTCTCTATGATAAGACATGTGTCAATGCTATTCCAGGATATTATCAACCCAAGGTAAGACGCCTTATGTTGGAGGAAGAGGGACTCTTTTTGGGATGCCATTATTGAGTTATTGATAAAACCAAACAAGGACAAAGTAGAAATATTCAGATCCTTCTTATCAATGGGAGCTTCTACCTCATTCCGCCTCAGGATGGTATCAAAAATCAAATGTTAAAGCAACCTATTTAAGGCATTCAAGGTATGAGCACCAGGCAAGCCCTCAAATACAAGTGTAGAACCTAGGGCCTTGTCGAGCACAATATTAATGTGATTGTTGTCGAGTAAATTGATCATTCAAATTGATTTGATGTTGGTTTCTTTTTTTATTATTTATATATCATGATTATAAATTGGTTAATTGTTGTAGTTCTTAGTCTTTGACCTAAATCGATGAAAGAAATTTTGATTGAACCCTTTTCCCCTAACCCTAGGTTATGAAATGAGGTTAAATTGATTAGTGATGATACAATTGACGTAGAACTTGAATATATTATGTTATTAAGTGGATCGATGGATGAATATGATTGGAATGATGGTATGATTTTGAAGGAGGCTTATGAAGGTGAATTGGTATTTAAATGATGGGAATTGAAGAATGATTTGATTATTAGATTTGTTTTACGTATTCTAATTCATATATGAATTTACTAGGGTAATTTAGTGGTTGGATTAGATATACATATTTATGAATTCATGATGAACCCTAATTCTCCTTACCCTAGGTTATGAATTGATGTTTATCGGCATAGTGATGATGTAATTGACCTAGTTCTTGTGTTAATTATTATTGATTGATGTTTCTACACCTATTATTAGAAATAATTGTTACGTTGATGGTAAGACCATCGTGATGGGTTTTGAAGGATATTTGGTAAGTCTTCATGATTATAACCTTACTTCAAGTATGATGGCTTGTGATTAGTGATGTAGTTCAATTGAAGTATACCTTGTGAATAGCCTACATAGGTGTTGGTATAATGTTGAATTGAAATGTCTTGACAATGTGATTGTGAGATTATTCTTAAGATTAAATGATATAAGGTTGGTGATGACTTTCCTATGTGCCTTGTTATGACATGAAGATGATATGTTAATGTCACACGTGAGGGGTGCCAATACAGTTTATTCTCATTCAATACCTATTGATCTAAATGACTATGATTATACGAGGGATAGACCCTATGACCTAAACTATGTGTGATTGTTAAAGAAATACATTTCAAGAGGGACTTAGCTTAGCACCGAGTGAACTTGACAATGTGAGGTGTTGACTCCTGATAGAGAAAGATTCACCCTATAGTTCCATATGAGATGTTGACTCCCCTATGAGGGACACTAACCCAATGGTTTCCTATGAGACGAGGCTCCAATGCCATACACATGTAGAGTGTTCATACATATCTTCTAGTTCTAGAACTATGTTTCAACCATAGGAAGAATAGCTATTGGATCCACATAGAAAGATACATTTATGTTTGTCTCTACTTTGGCTGGTAGACCACCTTCCAACGGTTTAAGGTTTTACAACACCGCAGTCAACACTTAGATCTTATGGTCTATGTCGGATAACACAAATATTCCCGAAAGAAAAATGAATTTATGATGTGAACTCGATATATGGTGACTTAAGATGTTTTCTTAGTCTAGGTAGGGGTATGGCCCTGTACCTAGGCATTGTACTAGTTGTCTTTGAGAGAAGTCCTAGAAGGATGTTGTTATGTTATAATTATCTTATAAAATAAAAATATTATACTCATGTTGAATTTGAATGTTGACGATTCTTTATGATGTTAATTTCATAAATGAACATGCTATTGGTCTATATTGCTAATAGAATGATGACTACTATTGATGCTATGTTATGTTGAGTTGGGCATTACTTGTGATTCTTTCTTTGGTTTACTTGATTGCCTAAGGTTATGAGGATTTCCTTGGTCATTGTAGTTATATTCTTAATGGTGGGTTATGATTAAGGGTCTTGCTTATATTATAATTTTATGAACTCTTGTATATGTTGACTTCACTATTACTTGTAGATCTTGGTCTTGTGTGGTACATGGGTTTGACTTATGATTATGTGATTATTGTCTTGTATGGGTTCTTAATTGTGCATGTCTTTTCAAAGTACTTTAGCATTGTTTTTATCAAATGTCCTCGCTAGCATGATTTCACTTTCTTTATATTCTTATACCCATTCTTATGACAAGTGTGTACTAACCCATGTTTGATGTTTTCTACAAATGTAGGATTCAGACGTTCATATTAGAGAACGATTTAAAGACTACTTGGATTCTTATCTTCAAAGTTTAGTAGTTCCTTACTTTCCGAGGATGATGCCATTATATACCTATTGGATTTTTCTTAGTCTTAAAGCACTTTGTTCATTCTTTTTCATTTTGCTACTATAATTGTAAAGCCTATATGTGGTTATAATTGAGGATGTTAGGGCTATGCCCAAATTGTGATACTCTTGTCTAGATTGTTTAATAAGAGACAATGTTATAGACTTCTGATGAGACTATCTTATAATATGTATGTAAAATAAAAGTAGAAGATATGTAATATTCTTATATGAAGGGTCTATTTATACCCGATAGGGATATATTATGTGTATGTAGAGGTCTACGTAAACCTCAATGTAGAAATAACAGAAAAGTTTTAATTTTCCTCATTTTTAACCTATGACTATAATGATTAATTCTAAGAGGTTAGTCTTAGTCCTCAAAGAAGAAGACGAGGCCAGTTATGTCTAGGGGGTGCTCTGCCGATATGGCAAAGATACTTAAGGGATGCAATGCTATGTTTATTAATATTTCAAGGATACTTCATCCAATTCTAAGTGTGAATTATCTTTAGTCACTATATAACCCGACTAAATGGGTTGGGGATGAATCCAACAGAGAGTGATACATGTGTAAGATTCAATAGAAAATATTGAATATGCTCAAAATAGTCATAGGAATCGAAATTATCAAATGAAAACATTATCCAAATCAGGGGGTAACACGAATATCAAAAAAGGGGGGGGGGAGGTTTAAAACTATCAATAACAATAACAACAACAAACAATAAAAAATACAATAATGAGATGCATTCTTGGGATGTGATTCGATTATAGGCTGATATAGACAAATGGAAAATATCAACTGCTAGCAAATAGTTGAATATCGGTGAGTAAGCTAAGCTATAGAGATACTAAACATTCTCTCAATAATTTTACCCCGAATAAAGTTGGTTTTTCTTAAACACCAATAAACATGTAAAATAAGACTAGTGTACACCTTAGTCTATTCACTTTCTCGAGCTGAATATGTCGAAATGGGTTTAGGATTCACTCTTTCGAGAAAAATATATGTCAAGGCAATTCCTAGTCATCAATCAATGAGCTAGGTTTTAAAACCTCCCTCTCGAGCAAGCGAAAAACATAAAGGTAGAACTGAATTTGCAACTACAATTATTAAATTAAACCACTATTACTGATTAAACTCACTTATAAATAGCATTTAAACTAATAATTAGAAATACACAAACTAAATCAACCCATAGTCACATCATCACACCCAAAAGAATTGGGGTTTTAGCTTGACGTCATCAAAATATATAAATCATTACCTAATTGTTTTTTCATCAACTGCGTAAGATTTATTTTGTCCTTACAATTTTCCAATTCAAAAAATCTCAAATAGTCACTTCCAATTTCTCAAAAGTGAACAACTTCAATCCTTCAAAGAATAGGAAAAACTAAAGAAAAACTTATTTCAATGTTATGACAAAATGATTGAATAATATTGTTAATTGATACTAAACTTAATGCTCAAATATATATTTATAGTCACCAAAAGTATGTGTGAAGGGTCATTCGATGCAGAAAGTTTGGCTCGCCGATCAGCTCGACTATTTTCCCTTTGGATAATGTTCACACCTTTATGCCTTGGACTTCAACTTCCTCAAGATCTATAACATTTGGTGATCCAACACTGCATTGCAGAACTATTTGGCGACTCACTGACTGATCCTTTCTCTCGCCAAATTTCTTTTCTCCTTGAGGATTTGGCACACTAGAACTTTGGGCGGTCAAGAGGCTATTCGTTTACTTACCAAGTGAACTTGGCAATCGCAAGGCTTATTTTTCCTTATTCTTTAAGATTTCTTTGTTCCATTTTGCAAATTAGTGTGCTTGCTTTGTTCCTCAATTCATATACAAGGATTTAAGTTTTACATCACTTATACGCAAAAAATAGGCATTTGAGGACAGTTAATCATTGTAAATTGATGACATGTTGTGCTATGATTAACCAGAGTATCACGACCTTTCTGAAACAACTTCCAGAATTCAAAGGTAAACTGAGGACCTTTATATAAAATGATAGACAAAGGAATTCCATGCAACCTGACTAACTCATTAATGTAAAGCTTGGTGTAGTCCACCGCTTAATTTGTATCCTTAAGCACCAGAAAGCGCAATGATTTAGTAACTCTATAAACTACACCCAAATTTGATAATGTTTTCTGCGAGTACGAGGTAAACGTCTAATGAAGTCCATGTTGATCACTTCCAACTTCCAAGTAGGAATGTTGATATCTTTAGCGATACATGCTGTTTTTCTATGTTCTACATCGACTAACTAACAATTGGAGATCTTAGTAACAAAATATGCTATATCCATTTTCATGTCATTCCACCAAAATACTTCATGTAGATCATAGTACATCTCAGTGTTGCCTAGGTGAATAAATATCTTAAATTATGGTTTTTTGCAAAAATATGTTGTCTCAACTCACAAACTTTCAGAACAGATAATCTACCTTGATAGCAAAGCACGCCATATCCGCTTGGGAGAAAACCTCAACTCTCTGCTAATGGACTGCACCTTTTAGTTGAAGTAATAAAAAATCATTGTTTAATTTTCTTAACCTTCATTACAATTGAATATTTTGACTCATTATGAACTATTACACCACCATTTGATATGCTCATAACACGAAATCCTAATAGACGAGGCCTTTGAAAAACCTTTGCTATTTCTTTTCTTTCTTCCACTACATGGTGCTACCCTACCCATCAATAGTCTACTAAGAGTATCTTCTACTACATTGGCCTTATTAGGATAGTAATGCACACTCATATCATGATCTTTGAGGAACTCAAGCCATCTCTTCTAGCAAAGATTAAACTCTTTCAAGGTGACCACATATTGAAGGCTCTTACGGTCTATGATCACATCTACGTGAACACCATACAAGTAATGTCTCCAAATCTTAAGTGCAAACACCATTGTTGATAGTCGAGGTCCCGAGTAGGATAATTTTATTCATATTCCTAGAGATATCTGGAAGCATATATTATAACCTTACCTCGTTGCTATAACACACAACATACACCGACTTTGGATACATAACAATATAGAATATAACCATTTGACCTCTCTAGTAGAGTCAAAATAGGATTTGTAGTTAAAATAGTTTTCAATTCTGTAAAGCTTTTCTCACAATCATTTAACTACTGAAACATAACTTTCTTCTGCATCAAGTTTCTCATGGAGAGGATATGGATAAAAATTCATCACAAAACCATCGATAATAGCCATCCAAACCCACGAAACTTTTGACATCCGTATGAGTGGTAGTTTGGGACATTGGTTCACTGCTTCTATTTTATAAGAATCCACTCAATTTGCAAGACACAATATTACTAAGTAAAGAAACTGATTTCACAAAAACTCACACTTGTTATAATAAGCAAATAAATGGTGATCTTTGAGAGTTTGTAAAACAATCCTCAAATGTTTGCATGTTCTTCCTTATTTCTAGAGTAATCGAGATATCATCAATAAAGACGATAATGAAAAAGTACAAATAGCGATTGAACACTATGTTCATTAAGTCCTTGAAATTTGCAGGATCATTTATTATTTTAAAAGACATAACAACAACTTCATAATGACCATGTCGAGTTTTGAAGGCTATTTTTGGGATGTCGCCATCTCTGACTTTGAGTTGATAATAATAAGATATGTGTCTATCTTTCAGATATGCCTAGCACCCTATAGTTGGTCAAAGAATACATCATTCATGTTGATGGGATAATTATTATTGATTGTAACCTTGTTCAACTGTCTATAATCGATGAACATTCAGAGAGAACCATCATTTTTCAGGAATAATAATGGTGCACTGCATGGGGAAATACTAGGCCTTATGAAGCACTACATTAGAAAGTCATTAAACAACTCTTTCAATTCCTTAAGCTCTGCTATATCCATTCTATAAGGAGGAATTTAAGCCATGTTAGATATCTTGGTGGAGATAAATTAAACATTCAATTTCCCTTTTGAGAGGAACTCCAAGTAGATCTTCTAAAAACACTATTGGAAGCTCATTTACTACTGGAACAGACTCAAGAGTTGGGGTTTGAGAGCTTTAATCCTTAATAAGGACTAGATGATAGAGATAACCCTTATAAAACATCTTTCTAGCCTTAAGGTAAGAAATGAATCAACCCATAGGTGCTAATCTACCACCCTTCCATTCTAAGAATTGTTCATATTGAAATAGAAAAACGAATAATCCTTGTTCTAAAATCGATTCAAGAATGACAAGAATATAACTAATCCATGCCTAGAATGACATGGAACTCTTAAAGATTTGTTGAGGTGACTTTCTAGGAGACTGTTACAGGAAATTTCCTTATACCAATGTAGCTATAATTATGTCACCGACTGGAGTAAATAGTGATAAGGTTTCTAAGAATGTTTTTGTACTAACATCGAATTTGACTTCTATATAAGGAGTTATAAAGGAAAGAGTAGCCTTGGGATCTAAAAATGCATAAAAGTATATATTAAAGAAATTTCAAGTACTAGGAGAATTTTTTTGATCCTCTCTAGTTTAAAGAGCATACAACTTGTTTTTGCATTGTCCGACACCTATACCATATGAGTTACCTTTCTGAGTTGGGCGACATGCTGGTTCTGCTGAATTTATGGACTGAGCTTTACATATATTACCCTCTAGAGCAGGTTTAGTATAAGGACAATCTCTAAACATGTAACAAGACTAATGACACCCAAAGAACCCTTCCTTAAATACAAAAAACTTGTTAGATCGTTCTTACTACAATTTGGACCAGTAGGATAAGTTCTGGTGCCTGAAATACTAGCTCGAGTCTTATAGCCATATGCTCTATTGATGAGTCCATTATTTTGACTCTGTTAGGGATTTATTTTAATAGATATAGTATCCTCAAATTCATATTTTATGTTAAATAACATAAATAAATACTTGATTTTTAGGGATTTGGATTGAGAAACAAATCATGGACACCATTGAGATAAAAAGAATACAACAACTGAAAGAATGAAAAAAAGAATACCCAAGGAATTCCTAACCCCTTGGGTGAGTTGTCGAACAACCTTGGTCTCTCCTTATGTTCTAGTGTGTCAAGCCGTAAAGGAAAAATTCAAGTCGGTAATAGAAAAGACGAGTTAGTGGAAAGTAACCAAGCGATTTCGCGATGCAATGCCATATCACACAAAGTTATGAAACCTCAAGGAAGCTGAAGGCAAACTCAAATTGGTTATTCAAATTACAAAGGGTGGATCGCTAAGTGGATCAGCAATCTCGAAGCATTACATAAACTGATCCTTCATAACATAATTTTTATCATCTGTAAATACATATTTAAATTCTTAGTTGAGTATCTTGTTTTAAATCTATATATAAGAACTTATTTGTAGTTGAATATTATAGAATGAGTTTAGAGTTTCGAGAAGACAATAAATATTTCCTTAGCTTTGAAGATTTGAAGGTTTCCATTTTTAAGAAATTGAAAATGGGTATTGAAGATTCTTTATTTTAGACCTTTATAAAGACAATATTAATCGTACCTAGTTGATGTAAACACTAGTTGATAATGATTTTTACCTTTTTACTATGTCTAGCTAAAACCACAATTTTTGGGGTATGATTATGTTATTATGGGTTGATATAATGTTGGTAATGCTAATCAATAGATTATTTGTTGTTTTAAAGTTATTTCATTCAGTAGTTGTGGTTAAATTTTTAATGGGTTGTAGTTGCAAATACAAATTTTGCTTAGTGTTTTTGGCTTGCTCGAGAGAGAGGTTTTAAAAACAAAATTATTGTATCAATGGTCTAAGGGAAGTTGGTTTTCATGGGCTCATCTCAAGATAGTGAATCCTAAACCCTCTTCCACACAATTAGCTCTCAATAGTGAATAGACTAAGTAGAAGGTTCTGATTAACAACACTTATTGGTGTTCAAGAGAAATCAATTTGATTCGGTGTAAATTGTTCGAGAGAATTTCCCAACCGTAGTCTCGCTTAATCATTGATATGCAGTTGTTTACTGTTAATTGTGTTTACCCAATTTTTTACCATATCCCATAATCCAATCACACCTAAAATATCCCGTCTCCATATTTTATTCTTGCATTTTTTGTATTAGTTTACAATTAACTAACCCCCCCCCCCCTTTGATATTTGACACTTGTGTCATTCCTAATTTGATATGTTTTTCTTCGTAAATGTCTTTAGCTATGATTGGATTTAGCAAACACTTGATTCTCTATTGATTTTTTTGTTACAAACTACTCCTCTGGGACTCGGCCCCAACCCACTAGTTGGGTATATTACTATTGAACGATTGTCGACAGTTAGTATTGGATGGGCTCTCCATATACATCAATCAAAATGGCACCGCTGTCGAGGAATGGTGTTAATTAAGAATTTTTAGTTAAGTTGAATTTTGCTCTTATAAGTCAAAGGCTTACTTACTTAATTTTAGTTTTGTCTTGGTTTTTTATGCGTTGAAATACGAAGTATGAACATGGACGATAGAAATGAAAGCTAAGGCTGCCATCAAGATGACATCACTAACCTCAACTATGTCAAAGAGCATAATTCTAATGACCCCAATATTATGGGAGGTATTTTTGTCATTCATTTGCCTCCGCTGAAGGGAATGTGGTGTTCCACATCACAAGTACTATGTTGTAACGCCTGCAACTAAAAGGAATTTTCTGTGGGTTGACTCATGAGGATCCCCATGAGCATATTAGGATTTTTTTGGATGTATGCGAACCATACTCTTTCAAGATCATCTCCCAAGAATTGGTCTAGGTTATTTTATTCCCGTTCTCTTTGATTGGAGAAGCTTGCAAGTGGCTGGATGAATTGCAACGTGCATCAATCACTTCATGGAAGGAGTTGGTTACCACATTTAATGTGCAATTTTTCCTTCCTTAGAAGATGATGACTTTTAAGGACAGCATCTAAAGCTTAAGCGTTTTGAGGGCGTACCAATTCATGACACTTTGATGCAATTCAAGAAGTTGGTGCTCCAATGCCCAACTAATGGGTTTCCTGACAACGTGTTGCTGCAGTAATTTTTTACTACAGCTTTGACTCGGTAAACAAGGGTGTTGTTGATCAACTTTCAGTAGGAGGTTTAACGGTGCAACCTTTTGATATAGGGTCTCTCCTCTTGGATGTCATGATAACAATCAACAAGGCTTGATACACCGGTGAAGATCAAGTATCTCCTCTAACATTTAAATTGACTTAGGATCAGCTGGAGAAAGACCAAAAGAGGGACCAGAACATGGCCAATATCATGAAACAACTTGACATTTTGTCAAAAAAATTTATAGGAGTTGGTAATCTAAGTGTCCATACCATGGTTGTCGGGTGTGCTAATCTTAAAGACGCAAAGTTATAAGCTTTATATAGTGAATAGGTGAATTTCCAAGCAAACCAAGGTGGTGGTTATCGTTTAAACTACCTAAGGCAGGGTGATAACCAAGGATGGAATAGGGATGAAGGTTGGAAAAAATTGTGACCGAAAATGGAGAGACATAAATCCAAATTGGAAGGATGGGGAGAAATATAGGTATGTGCCTCCCAATGAGCGTCAAAAGCCAATGGATTCTAAAGGTGATTGGTCTGATGTAACGACCATTCATGTAATTTTTTCTCTTAATGCCTACTTCTTTCATTTAAAGCATTTCTTCATCAACCCATGTAATTTATGACTTGCTAGCACTGACAGTTTGGTCGCCTGGTTGTTCGTTCAGTTTTTGGGCAACTTTCCATATAGTTGATGCCTTGAAGCTTGAAAAGTGACTTTTAGTTCGTTCGTTAGGTAAAATACTTCAAAACTTAATTTTGAGAGTTCCATCAGATTCAGATTGGCCAAATTAGTCTATTAGCATTGTTTGCACAAGTATCGAGGCCTTTAGAGTGAGTTTGGACCATTAGGCATTTTAACCTTTGAAATTTGCCTAAAGTTTACTTTGGTAAATTTTCTCGAAAAATGCATTCGGATAAAACAAAATTCAGTTCAATTATCATTGTAATGTTGAGATTGGTGTAGATCGATGTCCCATTCGACTCCTGATGTTTTCGTTATCATTCTGAGCCCCTTGGTGGATTTTCGTTAAAAATGACCTTTGCAAGTGAGACCCACTTATTATTGACATGACCTCTGATAGAAATTCTGACTAAGCCATTAGGTCCAGAATGTTGAATTTAGTAGGTTAGCATAGTCCGTATGCACGCACGAGATTCCTAATAAATTCGGGGCACCTCATTGGAGACTTTAAAAAGATAGTAAAAAAAGAAATCAGGTGCAACCCTTTTAGATAAGAATTTCGCTTTGAACGACTTTATTTTTGGGTGTCTTAACGACCAGTTTCGTATTTTTAAAAAACCTAACTTATCTTCAACCCCCTTTTAAAAAGTGGGATATCTTGAGTTATAAAGCTCCAATTTGGGGGATTCAAGAATCTAGGTTTTGAAAGTTTTCCGAGGAAACGCGTTGGCGATCTTGGAATATGCTTTGGGACCTTTGATTGAGGTAAATTATTGTTTTCACCTGTTGTCTTGACTATTTTGTTAACCAAATTAGTGGGATATTTTGGGGATTGTTTCTCCTTCATTGTATGTCCGAATCTGATGATTCCAATGGATGTTTTAATTAGTTTATCGAGGAGAACATCGGGGTGTTGTCATATTTCACTGTAGACTTCCCTTTTCTTTTAAATTTACTGATTCAGTTGCTGTCCCATTTCTAGTTCTTGAGAAAAATCGAGTTTTTATTGCATGGTCTTAGTGTGTTGTTTTTCGAGCCCCGAATCGTGTTCAAATTTGGAAAACATGTTTTGGAGTTGTTTAGGACCTATATTTGGAGTTAATATTTGAATTTTCAGCATGGGTCCCAGTTTCCTCATTTTAAACCTAAAATAGGTTTGTCTTTGTTTCTTGCAATTTTAATATCTAAATTATTGTAATAACATTCTATCTCTAATTTTGTTGAGGTCGCAGCGTTTTGACGCCATTCAAAAATGGAAAACTCTAGAGAAGTGTTCTTGCTACACGCGTAATTACTTTACAAGTAAGCTACAACTTCCCTCTCTATGATAGAACTCGAACATGTGAACATATGTTTATTATGTTTGGATTTAGGTTGGGTAGTTATTAAATCATAGATAGGTGTTTGAAAATAGAGTTTTCGGCCTATTATTTGAATGATCGGGTAACTTTGACCATGCTTTGTGTTATTAATTGACCCTTTTTTCTATGTGGAGTACTTTTAGGCTAGATATTGTTTATTTAAAGCATGTTGGGACTTAGTTTAGGTTTGACAAGGGCTTGCCTTAGAAATGCATGATTTAGAACTAGTAGGACTTAGTTTTACCTCGATGTAGCTTGGCCTATTTAGATCCTTATAGACTAGTGTATAAGACGTGATGTGATACTTTGGGCATTATCTAGGTGATAAGCTTTATACGTCAAAAAATATCCTTACTTTTTCAATGCTTATTGCTTCATGAGTTACGTCTGCGACACTAAGTTCTTATCTGTAATTCGAAGTTGGTTTTTGATTCGGTTCCAAGAGCTCACATTGATTATTTAAGTGTTGATGGTGTTCCCACGAAAACTTTTGAGTATCGATCGATAGAGACTTTTTTAGGAGCGATATCGGCACTTTTGTCAGGCATCCTGATTCAAGACCCTTCCTCGACCGCATTTATAATTTGCGAGGAGCGTCCAATTCAAGGTTCATCCTCGATCATCTGCATACTTATGTAGAGCATCCGTTCAAGGTCCAGCCTCGATCACTTTCATAATTATGTAAAGCATCCAATTCAAGGCCTGGCATCAACCACCTGCATACTTATTTAGAGCATCCAGTTCAAGGTTCAACCACGATACCATGCATACTTATGTAAAACATCAAATTCAACGTCCATCATCAATAACCCGCATACTTATGTAGAGCATCTTGTTCAAGGTATGGCCTCAATCACCCGTATACTTATGTAGTGTATCCCGTTAGAGGTCTTAACTATGTTACTTATACAAGTGATTGGCTACTTGGGTACTTTTGGTGAGTGTCCGACTTGAGGTCAAGTCTCCATACCATTAGGTACTACTAATTGGGGTTGACATTCCAGTTCGATGTTCTCCGTTCTTTGTGTTATTATATTTAGTTCTCCTTAATATAGTTATTTTGTGTACTCATCTGGCTTATAAAGCTCCGTTAGAGTTTTTATTTAAACTTGTGCATGAGTATATCTTCTAGGCTTAAGGGTCCATTTAGGTGTAGTTACTTTATATATTTACACTTGTGAATGAGTTACCCTTGTGTGCATTCCAGTGTTACTTAGACTTCCGTTCTTGACCTCTAGCTGTGTTATTCCTTCTTTTCAAATTGTCTTTACTTTTGAAGTTCATTCATTCGATGATGCCTACTGGGTACCTGTTGTTTAATACTCATGTTATGCTATGCATCTATTTTCGTTATGCAAGTTCGAGCATTAGTAGCCAACGTTGATCGAGTTTGAGCAGTCTAATCCTGAGATTGGGGTGTGCACATGAAGTTTTGTTCCATTTATGTTTCCATGTGTAATATATACACTTGTCTTTGCCTTTTGACATAGTTCAGTTTATGTGGTCCACTTGAGGGACACGTACTTGTTTTGTTGGTAGCTCGTACTAGTGATTTCCAGATTCTGGGAGGGATCTTTATTTGTATATATGTTTTTGTTTGCTTACTTATATTTATATAGTTATGTTAAATTTTTCCTATTCTTGTTTATTTTCTACCCTCGTACTTGCTACTTGTTTTTCCGATTTACGTGTTGGCTTACATACTAGTGGGTTAAAGTCGATTCCATCATAACTAAAGAAAATGGGTCGTGACAAGTTTGTATATGAGCCCCTGGTTCAATGGTATCACTTGCACATGGATAATGGCTAGTAGAATCCTGCAGATTGGTGCAGTCACCTTTGTAATTTATCTTTAGGAAAATTTCCCCTTTTATTTTACTTTCTTGCAACCTGTGTCTTATTGGTTCCTTGAAATATAACATGTTTCAATATTTCACATGATGGCTCGTACTTATGGTGGCGCTGCCGAGGTGATGCACTTGGGCTTGTAGATGGAGACCTAGATTGAGGTAGACACCGACATTGTTATAGAAGTAGGGCCAGAGCACCGGCCCAACATAGGGAGGAGGAGCCTTATGTAGATCACGTATCTCCACAACTAGTAGGGCCGGGGCCAACCCAATCACTACCCGCAACAACTACAACTCTTTATCTTCATGTCTTTCTAATTTAGATACTAGCAGCTATTGGGGAGATGCAACAGGCACAAATATCATCCCCAACACCATCTCTAGCTACCGCTCCAGCATTGAAGAGTCATCCTGCTGCAGCAGCATCAGAGGTTCAGCCTACACCAAATCATGTGGCCGCCCGGCCATACATAGAAGATAAGGAAATGCACCTGTGCTAGAATAAGATGTTTGGGTTATTCCAAGGTTTGCACCACCGATATTCTCAAGGGCGATTGGGGAGGACACCAACTAGTTGTAGCTCACCGGGCGAGGAGCCGTTGCAATCATTAGGCCTCTTGAATTCGAGAACAAATGACTTCACCGCTCATTAGTTCTGTGGGCGAGTCAGGCAGTGGTGGTACACATATTAAAAGTGTAGGCTATCTAGATTGCCTCTTAAATCTTTTCATGAGTTCTCAGATGCTTTCTTGACCTGATTAGTACCATGGAGTATAAGGGATAGGCTTTATGATCAGTTCTCCAAATTGGATTATGACCCTATGACCATCACAAATTAGGAGGCAAGGTTCCACGAGTTGTTTCACCATGCTACCATGATCCTACCCATGAAGAAGGTTAGAGTTTCTTTTTTTGTACGTGGTTTGCACTACCGTCTTAGGGTCGATAGAGATAATTCTATTTAGTTTCATCCAGCCGTTCATTTCTTGATGTTTTTGACCATTCTCAATCATGGAGCATATTCATTGCGAGGCCCAAGGGGGCAGCGATCAGAGGGAACGCTACCGAGGGAGCTCACACAGGTTCCATACTAGAGGGAGGGAATCGTATGATAGGCCCTGTCAGAGGTTCCATCAGGGTCAATCTAGTTGGCCCATTCAGGTGGCCTCACATTTTTTTGAGGGAGGCCCACATCAGCAGGGCGGTCCTAGTATGAGCTAGAGTTTGAGAGTATCATATTCCCTCCCTTTCTACCGCGATCAGGTTACTATAGAACATTTAGATTTTGGGTTTTATGATTGTGGTGATCCTGACTATTGGTCCAAAGAGTGCCCCCGATGAGGACGCGGGGCTATTTTATGAGCTTCACTTGTACCAAGTGCAGTTTAAGCAATTTCCTCTACTTCTAGAGGTTGTGGTCAGGACTAGACCATCCAGACATTCAACAAGGTGCCAAAGTTTGAGCTCGAGGAGGTAGGTCAAGCGGTTGATCGTCCGCATCCGACAGAGGTTCTCAAGGACATTTATATGCATCCCTAGTGAGGGTGGCATTTAAGGCATATGACGATGTCATCACATGTACGCTTTAGTAATCCATAAAACTGCTATGGTATTTTTTAGTCCAAATAGGTCAACATTCTAAATATGTATTTGTTTGTTTTTCTCCCCCAATGGGTATGAAGTCTTACTCTTTAGAAGATTCGGTTCATGTTTTGATCCTAGTGGGTGAGTTATTAGTACTGGATCGGTTATTGTGATCTTTCATAATTACTATCCATGGTTATTATACTAGATTTTATCTTATTATGCTACAATTATAGATTTGATATGATTCAAAGCATGGGTTGGTTATCCCCCCTACCATGCGGTCTTCGATTGTTATGCCAAGACCGTTACCTTATCAGTGCCTGATATTTCACCAGTATTGTGGCAGGGTGCTTATAGTTACACACCAACGGGGATCATCTCTTTTATGTAGGCTAGGCGTTTGGTTGCTTTTGTGTGTTTAGCTTATTTATCATTTGTGAGAGATATGCGCAGAGAGGGTCCTTCACTTGAATCAGTACCTCTGGTTAGAGAGTATGCAGATGTGTTTACTACTGACCTACCTGGCCTACCCCAGAGCGTGAAATTTAATTTTCCATAAATTTGGAGTCCGACACCATCCTATTTATATTTTGACTTATAGGATGTCCCCTACAAACTTCAAGAAGCTTAGTGTTAAGTTAGAGGACCTCTTAGGTTAGGGGTTCATCTGTCCGAGCGAGTTGCCTTGGGGTTCTCCTGTTCAATTTATGAAGGAGAAGGACATGACTAGGGGGATATGCGTTGACTACAAGCAGCTGAACAAGGTGTTAGTAAAGAACCCCTATGACCGCATTAAGACTCATTACAGCTACTATGAGTTCCTTTTGATGTCTTTGAGGTTGACTAATGCCCCTACAACCCTCATGGATTGGTGACATGTGTGTTCAGGTAATAACTTGATTCATTTGTTTATCATCTTCATTGATAAAATACTTGTATACAGCGGAGATGGAGTGAACATGAACTATATTTGAGGATGGTGCTCCAGACATTGAGAGATCAGTGACATTCTTCCAATTTCCCAATGCGCAAGTTTTTGCTTGAGTCTGTAGCATTAATGTGGCACGTGGTGTCCAAGGAGGAAATAAGGGTTTATCTGGCGAAGATTGAGGTTATCCGAGGTTATAGAGGCCTTTTTTTGTTACTGGGGTTGGTAGAGTCGTCGGGTAAGCGAGTTACTATAGACACTTTTTTGAGGGAATTTCTACTGTTACAACCCCTTTGACTCGATTTACTCGCTGGGATTTTCCCTTTGTGTGGTCAGAGGAGTATGAGATGAGCTTTAAGAAGTTCAATGAGTTGCTTACTCCCGCTCCTATATTGACTCTTCCATTTGAGGGCGATGGCTTCAAAGTTTATTGTGACACATTAAGCGTTGGTTTGGGTTGTGTATTATTGAAGAAGGATCGGGTTAATGCTTATGCATTGAGGAAGCTTAAGGTCGATGACAAAAATTAACCCACCCATTACTTGGAGTTGATGGCGGTACTTTTCCTGCTTAAGATTTGGAGGCACTACTTGTATGGAGTTCTATGTGAGATCTATACTGATCAAAGGATTCTTCAGTACATCATAAGCGAGAGGAACCTTAATTCGAGGTAGTGTCATTGTATTGTGCTCTTGAAAGACTATGATCTCTTTATTATGTATCATTTTGGAAAGGCGAATGTGGTAGTAGACGCCTTGAGCCAGAAGGTGATGAGTATGAGTAGACTATCCTTCTTATCTGTTGAGAAGAGATCCTTGGCTTTGGACATTCAGTTTTTATCCAGTAGCATGGTTTGGTTAGATATCTCTGAATCCAGAGTAATGAATTATTGTGCAAAAGCAAATTCATAAGAATAATCTAAAATGATAGGGAATACGCATATACTATTTGTATAAATGAAAAGTAAGAGTTTTAATACAATTAAAAGTTTAACTATAACACAATAACTAAATCTAACTATGTATGAAATAATCCTCTAAACTGACTAGAAGTGTTGGGACATGCCCTTGCTAAATCTAGTGAAATTGCAACTAAAACTTAAAGCAAAGAAAGACAATCATGTCACTTGTTTTCGAAGAATGAGGATTCACCACAGATGTGATGAATTGAAGATCATGTACAGATCTATGTGTGATATGGAATCTGAGAATATGAACCTACATCAGGAGAAGATGTAGCACAGAGTATGTGTTAGTTATGGAAAGGTATTGAGCATGGAGGATAGAATAAACCTAAACAATAATCACAACTAAATCTAACCATATATATAAAGCAATGATAAGATATAAAAAATTAGAATATACGCAGAAAACATAACTTGAAATATTTAATGAAATGAAAAAGTTTATAACATGTTAAGACTAAGTACTAAATTGTAACTGATAACCTGGTCAATGCAATGGAGTCTAACTAAATTGTGGGATCTACTAACAATCGACATTAATCACACGAACTAAATATGAATTCCAATGTATACGCCCCATGGAAGGACATAATATACCCTACTAGAGGTATAGAGGCATGAGTGGATGATCACGAAATGCCCACAGAGGGGACTTACAAGCTATGGGGCACATAGTTCTTGGACATTAGATTCACTAACCCTAGTCCAGTCGACATTATGTTTCTCCCAATTTATTATTTAATTAACATTTTATGACTAAATTTATGTAATTTATATAGCCTAAGAGATATCATGCTATCTAAGAAATAAATATTAAAATTTTGATAATGAAACATTCGAATATAAGGCATTTATACATGAAATATCTAAACTAGCACGTGTAATTCATGAAATAAAAGAACTACAAAGCTAGGGTTGCCACTTTATGAAAGGATTTACACAAAACAATGTAAGGATGATTATAATATGATTAGGAACCTTAAAGTAACTAATTCATAATAATCTACAAAAAAATTAGAAACCCTAGTTCTAGATAATATGGAGGGAATCAAGAATCTAACTGAATCATTGGAACCTAATAGCAAACGTTTAGGCAGATCAGAAGAAATCATTTACCGCCTTTTCTTCCGAATGAGATTTAGAACTTGCAATGCCCCAGATTTAGATGTAATGATCAAGAGAACAGCTTTATCAAAACCATTGTCCAAAAATATGACATTATGGTTAATAATAGCATTTGACGGATTAAAGGAACCCTATATATCATTAGAGATATAGTAGGGTATGAACTGCCATAAGATTCGTTAATAATAGAAAATTGGGCACTGAACTACAATTCAATAAATACGAAAGATGACATATAGACATCATCATTATAAATATGGTTGAACTTCTTTGTGGCAATTGTCTCTTTCATCTCTTTACTTGTTATATAATATGTTGTATTATCGAATCCTCTAAACCGTAGGGTAGTTGACTCAAAAAAATTAATAGTCGACCAATAACTTAACTAATGTGGTGACACAAATAATGGCTGTGACGTTCAGTTCTATGTCGTATGCTGTAGGAAGAACTCTTTATTCCAGGAGACAATATTGTTGCAATTGGCCAAAGCAGCATGTTACAAGATATCCATGAGTGATTACACCAAAGTTCAAAACTCTTAATAAGGAAGATATTCATTTCCTTAATCTGCTATGGACCAATAAGCAGTTGGATAACAAATAATTCTTCTTCGATACTCTTTCCAAGTCTCTCCAATTTTATTTTCTTGGACAACACTCAATCTGATTATTTTATGGTAATATTGCACTTTAGTTGCACCAAGTGTTTTGTGGTGTTTGTGGAAAACAAGAAGCACTAAAATAGATGAAACTCACAATGCACGAGAGAACCACATTTTTACACAGTGAAATATGTTGCACAAATACATATACACAAGTCAAAGTGATAGATCAACATAGAGAAGACAATGAGCAGGCAGAGAAGTTACCAATTTTCTGGAATGTGGACTCCTTTTGTATGCTGATATGAATATCAAATTGGGCATTCCGATAGTTGTAAACATCAAGTAGAAACAAGATAGAATCGTAAGGAAATAAAGTACAATTCATCAATTAGCTATACATTTGCCTTGATTAATTCAATACGATGCAACAACTATTTTCCACTCCTTTTTTTGAGCCATGCAAAACACAAATGCCAACATTCAAAATCTTTTCTATGTCAACATGAGAAACAACATATATTACGAAGCATGGTCTCCGTATAGGATTTTCTGCATTTAAACTGCTACAAAATTCGATTACAAGACTTACAAGTAATGGTTTTGATAGGAGAATAAGAAAGTAATGGCTGCATTTACTTCCTTAAAGATGTATTACTCTCTTTCATATATGAGTTAAAATTTGGTTTCATGTTGAATAACAAGATATGGACTGTTCTTTTTTTGTTAATGCAAACGATAAAACAAATCTCTACATGATATACACCAAAGAGTCTTGTCAAAGGTAACCTTTTGAGATTGGTGACTTCCTCGAAGGAGTCATTCAACTTAATCAGGCAAAGAATTGGTTTATTTCAATGTATGGATACTGGATATACTTTTAAAGTTAAATCCTACTTTGAAAATCTTTTTTCTTTAAATATTTCAGAGCCTGAAACGCTTTGGAAGATACAAATATCTATCTTTAAAGGTGCCTAAATCTGTAACTTTTTTCCCTGCATGCCAGCCCCTTTATCACCTTCATTTGGCCAATCTATAGGAGCATATGGTAAACCTTCATCGAAGTCATACTCAGAAACTTGATCAATTTGAAGTCCAATTTCATTGATTCTAGATGCACTCCAATTATATTCAACAAGTACACGACTCTCCTCAACCTCCTCCTTGGCTGACATTTAGTTTGATACCTTTAACTATGTTAGTGAAGTCTGAAACTATGAAAAAATAATTAAACTTCATATTAAGAAAGAAAGTCCACAGCAAATATCAAACCACTTTTCTCTATAAAATAACTATTGGAGAAAAAACCAGCTGAAGTACAACAAGACTGTTAATTTATCAACCTGAAGAAGCTTATGCTTCAGATGATGATAATTGTAAGACCTTTCATTATGAACTACAAAAAACCTCTCCTCCCAAAAAAATAAGAAAAACAAAAAAGAAACATCAATCAATCTCAAATTCATTAACTTATACATAACCTTCGAAACAATTTCTTTAGAAGTCAAATTCCTCTGAGAAAATTAAGTTACCGAATATTAATCGTGCACATTAGCATTTTAGACTCTGTCAAAAACTATACAACACATATTTGGTTTCGTCCAAGTAATGTTATTATTTGAAAAGAATCAACTTACCTATATATTTCACTTAAGTCATTATTACTTATAGGAGATATTCTTTTTTATAATATGTAATTATAAGTTAGTATTATTATTAAGTGGCGGAACTACATATTGACAATGTTGTTAAATTGTATCTCCTTTGCTGAAAAAATTAAGTTTTGCAATTAAGGAAAACCTAAGATGCCTAGTAATATGAATATTGTTGAATCCCCTTGACATAAGAGAAGATATATCAAAAAGACTCTAACTAGTCATGTCTAACGAAAGCTTGCCCCAAAGTATTATAGTCGTCTTGCAGTCTTGAAAGAACATCGTATCAGTTGCTTATCAGCGTGGTCTACTTGCAGGTTGCAAGATTCATGATGTGTTTCATGTATCACTTTTTAAGTCTTGTAAGGGTGAGATACCTGCAACTCTCTTTCTCCTCCACTAGTTAAAGAAGAACGTGTTGTTTCCACCCTTTTATGTGTTCTTATCAGGTTTTAATCGTAGTAATTGGAAAATTCTAGTTCATTGACATGGCCTATCAATTTGGGTCTCTAATTGAGAGACACTGCATCATTTTAAATCTATCTTTCCACACTTTAATCTTGGGAATTTATGCATTTGTGAGGAAACAATATTACAGACACCATAATGATTAATATTTCTAAATTATTGTTTTGGTCTAATAGAACTTTCTGAATGGAGCAGGATTCTTATCATTATAGTTTAATAGGACTTTGTTATTTCTACGTTATTAAGACTCTTTCTATTATAAGCCTCTATTTAAGAGAGTTTACATTCTTAATGAAATAAGTTTGATTTTTATCAAGTTTCAGAGATTTACAACTTTTTCAAACAAATCCCCAAATTTGCAATTACTGGAATAAAATGCAATTTTCAGCAATTATAGGCAAATCGAGGGAAAATAGATGAATATAATAAAGTAATAATTTTTTTATAAAGTCAATATTTGAATATAATTAGTTCAATAAAAGTAATGTTATTACAAATCACTCTTTGAAAATAATTAATTTAAAGGAAAAAAGGAAAAAAATACTCCCCCCACCCAAAATATCGTAAATAGTATAAAAATACCCTCTGTCATACTTTTGGGACATCGGTGCCCCTACCGTTAAAAAATTAGAGCATATATTTCATTTTTACTAAAGACATTAATATTTCATAATCTTATCACCGACCCGAAAATTATTAAATATCCAATCGACTAATAAGATTGTGTCATGTGTCCCTATTTAGTCATCTGATAGTGTGAAGGGCATAATTAAGAGTGAGGGGAACATATGCTCTAACTTTTGAATGACAGAGTCACCAATGTAACAAAAGTATGACAGAAAATTTTTGCATACCATTTACGATAATTTAAGAGTATATTCATATATCATATATTGTGAAAAGTGGAACAAAAGAAGTTGAATATTGAAGTATCCAAATAACCCAAAAAAGTTTAGTTACTCGAATAATACCATTAAAAAAATTGTTCATTCATAACTCTATAAATTAATTGTGTAAGCAGGGAAAATGACATTTTAGAACTTGCGTTAATTGCTACAATCTAATTTGGAAAAACACTCAAATATCAATCAAACTTTTAGTAAAAGATGATTTGTATCATCCGTGAAAAGTTTTGGTCATCTATGCCTGTAAAAGAAAAGACTCATCGATGTCAGTTTTTATCTTTGGTTTTGCAAAACAATTTTTACATTACAAACAAGGTTTAACATTTTTCAATTGGAGTTTTTGAATCGAATGTACACTTTTTGCTTCTTTTTCTTTATGAACGCACAGAACACATGAAGAACATAAACAACTCCTTAATTTTCAACATCTACGATTCTTCAAGAAATAATGTCATATTCGGCTACATCATTTTTTTTTAAAAAAAATAAAATAAAATTCTAAAATCATTTGTTGAGTTTAAAAAATTCACCCATATTAAAAACAAGTATTCCAAAGAATAAAATTCAGTTCCAAAGTTCCAAAATTGCTTGGATGTTTTGGTTCTCTAGTTGCTTGTTTACATTAGATCATTGTTGCCTAGTACATTTTATTAGTCTATGTTCAAAATTCCAAATGATTTGAAGTTGTAGACGAAATTCAAAAGTTAAAGAATGTTGAAATTTTGAATCTTTGAAGAAATTTCAAGTGAGTCTTGTTGAATTAGGTCGAATTCGAGCTCAAAAGATATTGAGTTTTGGTATCTTGATCAAGGGGAAACTACTTTTTATATTTGAGGCGATTCATAAAGAATTGAACAAGTTTGATGTTTGAGATTTGTCTATGTTCTTCATCCATTTTTTGTGTTCTTAATAAAAAAGAAGCAAAAAGTGTACACTTGATCCGAAAACACCAATTGAAAAGTGTTAAACCTTATTTGGGGTGTAAAAAAATGGCTTTGTAAAATTGGAATTAAAAGATTGGCATGAGTGTTTTTTTAACAACAATGTCATAAATGAGCCAAACTTTTAACCGATTACATAAATAAGCCTTTTCTAAAAGTTCGATAAAATATTTAAGCTCTTTACTTCAAATTTTAGTGCTTGTTTTATCTAACTTAGCACTATTGACTTTCAGTTTTAGCATGTAGGTGGTTTTTATCCTTCGACTAACATACCTAAAGAAAATAATCTGTTAGTGCACTACTAACTGTAGGGCTTTTCACAATCAAACTGAAACTGATAATCCGAGAAGAAAAAAATTATTGATGTATTTGTAATGGGTTATTAGTTTAGCAGTTTAGATAACGGTTTTAATTTTTTTTAATCAAGTTATCGTTCTTAACGATTTGAGATTATTTTCTTAATGAGTTAACCAATAATAAGATAGTAAATTAAATAATTATGTTCATAGAATTTTGTATATAAATCCTTTGACTTAGAGTATAGTTTCCTACTTTTATTTCTAGCTATCTCAAAATTTTAGTTGTTCTACAATGTAGAAGTGTTTGCTTTCGAGCAAGCTACAACTTGTGAATTCATGCAGATGATTCATTCGATTGTCACCTTGTTTCATACGGATTTTCATTAATTTATTTTGTGTCAAATTGTAACGTTTAAACCGTTAATCGAGTAGATAACGATCAATAACCAATAAATCAATAATAGTTTAGCATCACTACAAATCGATTACCAATAAGTCAAACCAATATACTTAAAAACAAAACCGACAGTTACACAACCCTAAATAAAAGGGGCAATTCATATATGTAAAAATTATAGACAGAAATGAGATACCTCGAGAATTGAACATCAACACCTATTTTACAGGCTTGTTCAACCATTTTTTTCTTTGAAATCAGTTGTAAAAAGCAGGAGATAGCCATTTAAGAAGGAAAGATATTCATATAACAGCATAGAGATACCCAGCTCAAAATCGTGAAAAAAAAGTTAAAGTAGAGACATACCAAGATTGAAATAGGTTTTTCTCGTGTCTCAAATGAATTTTCGTTCATCGGACAATGAGAGAACTACTGCTTTCCATGTGGGTTCTGTTCAAATTAGCTCAGACGAGCTAGCTTGTGCAGGGGAGGGAGAAAAAAAATTATGATTACCATGTTAAATTTGTACAAATGTAGCTCAAGTGGGTGAGCTTGTTCTTCAATAAGAAAGTAAAGACAGAAATGAGTGATGACAAAATGAGAGTATAGCAAAGGAATCCAAGCAATTAAACCAAATACCATATATATCCCTCAGTTAAGGGTTTTCGTTAGATATTCATTGGGACTATTAATTATGTTTATAAACTTAAGAATATATTAAATTATTGGTGGGTCAAGACTTAATCCTTTTTAAGTTCATTTGATTCAAACCCATTTTAGATCAATGTAAACTTGGGTCAGTCGTGAAAAAATTAAATTTCTATTTCAGCCCATTTTAATATCCTCAATTTTAACCTTACCCACTCATTTGACCCCCCTAGTTGAAGTATAAATCACCCAAATGATATAATTAAAATTCAATAGTGCTATGTTCGATAACATAAGGATTAAAATCAAAGTATAACAATGACACAAAGACAAAAAATGTCCCTTGAATAAATGCACAATAATAATCATATGATATTACATAGAAAAAAATCTATAGTAATAGTACCTATAAGTTGGATTATCAGTTTGTCCCTATGATAAATCAAACATTAAATTAAATAATATTTTTTTTGTTTAAATGTGGACCAAGTCCACAACATTAATTTAAACATAAAACTACCCCAATTGGGTCAAAAAGTGGCCCGATTAAAAATAAATAACCAAAAAAAATAAAGTAAAAAAGAAGTTAAACAATAACAAATAAGGAAACAAACTCAAAATGTGTGAAAATCTCTAGCTTCTCTGGTATAACGATCGTCGAAGGATCTTCCCAAACTGATAACCAGTCTTTACAATTGCTCACCTCATCTTTCTATGAGCTTTGTTTGATATTGATTCAGGTATGAGTTGCAATCATTTCTCCATCAACAAATCTTAATGATGTAATGATTAAAGTACCTTTAAGGAATTCTTTTACCTAGATTTTATCGATATGAGCTAGATACAAGCATATGTGCATGATTCCTTATATTATCATAATGTGTCTAATATCCCAAGCTATCTGCAATGGGACTTTTCACACTCCATGCATAACTTTTAGCCAACAGTGAATCCATCTGAATTATAAGTGGAAGGAAATTTCCATGACCTCTTCCTTCAAAATAGTTGTAACGCCGATTCTTGTAGCTTCTGCATATTTCAAATATCCTTTTGTATCTCTAATGCAAAAATCCATACACGCACATCTTGATTCAAACTAATAAGAAGAATTCGTATTGCATTTTTATACTCCAATAGGGGTGATTCAGTCGAAGCCAGACATTTTATGATGGGTGTGAAAAATTTTAGTGAGTTTTGATCACTAATTAAAAACTTAAGGCTACTAAAATAAAATCTTTGACCTCAGGAATCAAAACTTCTAAGTACCTCTTTACCACTAAACCAAACGCTCTAGTCATGTCAAGTGTGCAAGCATATTTATATATTAACAATTTTAGTATTTGACCTATATATACCATATAATTTTCCGGTGACGGGTGTTCACTTCCACACCCACCATAGGTAGTAGTTCAGCCCCTTTCTAGTAACCTTTCTTCTAAATAAGATAGTTGACACTGTTTAGATTTGGATAGTAATATGTGACATAAGGGTTCACCATTTGTAGAATCTAAACTGTTCTTTATTTTTTTTTCTTTACAAAGGCACCACGGAAGATCTTTTGCAACCGCAAAGAATATAAAGCCTTGTTTTTTTAAGGATATATGCGTATAATTGTTCTTCGTATTACAAAAACAAGTTTTAATCTAGTATATCAATAATCCCTTGATTTTACATTTTCCCCTTTGTTTCATTTGGACAAGGTCCATCTCTTATCTCTATACCCTCAAATAAACTGTTGTTACTTCTTGATAACATAACTATCAGATTTGAGAATTTTAGTTATATCTACGATTTCAAGAAACCAAAGTATTGAAAGATACATTTATAGAATTAACTGTCTATTTAACATAGCATTTGACTCTTCATTACCCTTCACCTATGTTACAACGTCCCTTTGTTACTCAATTCTAAAAATTTTGAGCTAATTGATGCTAAAAATGTTTAAAATAATGGTTGTACTATAAATATTCAACACATATATAATTGGCATAGTTGTGTTAACAAAAATAATAGTAAAAATTTGTGTAAATAATGACTCATATTCTGGTAAGTTATACCTACATGAAATATTAAATATGAAACTACTACTTAAAGTAAATGATTTTGTTTTGAATAAAATGTTAATATTGCATGTCAACATCTTACATCAAATCTTTTAACAACTGTTTACGCTAATACATGTATTAATGTTTAAATATAGTGTCTTACAAATTGTTATAATATACTTTATACATCAAAAACACATATTTTTGTTGAAATGTTCTATTATAAACCAAACTCACAATAAGCTCCCAAAAAAATTTAACTGTCACGACCCAGATTCTGGAATACGAATCACAACCAGCGTCGTTAACTTCTCATAGGTCGCAGACAAGCCTCATCTTGCATTCATCACATTCATATGGTTAATTTTAGCGGAGAATTTAAAACATTTAAACGTATGAAGTATACATAGACTTCATATAGTTATTTCATGAATTCATCATATACTAAGCTCAACATAAATGTAATAACCATCTATCATAATAATCAATTCGAAACAGAATAAGAATATATCATAAATACGTTTTCCAAACACGGCCTTATTACAAAAGCTTGGAAATGAAAGTACGAAAGAAACTCTAGGGACAACATCCACTAGCTTTGTCTAAAACTAAGGCTAGACTAAAACTGTAGCATCCTCGAAATCAAGAGGACCTACGAAATGGTATGGAGAAACGTTGATGTCCAAATTGTTGCAAGAGTCGTCAATCTGTCCCTTAACCTGCATATATAAAATAGTAAATAGTAGGGGTTATTACAACACTTGTACTAAGTATTCGTGTATGCACACATACACATAATGCTATGCATGATCAAACAAAGTTCTTCCTAAACAACATGTTATTTCTGGAAAGAACAATGACTAGACTTTCAAAAATCGTTAGATGTGAATTGTAATATGAATATGATGTATTTTAATGCATTCAAACCACACGACTCATTTTCTATATGACTACAAAAAATTAATATCATCGACATAATTTTAGAACAACTCGAGCAAAGATTTGGAAATTTGATAGTCAGAACCCGAGAGTCCTATTTTTGACACTTAGATTATTTTTTAGTCTGTTTCTTCTTCTAGTTATGTACTTCAATGATCTCCTTTAATGTTATGTTTCACTAATAAGTGCAATGGTTCATTGTAGTCCCATACCAACAATGAATCGAGTAAGCAATTTACAAGACGAAGGAGATTATTTGGCTACTCTACTTTAGATTTTTCATTCTTATTTTCTATGGGTATGAATTGTATATATATATATATATATATATATATATATATGCCAAGATTTACTGGCTATGCCCAATATTTAGATGTTTCATAATCCGTGCTCCGTTATTGGCTACCTTACTTACAAGATAAATATTTCATTCTTAAATTGGGTATGAATGTATTTATAAGCCAATTTTTCTTATATAGACCCATTAATTGGTTATTAGCTCTATTTATATACCTTGAGGCATCTATTCATACTCCAATATTTGCACAAGCCTTAGTTTATCTTAAAGTCTTTTTCTTCTTCTCCATATGTAGTTTAATAATTCTTTTGATCCTATGTTTTACTTACAAGTATAATGATTCATTGTAGTCCCATACCTAGAATGAATCATGTAAATAATCCAAGGACTAAGGAATGGTTTCCCCACCTTATATTGAGTCATTATTTACACTATATATCATTACCTTTCCTAAGCAATTCTCTATCGATTATGCCATTGATTTCATTAATTTCATGTTTTATATATTACACATTTCATATAAACGACACTTTAGAATCTGTGACGTAATATTAAGTCATCTCAATTGAGGTCCCAACATATGGGACATCAACTCGAGGGCCTTATTAAGCAAACACATTGTCTGCTTCATTCATTCATTCGTACATCACATTATTCATTTTATTGATTCGTTGTTTGATGAAAACACTAGCTATACATAGAATGAAGTTTAAGACTCTCATCGGTATCATGAAGTACAATGACCAAGAATTACCTAATGCCATTACTTGAATCTAATTTAACCTCCTGATTGTCTTGCACAAACACCTTCGTTATCGTTCCTTTCATTATCTTTCATCTTTTGAGGCTGGCATCATTTTTTCTTTGGGAACTTTAACCTGAACCGACATAGATCATGTTAGCATCATGAAATCCAGTGTCTACCTCACATTGAAAATAGATGGAATCACAGGCCAAAGTGACCCGAACATGCTACCGTATATAGGGAGTTCAACCCTGCTAGATCCCTGTATTGGCAGTATAGTTTCAAAGACAGGGATATATAATGAGAACCATACCTGGCATGACGGACAGTCTCATCTCATGAAAGTTATGGGAACCTCCGCCCTTCCCTAAAGAAGGTAGCACCGCTCATACCTAGCGTATCGGTATTCTGTATAAAGTTCCATTACATTCAACTAATACTACATTGAAGCTTGCTTCTAGTATGAGCACATCATAGCTCAATAGATATTTTATCATCTCATCATTATTATTAAGTATACATTAATCTCAATAATTTCGTTAGAGTATTTATAGAGACATCTCTTCATTAGATTTACACTCTCCTAGGTGAGTATGTTTTTGTAACATTTACTTAGGATCATCTGAAATTGCTCTCATCTTTCACATAACCTCTTATAATGTTGTCACCACATTCATTAACATTAACACATTTGCTTTTCATAATTACTCACCCCTTTACGTGAATGTTCATTTCTTCTGTATCTTCTAGTGTTGACTCAAGCATTATGGAGGCTTGGTCCTAGATTGAGATTTACCTACTCTACTGAAGAGTGGTCATCCATACTTTACATTGACGAAATGTGAATTTCCCTTAAATATCATCCTTCTGTGTTAATGAGAGTGTCTCACACCTTCTAACACCTTTATACGTGAGTATTCTTTTAACATAGTAGCTTAGGTGTAAGTGAGACTGGTCTCACATCCTTTAACACCCGATTCTGGTAACTTACTTACTTTAGACCCCTTTAATAATGTTATAACTCACGTTACATACTTACTTTAGTGTAGTAGATTCATATCATCGTTTATGGACGATCAGCACTTCATTCAATGAGTTTCATAAGTTCATAGGTCATTCTTTTAGAGCATGTTGGGAGTTGTCCCAATGAGTAGCATGACCTTTAGTATGAGTTCATTGAATTAGTTTAGAAGTGGTTATATTATCATTTGATACTCTAACTACACAAGGATTTGCATATGATTATTATTGGCTCATGATTTGGGATGTTAGACCAGCAAATTCATTCTTTTGTGCATAAGTCAATTTTTACGTATGTTCATATTTAAATTTCCATATGTATGAACACTTAGCCTATATTTTAGTAATTTAAATAAATTCGTAGACATTACCATATATTCATTTTGACCAAATAGAGTTAGCCAACTTTATTTGAACCAGATAGCCAATTTATTAAAGATATGATTTCATAGATGTCTTTGAGCCAATTCATAGTTTATGCATTTTAGTGTAACATTTTATGAACATATTGGACAATATTATATTAACATTCAATGTATTTAAAATATTCATAACATCACAACAACAGCAAGTCACAATTCAGCAAAGACACAGATTAACTTAACACATCACAGACTTAACTTAGCATATTATTGATCCTTAATTATCATGATAAGATTAATTTTACGCAATTATAAGTTTATAAGTTCATTTGATACTGATCAATCAAGAACAATACATGTTTAGAACAGCCACCACGACATATCAATAACATGATCTCTAACCTATTCAACATTGAAATCGAAAAGGATACTAGGGAAGGGAAGTTCAAACAGAACGACAGGAACATTCCTAGTTTTCAAGATCTAGTGAACCGTTCAAAGGAAAATACTCTTGGAGAAATAATTCAAGGAGATAAACTCATACCTTAAGTATATATTAATCTACGAAGATCATCATGAACAAAAACTTGGATAAACCTGGATATCGCCTAGGAGAACAAATGGAATTTTTTTGTTTTTCTTTCCCTCGCTTGCTTACTGTTTTGTGTCCCTTTTTTTCTATGAATTTGAAAGTCATTTTTTAGGTTTAAGAACTGATATTGAATTATACAACTTAGGTTTAATAAGTTAATTTAGTAAAATATTTAAATAATTACCAAAATGCCCCTCCTAAATTGATTAAACATAGGAGAACATAACACTTAGTCAAATCTGGAAATTGATGTTGACTATGATTTCGGTCAACATTTTGACTTTATATTAATTAATTAAATCCTTGATTTTATTAATTTAGGTACCTAGGATAAGTACTAAGGTACCTCAAGTCATTGCAACCTAAATTAACCTTTTTGGACCATCCTAGGTTATTTACAAGGATGTTTCTTGAGTTATACCGGGTTAGTGTAAGAATTTTGGTTTGAACCCTTTAATTTAATTAATTAAATGGATAATTTGATTAATTTACTGAGCTATGGTAATTTGTAAAGTACCTTTGTGTCGTTATAACCATAACTAATCCTTTGAACCATCCTAGGTTAGGTACTACGTTGTCTTTTTATTTTTTTTAACCGTAATATTGATATTTCTTTGTGATTTTTGTTTTGCTCATTTAAATTAATTAATTAAGTATCCTAGGTTAATTATAAAATTACCCTTAAGTCGTTAGGATCTTAACTAACTCTTTGGACCATTCTACGTTAGGTACTAGGTTGTCCCTTTCTTGTCTTAACCGAAATCTAAAAATTTCCTTTTTATTTTCAATTTTAGCCCTTTTAAATTCATTTATTAATTTTCTAAATTAATTAATTAGGTAACCTAGGGGAATTAATAAATTACCCCTATGTTGTTAGGACCATAACTAACCTTTTGGACCATCCTAGGTCAGGTACTAGGTTGTCTCTTTTACTAGTGCTAGTTTAGTGTCAACCCAGTTTTGGTCCGAGGTTGTACGGTGTACTTATGGGTCCAATTCGGTTAGTCGTAGGTTATTTAGTTTTTAGGGTAGTAGGTTATAGTCTAGAATTTGTAGGGAGGTTAGGCCCCACGTGGAGTGGTCCCTTGTGCACGTTTTTCCCCCTAACTACCCTAACCGAATTCGGTTAGGGTGGTCCCCTCCTTTGGCAGCTTCTTCACGTGTCTTGCACATGTGACGCCTGCACATTGGTTGGTTGCACTTTCCTAACTAACTATTATGTATGGTTTATTTGGGAATGTTTACTTATTGTTCCAAGGATCCTTACTATGTCCTTGAACACTGTTTAAACATGAGAATTTAAAATGATCATGTGCTATGGTACCTAGGCTTGACACTTGGATGCCTAGTACCTAATTTGTGAGTTAAGGAATTAAATATTAATTTACTATACGGTCTTTATTGCAGGTATAAATCTTTAACAAGCACAGTAATACTTAAAAATATTGGCTAACACCTTTTAGGACAATATTTTCTAATATGCCCAATATTTTTTTATTTGGGTATTTTTTTTGAAATTCGCAAATACCCCTTAGCCATTATTGTATACTATGCTCAATATTTCTCAATATTGGGCATTTGAATGCCTATGTATCCCCAATATGCATTCTTACAGACTTACTGGGCTCTTCATTAGATATATAATTTTTTCGCAATGTTACATTAACAAACATAATGAACCATAATAGAGGTAGTTAAACTCTAACATAAACACAATATCCAACACTGATATTATCGTAATGTATATAAATATGAAACATTATATATGAAGAATATGCAGAGAGTTTAAACGTTTGGGAATGAAATTTCATAGAAACTATGACCACATCATCATTATTGGCAACATGAAAAGTTATATAAAAAAAGGATGAAAATAAATATGATCCCAATAATAATCAATGGAGCGTGTAGATGTGTGACTATAATAGAAGAGATAATATTGGAGAATTTTAGTACCCTAATTATACTCCACATTAAATGCATGTTAATCATAAAGAATGAGCTAGAAAAATCTGAAAAAATAAATAAACCTAAAAACAAAAATCAATTAAGTTGTTATGTATTTAATTTTTTTTAAAAAAATTGTAATTAAATAGAAGTACATTGATATTTTGTTTATTAAAGTCTTAAGTAGTATACTTTATAATTTTCCTTTAAATTCTGCCTTCTCCTTGACTGAGAATGTATTTACGCAAGAAAATAATATCACACCTCATATAAGATTTTGTGACCAAAAATAGGATTTGAATCCCCTTTTCCAACAGTATGAGTAATATCTTTCTTATAGAGATTTTATCGATTTAAATATAACTTTTCTTTAAGCAAAAATGAGATAATTTCAAATACATTTCCTCAGATTCAACATTAAAACACTAATTTGTCTTGATATTTTAATATGTTTACGAATAACAACCAAAAAGACAATATAATAGTAACAACAAAAAAAAAAGTCGTTAGGAATTATATATTATTAACATTTCACAATAGAATAGTAAAAACATGCATCTAATTCAAATGATATACGATAATATCGAACAATGAATTACTTTTTTCTTTTCATGCGACTTGGTAGATAAAAAGAAGGTATAAATTTGACCTTAAATCCTTAGGTTTAATGGTCATATTAAGAAAGTGTGTTGATGGCAGGTGGGAAGTCAAACCCTATAAACATCGAAAGTTTTTATAATAAATCAATAATGCTTCATAATTTCTCAAACTCATATAGAAAGTTTTGTACATATATTATCATATAGTGCTAGTTGCTAAGAATTAACGGTCATGGATACAATAATAGCACATTCAGTGTGATTCCACAATATATTTAGAAAGAATATATATATATATATATATATATATATATATATATATATTTATGTGTGTGTGTGTGTATAGATTTTAGCCGTAGATTAAGTAAAGGTAGAAGACTCTATTTATATATGAATAAAATTTTGTTGGTTGACTCAAATTGCTTAGAATAGATACTAATTGCATATTTTCACATCCCATTAAAATGTATAACTCTACCCCGCTAAGAACAAGTATAAAAATGCAGAGAACGGGTGGATATAATGAAACATTATAAATTTTGTATATCATTTCCTCTTTATTATTTGAATAAATGGATGTAAAGTATTTGACTTGGACAGTTATTTCCATCATGTTTGTTAGGATTTGTTACTTGCTAGTCCATGCAATTAGATAAGTTGTATCAGAGTGAAGCCAACATTTGTATTAAGGGATGTAATGGTTGTAATAATAATATAATTATGAGTGTAATTATTTTTTTACATGTCTTAACAAAAATTGTACAACCCCCCTTAACCACGAGATTAACTCTTCCACTTGTGTTTACAAGTTTCAGTACCTGTATAAATATTTATTAAATAAAAATTTGATATCTATATACAATTTTATTTTACACCGAAGGGGGGTCAAAATATACACCTTGGAAAAGGATGGCTACGGCTCAAATATTTCATATGTAATGCTTCGTCCAATTCCTTTAGATTATAGCGATTTCCATTGGAGAGTTCATTGAATTGGATTGTACAACTTTAGTTGATATTTCCGATCTCGATAACTTCACATATCCTCTGATGACTACAACCTCTAATTTCAAAAACACTCCTTAATCTTTCGTTTTCTTTTGTGCCTTGACCAATTATGAATTCATTTCAAAAACAATATTTCTTGAAAGATAAAAGAGTGAATAATATTTCTAGATCAAGTGAAGTTGTACAGTTGATATCATGTGTTGAGATTGATTGTTGTTTGATTTTCTTTCCTTCGATGTGGAGGCTAATCCTGATTGAAAGTATACATCTATATATAGATTCAAGATAATTTAATTTTTCTCCTTGTGTGGTCGACTACTTTCCTGCATTCTCTTTACTTTTCTCAATGAACAATTTCTTATCTTGTTATAATTTTATATTTATGTCTGAGAACTGATCTTCTTTATCTTTGTCCTTCCATATATGCATGCCTGCCAATTATTCATGTGATTTCGTCTCTACCTTGGATAATCTTTTCTGGCATATTTGAGCACTGATTTTTTCTTTTATTTTATCATGAAAAATTTATAACTCATCATCATATGTCATCATTATAATAGAGTTTTCCTAACAATGTTATCCTTTTAAACAACGACAATGAAAAGAGGATTCAAAGGTAATTTAATTTTTCCGTGTGGTTGCTCCCCCTAGACGTGAGCTCCTCCTTATTATGTGTTGATATTAACGTTGACTCTGAATCCTGAGTTTTGCTCTCCCCATTAAAATTAATAAAGAGAAAATAAGAACAATAGCATAGACATATAATAGGCTAATGCATATCACACGAAATAACTAGGCATTAAGAAGATAAAAGTTAATGATTAATAAGCACTCGCAGAAGAGAGCATGGAATATCCCTTTGTTGAAAATGTTTTAAATGGCTTGCAAGAATATAAACTTCCATAAACTTTGTAACACCCCAAATATTTCTAATCTTAAGCACAAACCATTGTTTATTTGCATTTTAAAATTTCATATGTGTAAAGGTTATTTCTTTGGTGTTCGAATGGATTTGGATATGAAATAAGGTCAAAAGAACCCCCTAGTGTGAATTTTGGTTGAAAACTTTGTTTTCAAAAAAATTTCGACAAAAAGTTCTACTTATGTAAACTTCAAACAATTATATTTCCTCACACATAATGAATAAGGATGTCAATGACTTTTCAAATTGAAAAGCGTCTTTCCAATGCCATCAAATTTTCCTTATTTCGCTTTTCCAATGCCATCAAATTTTCCTTATTTCAAGTTTGCAGTAAAAGGTTATGGCCAAATTACCAGAGACTTCTATACCAAAGTTTCTTGAGGTTGTGAAGGACGAATACTTCCAAATTGTTGGAAAAGTACTTGTAGTTGTCTCAACCTGTAATGGACCTTTGAGACTTAAAAATTCAATATAAATTCCACGTATGGGATCTACGATCCGTAATCAAACCACAAATGAGATATAGTCTAGTAGACAATAATCATACGTTATTAAGAGGCGTAGTTTAGTATTTTTTACCCCCTCTAATCCTAAACCACGACCCCCTTTTTGTAACACCCCAAAAATTGTTTCGAAGTAAGAGTCGAACTATCCTTGGTAGTGAGTGAGATTTTTGCAAGAAATTTTATATTTCATAATTGTTAAGGTTACTATATGTAGCACCTTAAGTTCTAAAAGAACTAAATTGAGAATAACAAAAATCTGAAATTTGGAGAATTAAGCTACGTATGTGTTTTGAGTCCATTTTTAATGACCATAACTCCTAGCACAAATTGAGATAAGTGTGCTACAAGATAACTTATGGAAAATCTTTGAATTAGCTTTCCAATTCCACCTAGTTTTCTAAATTTGGAGTTTTATATGTAATGAATTTGGATGAGTGAGATATGTCTTTTTGAAGTTAGGTTTTCCACTTAAGAAAAGTTTGTCGAAAATAGTAAGGGCTACTTTGGTGTTTTTCTTACCCAACTAGACTTAATTTATTTTTAGTGATGTTGTATGGGCATAATCCTATTAGGTTACATTTTGTAATACTAATATATGCCTAGTGTTTTTGTTAAAAGCTCAACAAGAGAAAAGAAGAGGAAAGAAGACAAAAGAAGAGAAAAGTGGAGAGGATCAAGTGCTCGTTGAGATTCTTGTGTCTTGTTGCGGAATTTTGCCATGGGTATAATACCTAAGAGGTATGTGATCTTCCATAGTGTTGGGTTAGTTCACCCACATGTTTAATATGTTATTTTAAGAGAAATTTCATTCTCAAAAGTTGACGGATTTAAGTTCTTAATTGATAAGTGTTTTCGAAGTTCAATATAAATCTTTTCTAGTTGGGGTTTCGAAGATTTCTTGAGATGAAAGTGATTGTTTGGAGTTTTTTTTTAATGTATTAGTTTCTACTTAGGTTTTGTAATTGAATTTAAGGAAAATTTAAGAAAAGAAATCGATTAATTGCGATTTAGGATCACAAATAAGAGGCGAAATTCATCGAGTCTTAGCCCGGGGAGAATTTGGCACAGCGCACCCAAATTCAGCGTCTTATGTTAGGGGCTAGCGCACCGCACTCGGAATGCGCCAAGTTCGCCTTCCATCACTCTTTTTCTGTCGGTTGTCCCATTTGAACTCATTTAAAGTGTATCTTCACTCCTTTTGATTATAAACAATTTAAACTACTTCTAAACACTTATAAATCATTCATAACGTCAATCATAAAATTGAACTAACAATTTAGATTAAACGTAAAGTTAAGGGTAAGTTTTGTTAATTCTTCCGAACCTTTTGAGGGAGTTCCTTTGAGTCCTTTTGAGGAGCTTTCTACAACTTCTATTAACTTGTTTCAAGACTCAAGAAAGTGAGCATGAGATTTAGGAGAATTTACGCATGAGTCTACAATATCACCTATATCCTTCATATCATGAACCATAACCCTTGAAATCATTATTCACATTCAAGAGATAGCTACGGGTAAAGTTAAAGAAAGACTTTGAGTTCGATTGTGAATCCTTTGAGATCGACTACTGATTTTAGATAAGATCTTTGAAATTTGGTAGGAGAATTATAAGAGTTTTGTGAATTAGTTCAATGTAGTGATGTAGACCTTTAAGTCGAGTCATTCATGCCCATAAATTCAACACTGACTCCATAAATTTTAGTATCATTGAGAGTAGTAATATCTTCAAATTCTAAGTCTTTAGATTATTATAGGAGTTTTATAAATGAGTTGCATGTATTGATGTATACCTTTGAGTAGAGAAGTTCGTGCCCATAAATTTTAATATTGACTCCATAAATTTTAGTATCATTGAGAGTAGTAATTTCTTCATGTTCTCAGTCTTGAGTATTCAATTCCTAATCTCCTTTGAGATTATATTTCTAATAATGAGAATATTACATGTTACCAATGATGTCCTTGAGTTGAATTGTTCATGCCCATAATTCTGCATGAACCCTAAAAGTCAAACAATCTTGAGATGAAAAGTACCTTTGAGTTCCTGAGTTGAGTAGTTCACACTCATAATTCTTCATGAACCCTTCAAGTTGAAAATCATTAAAGCATCCATAAACACAAGATCATGAACCTTGAATCTATACTTCAATTCAATGAGAGTTAAGTGTCATGTTTAGAAGTTAAGAAGCAACTCAAAGTAATGTTTAGAAAAGTCTTTTACAAACGTTTTAACTTTGTTTCAAGAATTAAAGTTCAAGTTAAGTAAGGGGTAAAGAGTAAAGAGTAAATTTGAAGTTCATTTCATCAAAAGTATATTGGCACTATGTTTTCCCAGAGATATTTAAAATATTTTCATATTAAAATAAGAACTAAAGTTTAGATTTTCAAAGAGCCTTCGGGCAAGTTTTCACAAAAGAGTACTAGCTTTTAAAATAAAACAAGAAGGGAAACTAAGATTTCAAAGATAGCTTTTTAGAAGTTCTTGAGCATAAATTTCAAATCACAGAAGAAGTATGTTTTTAAAACATAAGAGCTACTATATTTTGGATGTAGTATTGAGCACCAAATTAGGGGCGAGTATGAGTTCAAATAACTAATGTCTCCATAAAATAATGTACCAACCATGTGTAGAAGCGAGACATACTTTTAAGATGAATCCTGTTAAAAATAGAATAGTGTATCAACTAAGTTAAGTTAGGTCTTATACTGATGGCAAGGTATAGGATGGACCTTGGTAGCGTGACGTAAAGTGTTGTATCATCACTATATATATAAGTTATGGTTTTCGGTTAGAGAATCTGTCACACAAAATATATTGCTTTATTATTTGGGTAAAGTTGAGCAGTCATTCGATTTTCTTCAACAAACTAAGATGATTTTCATGTTTTATAAAGCTTTCTATATAATGCATGTGTATCATTTCTTTATATTGAGTTGACTACCTAGAGTCGAATATCATATATTTGTATTGAGTATCTAATCTTTTATTTGAACATCTAATCTCTGAGTTGCGTATCTTATCCTTGAGTACTTCTAAGTTGAGTATTTTTTAGTATCCTAAAGTATTTTTTGAGTTTAGTGTGTTTTAAAAGAGGTAAGTATCTGTCAATTTTTTGTAACGACCTGTTTAGTCGTTTTGAGCAACAGATTTTATTTCTGGAAAAACTGGCTGGGACGACGGATGTAACGACGGACCGTCATAGTCACGACGGCCCGTCGAGGAGGTGTCGTCCCATGACACTTAGAATTTTGAAATTGGGTACTGAAAATCGACTCGCTGTAAATTGTGACGGACCTGCAGGACGTGCCGTCACATCCACGACGAACCGTCGTGAGTTTTCGTTGCAAAACACTTCAACTTTTGAGAATTTGGTACAAGAAACGAGTTTCTGACCGTCATGACGGAGGAACAGGACGGATCGTCACAGCTGTGACGGGCTGTCACAGACTACGTGAGTTCGAGGGAGCTGCGACGACCTGAGTGACGGACCGTCGCAGGCACGACGGCCCGTCACAGGTTGCGCAGTCCCAGGCAAAATAGGATTCCTCTACATGTTTTAGGGGTCGTTTTGGACTATTCTTTCCTTAATTATAAAGATTGAGGGTTAATATTAATAGGTCTAATTACTTGGGGGTTAAAAGAGGTAACCTTAAGTTAATTAGTGGGTTTATTGTCCTCCTTTACACTTAATTTACTTTTAATTAGGGTAAAAAGAAGGAGGGTTTGAATAAAACAAAACAAAAGAAAAAGAACAGAAAGAGAGGAGAAACGAACGAGTAGAGAGAGAGAAGCGAAGAGGATAGCAGGATTTTGAGAAGATAGCTTGTTGATTCAATTCTTCGGTGGAGGTAGGTTATGGTTTATGTTACGATATTCGTATGAACTCTTAATAGTGAATATTATGTGTTGATAGTATTGTAAACCCTGCTATGTGCTTACGTTGTATGCTTGCATGATTATGATTATAAATTGTGATGAATTAACAAAGCATGATGAAGCTATTGAATCCCAAATCTTGAAAGAACCCTAATTCACTTGATATATTATATAATGAGAATGATGATGCCTTAGTATGAAAGAAGGCTTGATAAATTATATAATGAGAATGATGATGCCTTAGTGTAAAAGAAGGCTTGATGAATTAGGGGATCGGGGGCCACGTTCCGGTACCAGGATAGAATGAATATGAGGATCGGAGTGTCACGTTCCGACACCAGGATAGATAAATGGATCGGGTGCCACGTTCCGGTACCAGGATAGAATATGAGGATCGGAGTGTCACGTTCCGACACCAGGATAGATAAATGGATCGGAGTGCCACGTTCCGGCACCAGGATAGAAATAGAGGATCGGAGTGTCACGTACCGACACAAGAGGAAGAAAGATAATGAATCTTGAAAGATAATGAATATACTCAATCTAATGAACTTAATTCCCAAAAGAGTATGGTATTGAGGCTTGAGTCCTCATGTGTGAACTCGTTGTAGTTATTGATGAATTCATGTTGTTATTGCTACATGTTGAGTATTGTAGTTGATTTACATTATTATTGATATATACTGTTCCCTTTTGAGTTGGCCGATGATATCTACTCAGTACGTGTGGTTGTACTGACCCCCCTACTTTTATGTTTTCCTCTTTGTTATTTGTGTAATGCAGCAAACGTTCCGTCAACTTCACTCAACAGTATATCTAGCCAGTCTTCACTCATGGAAATTCAGGGTGAGCTAATGCGTCTAGCTTGGACTGGGTCTTCTTCTTCAAGTCTTGATGCCTTGAACTTCCGGCATGGACTAGCTTTTTAGTTATTTTGTTCTTAGACATTCTTAGTTAAGTAATTTGAGATAGATGTTCTTGTGATGATGACTTCCAGATTTTGGGGATAATAATAATAGTATTGAATTGTTTTATTAATGAGTTTAAGTCTTCCGCATTATTTTCTGTTGATATATCTTGAAATGTTAAAGTTCAGATTGGTTGGTTCGCTCACATAGGAGGGTAAAATGTGGGTGCCAGTCGCGACTCGATTTTGGGTCGTGACAAACTTGGTATCAGAGCCTTAGGTTCATTGGTCTCATCACACAAGAACAGGTCTAGTAGAGTCTTAAGGAACGGTAGGGGGACGCCTTTACTTTTCCTTGAGAGGCTATAAGACTTTAGGAAAATTTCACTCTTTCATTCTTCTTTCGTGCTACTACTTGAGTCCAATTGGTATCTGGGCGATACGAATTGGTATCTGACCATCTTCACTCTATTTCGCAGATGGTTAGAACTAGAGCAACGACCGCACCAGCAGCAACAACAGAAAGACAAGAAACGACTGAGCCAGCCACTGGGGCTGTAGCTCGAGGAAGAGCAACGGCAAGAGGCCGTGGGAGAGGTCGTGGGAGGACGTCCTCTAGAGGAAGAGGACAAGCACCTAGCCCATCTGATACTAGGGCGGTGACTCCTCCACCGATCGAGGAGGTGATAAGAGAGGGGGAGGAAGGGGAGAATGAACAAGGGCAGAATGAGGAAATGCCACCCCAACCTACCCCAGAGATGATCAACCAGGTACTTGCTTATCTTAGTGGGTTATCCGATCAGGGTCAGGCACCTCCAGTGGTTTCTGCACCAACACCTCCGGTTTCAGAGGTACGACATGCGGCTACTATGGCTCCCCGCATGGATGCATCATTGGGAATAGGCACATTTCCACGTCTGACTACTGGGCCTATTATGACAAATGATCAGCATGAACTTTTCAGTAAGTTCTTGAAATTGAAACCTCCAGTCTTTAAGGGCGCAGAATCAGAGGATGCCTACGATTTTCTGGTTGATTGTCATGAGCTACTACACAAGATGGGTATAGTAGAACGGTTTGGCGTTGAGTTCGTGAGCTATCAGTTTCAAGGGAACGCCAAAACGTGGTGGCAGTCACATGTTGAGTGTCAACCAACAGAGGCACCACCTATGACTTGGGAATCATTCTCTACCCTGTTTATGGAGAAGTATATCCCAAGGACTTTGAGAGATAGAAAAAGGGACGAGTTCTTGAGTCTAGAGCAAGGGAGGATGACAGTTAACGCGTATGAGGCTAAATTTCGCGCACTATCCAGATACGCCACCCAACTTTGTTTCAGTCCACAAGAACGGATTCGCCGTTTTGTGAAGGGGTTGAGGTCAGAGTTGCGGATTTCAGCCTTACAGGTAGCGGCTACGGCAACATCCTTCCAAGAGGTGGTAGACTTTGTGATAGAGGTGGAAGGAGTGAAGCCAGACGACTTCACCACGACATCGACATCGAAAAGGTTTTGAAGGGGAGGCGAGTTTAATGGTTCTCACTCTAGAGGACAGAGCTCCGGAGGTTACTCAAGTCGACCAATTCAGTCTTCACTACAGACTGTAGTTGGGGGTCCACCTCAGAACGGTCAACACTACTCCGAGAGACCTATGCATGAACCCCGAGAGTGTTATGGATGTGGGGAGGTTGGACACATCAAGAGGTATTGTCCAAACCAGAGTTACAGAACCCCACTAGCTAGAGGTAGAGGTGGTCATGGTAGAGGCCGCTTTTCTGGAGGACGTGGTGATCGAGGTAATGGTGGTCATCACAACGGCAGAGGTGATGGGCAAAATGGAGCCACTACTACGCAACATGGTAGGGGCAATGGACAGACAAACGATAGGGCCCATTTTTACGCTTTCCCTGGGAGATCTGAAGCGGAGGCGTCTGATGCTGTTATCACAGATAATCTTTTGGTTTGTGATTGCATGGCATCTGTATTATTTGACCCTGGCTCCACGTTTTCATATGTATCTTCATCATTTGCTAATGGTCTAAAATTGCATTGTGAATTACTTGACATGCCTATTCGTGTTTCTACACCGGTGGGTGAGTCTGTGGTAGTTGAAAAGGTACATAGGTCTTGTTTGGTGAACTTTGTGGGGAGCAACACTTATGTAGATTTGGTTATTTTAGAAATGGGTGACTTTGATGTAATTCTGGGTATGACTTGGCTTTCTCCAAATTTTGCGATCTTGGATTGTAATGCTAAAACTGTGACATTGGCCAAGCCTGGGACAGATCCGTTAGTGTGGGAGGGTGACTACACTTCCAATCTGGTGCGTATCATCTCATTTCTTCGTGCTAAGAAAATGGTTAGTAAAGGGTGTTTAGCTTTCTTGGCCCATCTCAAGGATGACACTACCCAAGTACCTTCGATTGAGTCGGTTTTGGTGGTCCGTGAGTTTCTTGATGTGTTCCCTGCAGATCTTCCTGGTATGCCACCAGATAGGGATATTGATTTCTGTATCGATCTTGAACCGGGCACACGCCCCATTTCTATACCCCCGTATAGAATGGCTCCCGCGGAGTTAAGAGAGTTAAAGGCTCAACTTCAAGAGTTGTTGAGCAAGGGCTTCATTAGACCAAGTGCATCTCCTTGGGGTGCTCCGGTTTTGTTTGTGAAGAAGAAGGATGGGAGTTTTCGGATGTGCATAGACTACTGACAGTTGAACAAGGTAACTATAAAGAACAAGTATCCTCTTCCTCGCATTGATGACTTGTTCGATCAGTTACAAGGTGCTTGTGTCTTCTCTAAGATTGACTTGAGATCCGGTTATCATCAATTGAAAATACGAGCAACGGATGTGCCAAAGACTGCTTTTAGAACCAGGTATGGGCATTACGAATTTGTAGTGATGTCTTTTGGTCTTACGAATGCCCCTGCTGCGTTCATGAGTTTGATGAACGGGATTTTTAAGCCATATTTAGATCTCTTTGTGATCGTATTTATTGATGATATACTGATATACTCCAAGAGTAAGAAGGAACATGAGGAGCATTTGAGAATTGTGTTGGAAATGTTGAGGGAGAAAAAGCTTTACGCCAAGTTCTCTAAGTGTGAGTTTTGGCTAGATGCAGTGTCCTTCTTGGGGCACGTGGTTTCTAAGGATGGAGTGATGGTGGATCCGTCTAAGATCGAAGTAGTGAAGAATTGGGTAAGACCGACTAATGTGTCAGAAATAAGGAGCTTTGTTGGGTTAGCTAGCTACTACCGCCGCTTTGTCAAGGGATTCTCTTCTATTGCTTCCCAACTAACGAACTTGACTAAGCAAAATGTTCCATTTGTATGGTCAGATGAATGTGAGGAAAGCTTTCAAAAGCTTAAGACTTTGTTGACTACCGCACCTATCCTCACCTTGCTGGTAGAGGGTAAGAACTTCATTGTTTATTGTGATGCATCCTATTCGGGTTTGGGTGCAGTGCTAATGCAAGAGAAGAACGTAATTGCTTATGCCTCAAGACAATTAAAGGTGCATGAACGTAATTATCCGACCCACGATTTAGAGTTGGCTGCGGTGGTGTTTGCATTAAAGCAATGGAGACACTATTTATATGGGGTTAAGTGTGAGGTCTATACGGATCATCGTAGTCTACAGTATGTCTTCACTCAGAGAGATTTGAATTTGAGACAGAGGAGATGGATGGAACTACTGAAGGACTACGACATCACTATTTTGTATCATCCGGGGAAGGCGAATGTTGTAGCGGATGCTTTAAGTAGAAAGGCGGGAAGCATGGGAAGTCTAGCTCACTTGCAAGCCTCTAGACGCCCATTGGCTAGAGAGGTTCAGACTCTGGCTAACGACTTGATGAGGTTGGAAATAAAGGAGAAGGGAGGATTGTTGGCTAGTGTGGAGTCAAGATCTTCTTTTCTTGACAAGATTAAGGGAAAACAGTTTGATGATGAGAAACTAAGGCGAATCCGAGATAAAGTGTTGCGAGGAGAGGCTAAAGAAGCAACAATCGACGAGGAAGGTGTGTTGAGGATTAAGGGAAGGGTATGTGTACCCCGCATTGATGATTTGATCAACACTATTCTGGCAGAAGCTCATAGTTCAAGGTATTCGATACATCCGGGTGCAACCAAGATATACCGTGACCTAAAGCAACACTTTTGGTGGAGAAGGATGAAGCGTGATATTGTGGATTTTATTGCCAAATGTCCAAATTGTCAACAAGTAAAGTATGAACACCAGAGGCCCGGAGGAACACTTCAAAGAATGCCCATTCCGAAATGGAAGTGGGAGAGAATTGCAATGGACTTTGTGGTTGGTCTTCCAAAGACACTGGGGAAGTTTGATTCAATTTGGGTAATTGTGGACAGATTGACTAAGTCTGCTCATTTCATTCCGGTCAAGGTGACTTACAATGCAGAGAAGTTAGCAAAAATCTACATCACAGAAATCGTTCGATTGCATGGGGTTCCACTATCCATTATATCAGATAGAGGTACGCAGTTTACTTCTAAGTTTTGGAAAACATTGCATGCAGAATTGGGTACTAGGTTGGACCTTAGTACCGCGTTCCATCCTCAGACCGATGGTCAGTCCGAGCGAACGATTCAAGTGTTGGAGGATATGCTTCGCGCATGCGTGATAGAGTTTGGTGGCCATTGGGATAGCTTCTTACCTTTGGCAGAGTTTTCATACAATAATAGCTATCACTCCAGTATTGATATGGCTCCATTTGAAGCATTGTATGGGAGGAGGTGTAGATCTCCCATTGGTTGGTTTGATGCATTCGAGGTTAGACCTTGGGGTACCGATCTCTTGAGGGATTCGTTAGAAAAGGTGAAGGGCATTCAAGAAAAGATTCTAGCGGCGCAAAGTAGACAAAAGGAGTATGCAGACCGGAAGGTTAGAGACTTGGAGTTCATGGAAGGTGAACAAGTCTTGTTGAAGGTTTCACCCATGAAAGGGGTGATGCGGTTTGGCAAAAGAGGTAAGTAAGTCCAAGGTATATTGGACCATTTGAGGTACTAAAGCGAATAGGGGAGGTGGCTTATGAATTAGCCTTGCCCCCAGGGCTGTCCGGAGTGCATCCGGTATTTCATGTGTCCATGTTGAAAAGATACCATGGGGATGGAAATTACATTATCCGTTGGGACTCAGTGTTGTTGGATGAGAACTTGACTTATGAAGAGGAACCAGTTGCTATATTAGATAGAGAAGTTCGCAAGTTGAGGTCAAGAGAGATTGCATCCATCAAGGTGCAATGGAAGAATCGACCCGTTGAAGAAGCCACTTGGGAGAAGGAGGCAGATATGCGGGAAAGATACCCACATCTGTTTACGGATTCAGGTATTCCCTTTCGCACTTGTTTTCCTTCTTGTGATCGTTCGGGGAAGAACGATGGGTAAATTGGTATCTATTGTAACGACCTGTTTAGTCGTTTTGAGCAACAGATTTTATTTCTGGAAAAACTGGCTGGGACGACGGATGTAACGACGGACCGTCATAGTCACGACGGCCCGTCGAGGAGGTGTCGTCCCATGACACTTAGAATTTTGAAATTGGGTACTGAAAATCGACTCGCTGTAAATTGTGACGGACCTGCAGGACGTGCCGTCACATCCACGACGAACCGTCGTGAGTTTTCGTTGCAAAACACTTCAACTTTTGAGAATTTGGTACAAGAAACGAGTTTCTGACCGTCATGACGGAGGAACAGGACGGACCGTCACAGCTGTGACGGGCTGTCACAGGCTACGTGAGTTCGAGGGAGCTGCGACGACCTGAGTGACGGACCGTCGCAGGCACGACGGCCCGTCACAGGTTGCGCAGTCCCAGGCAAAATAGGATTCCTCTACACGTTTTAGGGGTCGTTTTGGACTATTCTTTCCTTAATTATAAAGATTGAGGGTTAATATTAATAGGTCTAATTACTTGGGGGTTAAAAGAGGTAACCTTAAGTTAATTAGTGGGTTTTATTGTCCTCCTTTACACTTAATTATACTTTTAATTAGGGTAAAAAGAAGGAGGGTTTGAATAAAACAAAACAAAAGAAAAGAACAGAAAGAGAGGAGAAACGAACGAGTAGAGAGAGAGAAGCGAAGAGGATAGCAAGGATTTTGAGAAGATAGCTTGTTGATTCAATTCTTCGGTGGAGGTAGGTTATGGTTTATGTTACGATATTCTTAGTGAACTCTTAATAGTGAATATTATGTGTTGATAGTATTGTAAACCCTGCTATGTGCTTACGTTGTATGCTTGCATGATTATGATTATAAAATTGTGATGAATTAACAAAGCATGATGAAGCTATTGAATCCCAAATCTTGAAAGAACCCTAATTCACTTGATATATTATATAATGAGATTGATGATGCCTTAGTATGAAAGAAGGCTTAATAAATTATATAATGAGAATGATGATGCCTTAGTGTAAAAGAAGGCTTGATGAATTAGGGGATCGGGTGCCACGTTCCGGTACCAGGATAGAATGAATATGAGGATCGGAGTGTCACGTTCCGACACCAGGATAGATAAATGGATCGGGTGCCACGTTCCGGTACCAGGATAGAATATGAGGATCGGAGTGTCACGTTCCGACACCAGGATAGATAAATGGATCGGAGTGCCACGTTCCGGCACCAGGATAGAAATAGAGGATCGGAGTGTCACGTACCGACACAAGAGGAAGAAAGATAATGAATCTTGAAAGATAATGAATATACTCAATCTAATGAACTTAATTCCCAAAAGAGTATGGTATTGAGGCTTGAGTCCTCATGTGTGAACTCGGTTGTAGTTATTGATGAATTCATGTTGTTATTGCTACATGTTGAGTATTGTAGTTGATTTACATTATTATTGATATATACTGTTCCCTATTTTGAGTTGGCCGATGATATCTACTCAGTACGTGTGGTTGTACTGACCCCCCTACTTTTATGTTTTCCTCTTTGTTATTTGTGTAATGCAGCAAACGTTCCGTCAACTTCAACTCAACAGTAGATCTAGCCAGTTTTCACTTCATCGGAAATTCAGGGTGAGCTAATGCGTCTAGCTTGGACTGGGTCTTCTTCTTCAAGTCTTGATGCCTTGAACTTCCGGCATGGACTAGCTTTTTAGTTATTTTGTTCTTAGACATTCTTAGTTAAGTAATTTGAGATAGATGTTCTTGTGATGATGACTTCCAGATTTTGGGGATAATAATAATAGTATTGAATTGTTTTATTAATGAGTTTAAGTCTTCCGCATTATTTTCTGTTGATATATCTTGAAATGTTAAAGTTCAGATTGGTTGGTTCGCTCACATAGGAGGGTAAAATGTGGGTGCCAGTCGCGGCTCGGTTTTGGGTCGTGACATTTTTATCAAGTTCAAGCTTATGTTATGCTTTGGAAATCACTACCCAAATTCAAGGTAAAGTTAAGAGTTAAGTTTTGGAAGATATTCCAATCATTTTGGGGAAGGCTGGAGTGCTACTCCTCATATGTGCCAAAGGACTGGGTCAAAGACCTTGCAGCGCGCCCATATGCAACCTCTGATGTTAGTGGCTGGCGGCCAGTGCCCGGAATGTGCTAAGGTCGCCTTCCCCCACTTTTTTCCCCTGGTTGTTCAGTTAAAGCCCATTTAAAATGTATCTTAATTCCCTTTTATTCAAATCACACTAAAATAATTCCAAACACCTAGAAATCCCTTAAATTCATAATTCAAATTCAAGGTAAAGTTAAAAGTTAAGTCTTGAGAGTTCTCCCGATCATTTCGGGAAAGTTTCTTTGAGTCCTTTAGAGGAGTCTTTGTTTTAAGACTGGAGATAATGACTATGATAGTGAGGAGAATATTTAAATTTGTACACTTTATAATCATGATATTCTTCATATCATGAACCATAAATCTTGAATTCATTATTTACATTCAAAAGATAGCTAAGAGTACAGTTCAAGGAAGCCTTTGAGTTCAATTGTAAATCCTTTGAGATCCATCATTACTATGAGGAATGTTTTGAGTAACAAAGTATGATAAATAGAAGAGTCGTATACTTGATTTCCATATTGATATCTTTACCCTTGAGTCGAGTTCTTCATGCCCATAACTTCTGCATGAATACTAAATTACGTATCATTAAGAGGACTAGTATCTTGAAGTTCTAAGTCTTATGTATTGTGTTTCTAATCACCTTTGAGATTATATTTATAATAGTGAGATTATTACAGTTTACCCATGAAGTCCTTAAGTTGAATTTTTCATGCCCATAATTCATCAAGAACCTTAGAAGTCTAGTAGTCTTTAGATGAGAAGTATCTTTGAGTCCTTGAGTTTAGTAGCTGATGCTCGTACTTATTCATGATCCCTCTAAGTTATTCATTCTAGAAATGAGTAGTATCACTGAAGTTTTTTAGTTCCATGTATTAATTTTCATTTGTGGTTATTGAAAACCTTGCATTGAGTCATTCAGGTCAATATTTTAGCATGAACCGTGTTTTATGAAGTCTTGTACAAATGTTTTAACTTTATTTTAAGACTTCAGCATTGAGTTGAGTAAGAGTAAAAGTTAAGTTTAGTTTCTTTAATAGAGTATATGGTAAATAAATATTCCTAAAGAGAAAATGATCTCACATTTAAATAAGAAAGGGAACTATGATTTCCAAAGAGCCTTTGAGCTAGTTTTTCGGTTGAAGAGTATGTATTTTCATGAATAAACAAGAGATTAAATTTTGATTTCCAAGTAGACTTTGAGACAAGTTTTCAGAAATTATTTCAAATAACAGAAAGAAGTATATTTTTAAACATAAGATCTAGTAGAATATTCTGAGAGTAGTATTGAACAAAGATATAGGACAGAGTTTTTACAACTCAGGACCCCGATAAATCATGTAGCCACTATGGGTAGAAAAGGGCCATAATTTTTAGATGATTCCTTAGTGCTTTGTGATACGCTCAAACTTACTTCTCAAATAAGAAGTAAAGCGGTCGTGTCAAGTGAATAACCCAACTAATGAGGTTGGGATCGTTCCCACGAGGAAAGTAGTCTAGACTTAACTTCAATCCATTATTACTTTTGTTTAGTCAATTACTTCCTTCGAAAGTAAAAACAATAAAAGGGGGGTTTCTATTTCTAAATGAATGAAAATAACTAATGAAATTGAAAGATACACTTAACAGCTTTGAATGTTGAAGTTTAATCAATTAATCAAAGTAACTAGTGTTTACGTGTTCCCCACAGGTTCATAACTTGATAATTCTAACTATAACAATTCTTTTCTAGTATCTTGCATGCAAAGTGATAAGTTATGTATTTCTAAATCCTTGGTCCGGCATCTAGAAAATCTCACTCCGCACCTTGGTCCGGCTAAGTGTATTGCTATCCTAACCCTTATCTTTACCTCATATTCATCATCGTATTCGATATTTGACTAAGTTATTACCTCGTACCAATAAATACTAGCCTATTAGATAGTATATATTAAATCTATGTTGATAATTCTTTTCCTATTATCTACCTCCTTTGTCCGGCAAGTAGCATTAAGATGAGTTCTAACGTTGGCCATCAGTTAAAAAGACTTCTAAGCGAAAGAATTATTAATACATGCAAGACACTATTATAGAATTATTATTTTAGTTAGGTTTTATCTCATTATTTGCCTATGGTTCCCACAACCCTAGTTATGGAGTTTAGTTACCCATAGTCATAATCACAATATTCAAATATATTAGATAAGAATTCATGTACTTACTTTAATGAGAAAGAGTAAAATCCGAAAGTTCACTTGATTAATCAGAAAAAATCACCCAAAATCAATGATAAAAGTCTCAAAATAATCAATAATCTCTTATAGAGTCTACAAATTAATCAAGAGTCTAATAATGATCCAGAGTCTAACCTCAAAAATGAGGTTTTTCAAACTATTTATAGAAAATAAAAACCTAATTAAACAAGGACTCTATTTCCTAGAAATCTGTCAAAACGCGGCTGGGTCGATAGAACTCGCGACGGATCGTCGTGGTCACGACGGACCGTCATGGACTCCATCATCCCATACTTGTTCAATTTCTTTTGCTGCTCTCTTTATACCCTCGACGTCAAGTATTACGGACCGTCACAAACACGACGGTCCGTCGAGAATCTTCGTTCCAAAATACTTCAACTCTTGGAATATGGGTACTAGGATGACTTCTCTGAACTTCATGACGAACCTGCAAGATGGACCATCATAGACACGACGGAACATCATGGACTCCGTAACCCCACACTTTGTCAGACTTCCCCATCTTCCTTCAGCACCTACACTACGCTGCCACCTACAGACAGTCACAAGCACGACGGACCGTCACAAGCTCCGTAGGTGGTCTCTTCTGCATTTCTTCGCTCAAAATCTCCGCATTCATCTTTTGACAGATTTCCTACAAATAAAGAGAAACTTATATAAAAATTAGCACAAAAAGACTTTTGGACACACTAAACTTAAGGAAAAAGTATTAATAATACCGTGAAACCATGCTATATCAACACCCTCAACTTAAATTTGTTGTTTGTCCTCAAGCGACGCACTCAATACAAAATCTTTGTACAATAGTATCCAATGATTAATCCTTTGCAATCATTTGGCTATCAATCCTGATTAATCTTATCATATTTATGCATGCTATCACTATTAGGCTTGAATTATGTGGGATCAGAACATGACACAGACTCACCATGCACTAACACCTATCCTCTTCAATTTCTCACCGATGTGCTAACAATTTTGGTATTGCAACTACTGTCCTCACTTCAAAACAAAATCCTCATTTTTCACACAATGATTTAAGTTTGAGTATAAGGATTACTTTTAAACACTCGCTATCAGAATAAATTCACATTCATTCATACCTATTGCCATAAGCTTGCCCTTATTTTCACTTCCTTAAGTTCGGTATACAACCCTTAGGATCACGATAGGACTTTCGTAGCTTATAACATAGGCTCAGGATCAGGTAGGGTATATTTAGTTATACTTAAGTGACTTTTTGCCCTCCTTGACATATCGACTAAACATACCATTTTCTATCATTTTATCTCGCCCAGTTTCTCATATTCTTTCACCTTGCTATTTTCTATTCTTCCTTCATTTGTGTAAGTGATTCTCTTCTTTTCTTCCTTGTATTTCTTGTATATTTTTCTTTTTCTTTACTTTTCTTTCAACTAATTCTTGAGTCACTTTACTTTTGTTCTTTCTCTCTCTTTGTTCTTTCAACCCCCCTTTCCAGAGCATTCTTCATAGTAGCCACCCTCAACTCATGGCTTTGCCATAGTCAAAGTACACAATACCCAAAGTTGGGTCAGGGCCATAATGAAGGTTGTTTACTGCATTAGCCACCTTCAACATATGCTTTTGGCATAAGCTGAGGTGCACATGTCCAAGAAGGGAGCAGGGCCAGCACATTATTCCCAAAAAAAATTTGTTAGGGTGAAAAAGAAAGGTCTAAATTAAGCTCAGATCATTTGGATCAAAGAATGATAAATTTCATTTGGTTTCTTTTATTTAGGCTAAAAATGAGCTTTATTGAATAAGGGCCTATGATTATTTCCAAATTGTCTATTACAGCTTACTTTGAGCACGACTAACCAGGAAAGTTCTAGCTCAGTACAAATAGTGGACTATTCAAATCTTCCTCACACTCACTTGACATCTCATTACTCTACCAGATTATCACACACCTAGTTCGAATTTTAGACTTAGGGTGATGCAGTGGTGTACCTCTATGTCATGCTTAGAGCCACACATTTATCAGTTACTATGCCTAGTCGTGCATTATTTTCCAATTTATCATGATATCATTTTAGCCATCATGCTCCAGAATTAAACTATGTACAAAAGATATAGACATGCCGATTCAACAGAAAAAGTAATCAGTCTCTTGGTGAAAAAGAACACAGGCAAGAAAACTCCAAAAGAGGATAGTGAATTGGGCTACTCAGACTTCACCCTAGCACTCACTTTCCATTTACCCCACCCCCAACAAAAAAACATGCAATTGTCCCAAATGCATAAAAATTGAAATACTAGAGTGGTAGGTGAAGAAAACCTGTGGCGCAAAGCGCCGGCAATCCACAAGCAGGTGGGTCCGATTCCCTGGAACCCACTTCCTCTGTAATCTGGACACCCTCAGCGGTGTCCTCAGCAACAATGGCACTATTAGCAGTGCCTCCTGTTATCTCCACAGTTCGGGAACTAGACGCCCCAGCCGCTAACTCTCCTGCTCTCATCTGGTGCGCCTCCTCCTCAGCAAGTGAGGCTCTCCTCGCATCCTCCATCTCACGGCGCTCCTTCTTCCGTACTCGCGCCTCGTCCTCTGCTCAACTCCTACGCCTCTTGGCATTCTCTCTAGGGGGAGGTGGTGGAATCTCTGAAGTGGCGAATAGGGCCGCCAACACTGTGGCTTCAGCAGGCTCGACAAAAGGGGCCTCAAACTCAGGCACCCTAGCCTCTATGATCGTGTCAATATCTGCGCGAAGTCTATCGACCGAAGCCTGAAGAGTCGACACATCCACTGGAGGGGCTGGCCGGGCTAGCACCCGCAACTCAAAGGCGTCCAAGAGCTTGTGAACCTCAGCAATCTTCCGCTCTGTATACTGGACAATTTTCCGTTCCAAGCCCTCTTTTGCCTCGGTAATAGACCTCTGCATCCATGGTTAGATATGATGCAGAAGTGTGGACATCTGCGCCTCTAATTTTTGGACCCTAGCAAGGTGGGCCAGCGCAGGTAGAGGAGCTATGCGAGAGTAGCTCATGGCAGTGCTACTACCCGGGATAGACTCGACCTGGGTAGTGTCAGTAGACGCCGCCTGCGTAGCCGTGCTGTCCTGGGCTACCGTATCAGCAAGATCATCAGCAAGTCGGGCCAGCTCTGGACGGGGCCCTCTGCGTGGAGCCAACTAATTTGCCTCATATATGATGAGGCCGACGTCAAGTGTGCCCATAGAGGTCTTGAGCTGATCTGCGTGCCATATAGTCACACCTGTGGACCTGCAGAGAGAAAAGATCATGCACGGGAAAGTGTAAGTAGTTGTGACCTTGAAATCCCTCTCGTGCATGAATGCCTGTAGAAGCAATGCGAAATCCACCTCGAACCCAACTATCATCGCCGCCATCAACACTGCTCGATCCCATGTAACGATATTATCAGCGGCTGTGGGCGAAAGTCAGTGGCGGACAATCAACCACCAGAACTTTGCCGTGAAGGTTAGGTTGGCCTTATTGATGGCCCTCTTTGGCTCGGTCACCCAGTCGACACTCTCCATCAACTGACAGATGCAGGGCCATCCACCTCTTGGTAGTCTCTCTCAGTGATGGCTCGCGCAGGAACTGTCCATCTTTAACAAGCTACCATCGGTAGTCAAACTCGGCAGTGAGAGGGGTCCGAGTAGCATCAACACCCTCGCCGTATAGAAACCGGCGGATGACAGGATGTTAAATGTCGACCTGAACGCCCCCTACTCGGACCTGCTCTAGTTGGGCCTGTTTGGCGGGGGCAACCCGCCTATCAATCTGTGATCGAAGAGTCGCTACGTAGGATGCGTAAACCTCTTGGACCATTTCTTCACTGTAACGTCCCAACGGAATTGTTGTCCACTCCAGGCGATGCCTGGTGAAGATATTGTGGATCTCAGGCATCGTCGGGAGACTCCCTGTAAGGACCCGCCACTCAAATGTGAGTGTTCGAGTCATAACTCTTTTGTCATTCAGCAACTTGGTGTCGGAGTAGACTTGAAATTTCCCGTCGACACACCAACGGTTGGGATAGTCAGTAGCCGGGGTGAGAGCATGAGCTTGTGATACTGTTGTGGATTCCTAACTATCAGCCTCATCAGACGAGGCCGACGCTGCAGTGGTAGCGGGTGCAGGAACATAAGTAGAGCCAGAGGCTTCCTCCGATCACGAAACTCCTAAGGAGACAGATGTTCCTTCTTCATTTGTGGCTAACCTAGAAGGAGTAACGGTCAGTGTGTGCTCCTCATCAGACTGGGAGGCAGTGACTACGCCGGACGCCACCTTTTTAGGTGTGGATCTGGGAGCACGTGCCACACGGGAAGGCGTGGAAGTTCCTGGGGGCACATACTTGGGGTCACGCTCATCATCAGAGCCAATGACCATGCGGGAAGGCGGGGCGATAGACTTTGATCGCTCGCGTTCATAGACTCGATCTTGCTTGGGTGCCATAGCAGATAGTACCTGTAAAGGATCAATATTAGTAGGAGTAGTGAAAAATAAGACAAGCGAAACCACACAAAAAAATAAAATACAATGACATTTCTATAGTAACAGTGACACACGACGGGCCTGGTGACGGCTCGTCGTGACTATGACAGACCGTCATGGGGTCCATCGTGTCTTACATAGACTATGTATGTATGGAGAACGCTGAAGGAGAGTCTCTGACTAGTATGACGATATGTGTAGGATAGACCATCACAAGTAAGACGGTTCGTCGTAGGTGTCCGTCAGAGGACACTTGAAAAAAATATGGAGACCGTTAGGAGAGGGGTCTCTGACCGTCATAACGGTCATGCAGGAGGGACCGTCGTGGGTATGGCAGTCCATCGTACTCGTCCGTTTGAGGACACTTAAAAAAATAGAGAGAGACCCTTAGAAACGGGGTCGCTGACAACCAGAACGATTGTGCAAGACGGACCGTCATGAAGACGACGGTCCATCACATGTGTCCGTTGAAGGACACTTAGAAAAAGTGAGAGACCCTCAAGAATAGGGTCTCTGACAACCAAAATGGTTATGCAGGAGTCGTAAAGACGACGGTCCGTCACATGTGTCCATTGAAGGACACTTAGAATAAGTGAGAGACCCTCAGGAATAGGGTCTCTCACAAGCAGAACGGTTGTGCAGGACGTACCATCATAAATACGACAATCCGTCGCATATGTCCGTTGGAGGACAATTAGAAAAAATTGGACAGTCGGGTGTTAGGTCTTTTGGAACGGACCCTACGAGGTTCCGTCATTGGGGTCTCATTCTGTAGATCAGTTACAGAACTGGGGTTACACCATGCATCCCCGATGAACCCAAATCAAACTTGTAGTGTTTTGGACCTACATTTGTCTAACCCAAATACCTAGGTAACTAGCAATGCAAAAGCACCTATGTCTACGGTTGTAAACACGGCAATTTTGAACATTTTTAACCTAGGTTAGACAGAATCTTATATAAAAGAAACGAACATATCACGAACAACTAAGCTAATACTAATTAATAAAAAAAATGCAAGATAAATTAGTAGAAATTAGAGACACATACCTTAGAATTGGAGAAAAATAAGATGGACAAGTACTCGGTGACCAAGAAGACACCCACAGCAGCAACTCCGACTAGTAGATGATAACTTTTCGGGCTTTGGAGATTTTTGGGGAACAATGATCGGTTGATAGATGGAGAGATTGTGGAAGTTGAAAAAGGAGGGAAATAGGAGGAATAGTTAAGTAATGGGGTGAAATGAGGGGTTGGGGAGTTTAAATGGTGACATTTTATAAACTCCAATCGGGTCGGGTCGGGTACGCCTCATTAATGACGCGATGATTCCTCGACGACGGTCCATCTCAGTTGTGATGATCCATCGTCGGTTCCGTCGTGTGTGCCCAAGTTTTAAAATAACAGAAAGACATACCTGGCATGATGGATTCGTGCGACGGTCCGTCGAAGGCGCAACGGTCCGTCGATGTATCCGTCAGTGACTGCTGTAGAGTAATTTTCTGCAGAATTTCCTGGTGATGTGCCTGCAAATTTAAAAACCCATTAGTAGAAAAATGCTACCATTACTAAAACGACTATAAGTATTGGGTTGCCTCCCACAAGCGCCTGATTTAGTGTCGCGGCACGACTAGGGACACTTGATTACTCATACTTCATCAAGATGGTATGCCTCTATCACTTCATTCCCCGATGCTTTATGCCCAAAATAGAGTTTTTTCGTTCTCTATTCACCTTAAACCGCACTCCCTCCTTGGCTTTTCACTCAACTGCTCCCTGAGGGAATACTTGGGTAATCAAGTAAGGGTTACTCCATTTGGACTTGATCTTTCCAAGAAGACAAGGCGACCAAGAACTGTCTAAAAGCACTAAATCCCCAACCATAAACTCTTGTTTTGTAAGTTTTTGTTCATTTTCCTTTTTCATCTTTTCTTTGTGGGATATGGCAGATACAGATTGGAGCTCACCACTCTACCTCATGGTCCTACAAATGTTGAAGGTCGCTTCTTCATTGATTAACCAAAATTTCATATGTCCCATCTCCATATCAACTAAGGCTCTACCTGTAGCAAGGAATGGCCTCCCAAGAATAATAGACACTTCAAAATCGAGAGCCATCATGGAGTATACCTATAGTCCTTTTCACTGTCCGATCAGCCATCAGTAGCCGCATCGCATTGGGTTTTGGATCCTCCAAACCCAACTTCTTGTAAATCAAGAGGGACATGAGATTTATGCTTGCCCCCAGATCACATGATGTTTTCGCAAAACGTGACGACCCAACTGTACAAGAAATAGTGAACGCACCCGAATCTTCTTTCTTTTGTACGAGGGATCTTGTAGCAATAGAATTACAATGCTGTAGTCTATCATCATCCTCGAAAGTGACCGATCTTTTCTTGGTGACCATATCTTTCATAAATTGGCATACCGGACATTTGTTCTAGAGCTTCTACCAAAGGGACATTGATAGAGAGATGCTTCAGCATTGTTATAAAATGCCGATATTTACCATCCTCGGTCTTTTTCACCAATCTCTGAGGGAAGGGTGGTGGTGGTCTAGGCATGGGAATTACCTTCATAGGGACTTCTTAATCTTTTCCATTGCTCTCTTCTTCCTCACCACTACCCTTTACAACCTTATCATCATCCTTTCTCACATTTTCCTCATTAGACGGTATGGGTGGGTCAATGGTTTGATTACCACCCCGGGTAGTGATTTCCATACAGTGCGCATCATTTTTTGGATTATGGACAATGTTGCTAGGAAGAGTGCCCGGTTGCCGTGTGTTTACTGTTGCAGATAATTGGGCCATTTGCAACTCAATCTGTTTAATCGATATTGCATGTGTATCAACTTTTTGCTCAATTATATCTAAATCACACCTTAACTATTTAATGTTCTCATCACTATCCTCAACTTGCGCCATACTATCTCCACAATTCCTTAGAGTAACTTAACGATTTTGAGGAGGGACATAGGGCACATTCCTGTCGTTTCTATAGCATAGTTACCCTTGTTAATGTTGTTGTCCCGGTTGTAGTTTCCATCTCGGACATAATGACCCTCATGATTGTAGTTACCATAGTTCCGACCTTTGTTCCCTTGACCTTGGCGCCTGTTATCCTGATTTGAGCCTTGGGCGCTCAGTCGGAAACCTCCCGTCTACTCATTTAGTGCATAAGTGTCCTCCGCATAATAGCATTCATCATTAGGAGTATGTGTTTTAGACAAGTAATTGACTGCATTTATCTTTTTTGCACCCCCAGTGACATGTTTTAGTACCAACCAAGCTCATATCTCATATGAGCCATTTCTTCGTGAATCTCATCTGTGGCTGGGTTGTGAGTGGACTGCACTGCGAAGGTGTTTCTCCCTGTATCTGACTTCCTAGTTCTCCAAGCTTTATTATTCTGGGATTTTTTCTAATTTTTCGGCAATCTCAGCATAAGGACATTCCCCATAAGATCCACCTGCTATAGTGTCCAACACCGCTTTATTATTATCATCCTGTCCTCGATAGAAGTATTCCTTTAGTGACTCATCATCTATACGATGATTTGGGACACTTTTAAAGAACTAGGTGAATCTATCCCAAGAACTACTAACTGACTCTCCTGGTAGTGCCACAAAGTTATTCACTCTGTCTTTGTGGTTTAGTTTCTTGGAGACCGGATAGTAGCGTGCTAAGAAAACATCCCTTAGTTGGTTCCAAGTGAAGATTGAGTTGTATGGCAGTGAACCATATAGCAGCCTCTCCCGTCAGTGAGAGAGGAAACACTCTGACCCCTATTACATCTAAATCCAAATCAGGCCTCCCTACACAGTTTTTACACACTACCCTTACCTTAGCTATATGGTCATGTGGATCCTCAGAAGGTAGCCCTGAAAACAAACCTCTGGCAGTGAGCATTTGCATCAATCTACTAGTTACCACAAAGGTGTGTCCTGTGGGTAGAGGAGGTAATACAAGTGGCCCATTGGAGTTTGCTATGTTATCATAGCCTCTGTAGTATGTTTGGGGCCATGGAACGGGATTTTGTCCCCTCTGATGGTGTTCACCCGAGGCATCGGGTAACAACTAACCATAAACATCAACCGGAGCTGGAATGTTCTGGTTTGGGTCATAATCATTTATTCCCAAGTTTTGATTCATATTGCGTAGTGTACGCTCTAATTCGTGATCGTAGGGAAACAAGGGTTCTCTTCCTCTCTGTGTATTTGGCATACAAAGAGGATAGTTCTGAAAATAATCAAAAACAATAAAACAATGTCAAATAAAGAAAATATCAACTAAACTATAGTAATAAAATCAAGTTAATCTAAAATCTACTTTACCCGGCAGCGGCGCCAAAATTTGATATGCTCAAACTTACTTCTCAAATAAGAAGTAAAGCGGTCGTGTCAAGTAAATAACCCAACTAGTGAGGTTGGGATCGTTCCCACGAGGAAAATAGTCTAAGACTTAACTTCAATCTATTATTACTTTTGTTTAGTCAAATACTTCCTTGGAAAGTAAAAACAATACAAGGGGGGGGGGGTCTATTTCTAAATGAATGAAAATGACTAACGAAATTGAAAGAGACACTTTAACAACTTTGAATGTTGGAGTTTAATCAATTAATCAAAGTAACTAGGGTTTACGAGTTCCCCTGTCACGACCCAAAACCGAGTCGCGACTTGCACCCACATTTACCCTCCTATGTGAGCGAACCAACCAATCTAAACCTTAACATTTCGATTTAATATCAACATAAAGCAATGCGGAAGACTTAAACTCATAAATAAAAGATAATTCAATAACTTCTAAAATTCAACATCTATTATTTTCCAAAATCTGGAAGTCATCACCACAAGAACATCTATGATCAAATTACTAAACTAAGAGTATTCTAAGAAGCTAAAACAAATAAAAGCTAGTCTATGCCGAAACTTCAAGGCATCAAGACATGAGGAAGGAGATCCAGTCCAAGCTAGAAGCATTAGCTCACCCTGAAGATCCGGTGTGACGAAGACTGGCTAGAATTACTGTTGAGTCGAGGATGACGGCACGTTTGCTGCACTCCACAATTAAACAAAAGGAAAACATAAAAGTAGGGGGTCAGTACAACCACAAGTACTGAGTATATATCATCGGCCAACTCAAAATAGAAAGCAATATATCTCAGATAATATCATAAAATCAACTAATATTCTTAGCATGTGATAGCAACAAGTACAAACATCATTTATAATATCACCGATCATATCTGCGAGGACTCAAGCCTCCACACCATACTCTTTTGGGATACATGTTCTTTAGATTGAGTATATTAGCATCTTTCAAGATTCATTATCTATATTTCTCTTGTGTCAGTACGTGACACTCCAATCCCCCGTATTCATTAATCCTCTTGTGTCGGTACGTGACACTCCGATCCCCTACTACTATGTGTCGGAACGTGACACTCCGATCCCCTAAATCTACGTGTCGGTTCGTGACACCCGATCCCCTAAATCTATGTGTCGGTACGTGACACTCCGATCCCCTACATCTACGTGTCGGTTCGTGACACCCGTCCCACTAATTCTATGTGTCGGTACGTGACACTCCAATTCCCTACATCTACGTGTCGGTTCGTGACACCCGTCCCACTAATTCTATGTGACGGTACGTGACACTCCGATCCCCTACATCTACGTGTCGGTTCGTGACACACGTCCCACTAATTCTATGTGTCGGTACGTGACACTCCGATCCACTAATCTCGTTCTATTAATTCATCAAGCCTTCTTTTATACCAAGGCTTCATCATCTCATCACTTTAGTTCATCAAGCCTTCTTTTATACCAAGGCATCATCATTAACAAGAGATTAGGTTTATATCAAGATTTGGGATTCGATATCTTCATCATGCTTGTTTCATCACAATTATATATATAAAATCACATCATGCATGCACACAATTAAGCATATAGAAGACTTTATAATACTACCCAACACATATCATTCGCTATTAAGAGTTTACTACGAATAGCATATAAAAACCATAACCTACCTTCACCAAAGAATTGCGATCAACAAGCTATCTTCCCAAAGCTTCGTTCTCCCTTCTCCCTTGACCGATTCTCTCTCTCTCTCTCTCTTGCTGTTCTTTTTCTTTTTCTTATTCAAAACCCTCTTTCTTTACCCTAATTATCATATAATTAAGTTTTAAAAGATGGCACTAATAATTCACTAAATAACTTAAGGTTACCCCTTTTAACCCTCAAGTAATTAGACTTATTAACATTAACCCATTACTTTATAATTAAAGCAGGAAATAGTCCAAAACGCCCCTTAAATTAATTAATCAGGATTCCGACCCCGCCTGGGACTACGCAGCCCGTGACGGGCCGTCGTGCCTGCGACGGTCTGTCGTGCCCGTGACGGTCCGTCGTGGCATCCGTCACTTCTGCCAGTTTTTCCAGAATAAAATCTGTTACTCAAAACGACTAAACAGGTCGTTACAATAGATACCAATTTACCCATCGTTCGTCCTCGAACGATCATGAGAAGAAAACCAAGAGTGAAAGGAAGTACCTGAGTCTGTAAACAGATGTGGGTATCTTTCTTGTATATCTGCCTCTTTCTCCCAAGTAGCTTCTTCAACCGGTCGATTCTTCCATTGCACCTTGATGGATGCAATTTCCCTTGACCTCAACTTGCGAACTTCTCTATCTAAAATAGCAACAGGCTCCTCCTCATAAGACAAATTCTCATCAAGCAAAACTGAATCCCAACGGATAATGTAGTTTCCATCACCATGGTATCTTTTCAACATCGACACATGGAATACCGGATGTACTCCGGACAGCCCTGGAGGCAAGGCTAACTCATAAGCCACCTCCCCTACTCGCTTAAGTACTTCAAATGGACCAATTTACCTTGGGCTTAGCTTTCCTCTTTTACCAAACCGCATCACCCCTTTCATGGGCGAAACTTTCAACAAGACTTGTTCACCCTCCATGAACTCTAAGTCTCTAACCTTCCGGTCTGCATATTCTTTTTGCCTACTTTGCGCCGCTAGAAGCTTTTCTTGAATGGACTTCACTTTCTCCATCGAATCTCTCAAAAGATCAGTACCCCAAGGCCTAACCTCGAATGCATCAAACCAACCAATGGGGGACCTACATCTCCTACCATACAGTGCTTCAAATGGAGCCATGTCAATACTTGAGTGGTAGCTATTATTGTATGAAAACTCCGCTAAGGGCAAGAAGTTATCCCAATGACCACCAAATTCTATCACACACGCACGAAGCATATCTTCCAACACTTGAATTGTTCGCTCAGACTGACCATCGGTCTGAGGGTGAAATGCAGTACTAAGGTCCAACCTAGTACCTAATTCGGCATGCAATGTTCTCCAAAACTTAGAAGTAAACTGCGTACCTCTATCCGTATAGACCTCACACTTAACCCCATATAAGTAGTGTCTCCATTGCTTTAATGCAAACACCACTGCAGCCAACTCTAAATCGTGGGTCGGATAATTACGTTCATGCACCTTTAATTGTCTTGAAGCATAAGCAATCACATTCTTCTCTTGCATTAGCACTGCACCCAAACCCGAATAAGATGCATCACAATACACAATGAAGTTCTTGCCTTCCACTGGCAAGGTGAGAATTGGTGCAGTAGTCAACAGAGTCTTGAGCTTCTGAAAGCTTTCCTCACACTCGTCCGACCATACAGATGGAACATTTTGCTTAGTCAAGTTCGTCAGTTGGGAAGCAATAGAAGAGAATCCCTTGACAAATCGGCGGTAGTAGCTAGCTAACCCAACAAAGCTCCTTATTTCTGACACATTAGTAGGTCTTACCCAATTCTTCACTACTTCGATCTTAGAAGGATCCACCATCACCCCATCCTTAGAAATCACGTGCCCCAAGAAGGACACTGCATCTAGCCAAAACTCACACTTAGAGAACTTGGCATAAAGCTTTTTCTCCCTCAACATTTCCAATACCATTCTCAAATGCTCCTCATGTTCCTCCTTACTTTTAGAGTATATCAATATATCATCAATAAATACGATCACAAAGAGATCCAAATATGGCTTAAAAATCCCGTTCATCAAACTCATGAACGCAGCAGGGGCATTCGTAAGACCAAAAGACATCACTACAAATTCGTAATGCCCATACCTGGTTCTAAAAGCAGTCTTTGGCACATCCGTTGCCCGTATTTTAAATTGATGATAACCGGATCTCAAGTCAATCTTAGAGAAGACACAAGCACCTTGTAACTGATCGAACAAGTCATCAATGCGAGGAAGAGGATACTTGTTCTTTATAGTCACCTTGTTCAACTGCCGGTAGTCTATGCACATCCGAAAACTCCCATCCTTCTTCTTCACAAACAAAACCAGAGCACCGCAAGGAGATGCACTTGGTCTAATGAAGCCTTTGCTCAACAACTCTTGAAGTTGGGCTTTTAATTCTCTTAACTCCGCGTGGGCCATTCTATAAGGGGGTATAGAAATGGGGCGAGTACCCGGTTCAAGATCAATACAGAAGTCAATGTCCCTATCTGGTGGCATACCAGGAAGATCTGCAGGGAACACATCAAGAAACTCACGGACCACCGAAACCGACTCAATTGAAGGTACTTGAGTAGTGTCATCCTTGAGATGTGCCAAGAAAGCTAAACACCCTTTACTAACCATTTTCTTAGCACGAAGAAAGGAGATTATACGCACCGAATTGGAAGTGTAGTCACCCTCCCACACTAACAGATCTGTCCCAGGCTTGGCTAACGTCACCGTCTTAGCATTACAATCCAAGATCGCAAATTGCGGAGAAAGCCAAGTCATACCCAGAATTACATCAAAATCAACCATTTCTAAGATAACCAAATCTACATAAGTGTTGCTCCCCACAAAGTTCACCAAACAAGACCTATATACCTTTTCAACTACCACAGACTCACCCACCGGAGTAGAAACACGAATAGGCATATCAAGTAATTCATAATGTAGATTTAGACCATTAGCAAATGAGGAAGATACATAAGAAAATGTGGATCCAGGATCAAACAATACAGATGCCATGCAATCACAAACCAGAAGATTACCTGTGATGACAGCATCAGATGTCTCCGCCTCCGATCTCCCAGGGAAAGCATAACAATGGGCCCTTTCGTTTGTTTGTCCGTTGCCCCTACCATGTTGTGATGTAGTGGCTCCAGTTTGCCCATCACCCCGGCCGTTTTGGTGACCGCCATTACCTCGACCACCACGTCCTCCGGAATAACGGCCTCTACCATGACCACCTCTGCCTCTAGCTATTGGGGGTCTATAACTCTGTTTTGGACAATTCCTCCTAATATGTCCAGTCTCCCCACATCCATAACACTCTCTGGAGTCGGGCATGGGTCTCTCAGAGAAGTGTTGACCGGTCTGAGGTGGACCCCCAACCACTGTCTGTAGTGAAGACTGAATGGGTCGAACTGAGTAACCTCCGGAACCCTGTCCTCTAGAGTAAGAACCATTAAACTCACCCCCTTTTCGAAACCTCTTTGATGTCGATGCCGTGGTGAATTCATCTGGCTTCACTCCTTCCACCTCTACCACGAAATCTACCACTTCTTGGAAGGATTTTGCCGTAGCCGCTACCTGTAAGGCTGAAATTCGCAACTCTGATCTCAACCCCTTCACAAAATGGCGAATCCGCTCTTGTGGACTGAAACATAGTTGGGTGGCATATCTGGATAGTGCACGAAACTTAGCCTCATATGCATTGACCGACATCCTACCTTGCTCTAGGCTCAAGAACTCATCCCTTTTCCTATCCCTCAAAGTCCGGGGGATATACTTCTCCATAAACAAGCTAGAGAATGAGGCCCAAGTCATAGGTGGTGCCTCTGTTGGTTGACACTCAACATGTGACCGCCACCACATTTTGGCGTTCCCTTGAAACTGGTAACTCACGAACTCAACACCAAACCGTTCTACTATACCCATCTTGTGTAGTAGCTCATGACAGTCACCCAGAAAATCGTAAGCATCCTCAGATTCTGCACCCTTGAAGACTGGAGGTTTTAATTTCAAGAACTTACTGAAAAGTTCATGCTGATCATTTGTCATTATAGGCCCAGTAGTCAGACGTGGAAACGTGCCTATGTCCAGTGAGGCATCCATACGAGGAGCCATAGTGGCTGCATGTTGTACCTCTGAAACTGGAGGTGTTGGTGCAGAAAACACTGGAGGTTCCTGACCCTGATCAGACAACCCACTAAGATAAGCGAGAACCTGATTGATCATTTCTGGGGTAGGTTGGGGTGGCATTTCCTCATTCTGTACTTGTTCATTCTCCCCATCCTCCCCTTCTCTTATTACTTCTTCAGTCGGTGGAGGAGTCACCGCCCTAGTACCAGATGGTCTAGGTGCTCGTCCTCTTCCCCTAGAGGACATCCTCCCACGACCTCTACCACGGCCTCTTGCCGCTATTCTTCCTCGAGCTACAGCCCTAGTGGCTGGCTCAGACGCTTCTTGTCTTGCCGGTGTTGGTGTTGGCGTAGTCGTTGTTGCTCTAGTTCTAACCATCTGCGAAATAGAGTGAAGATGGTCAGATACCAATTTGTATCACCTAGATACCAATTGGACCCAAGTAATAGCACGAAAGAAGAAAGAAGGAATGGAATTTTCCTAAAGTCTTATAGCCTCTCAAAGAAAAGTAAAGGCGTCCCCCTACCGTTCCTTAAGACTCTACTAGACCTGTTCTTGTGTGATGAGACCAACGAACCTAATGCTCTGATACCAAGTTTGTCACGACCCAAAACCGAGCCGCGACTGGCACCCACATTTACCCTCCTATGTGAGCGAACCAACCAATCTAAACCTTAACATTTCGATTTAATATCAACATAAAGCAATGCCGAAGACTTAAACTCATAAATAAAAGACAATTCAATAACTTCTAAAATTCAACATCTATTATTTCCCAAAATCTGGAAGTCATCACCACAAGAACATCTATGATTAAATTACTAAACTAAGAGTATTCTAAAAAGCTAAAAAAAATAAAAGCTAGTCTATGCCGAAACTTCAAGGCATCAAGACATGAGGAAGGAGATCCAGTCCAAGCTAGAAGCATTAGCTCACCCTGAAGATCCGGTGTGACGAAGACTGGCTAGAATTACTGTTGAGTCGAGGATGACGGCACGTTTGCTGCACTCCACAATTAAACAAAAGGAAAACATAAAAGTAGGGGGTCAGTACAACCACAAGTACTGAGTAGATATCATCGGCCAACTCAAAATAGAAAGCAATATATCTCAGATAATATCATAAAATCAAGTACAAACATCATTTATAATATCACCGATCATATCTATGATGACTCAAGCCTCCACACCATACTCTTTTGGGATACATGTTCTTTAGATTGAGTATATTAGCATTTTTCAAGATTCATTATCTATATTTCTCTTGTGTCGGTACGTGACACTCCGATCCCTCGTATTCATTAATCCTCTTGTGCCGGTACGTGACACTCCGATCCCCTACTACTATGTGTTGGAACGTGACACTCCGATCCCCTAAATCTACATGTCGGTTCGTGACACCTGATCCCCTAAATCTATGTGTCGGTATGTGAAACTCCGATCCCCTACATCTACGTGTCGGTTCGTGACACCCGTCCCACTAATTCTATGTGTCGGTACGTGACACTCCGATCCCCTACATCTACGTGTCGGTTCGTGACACCCGTCCCACTAATTCTATGTTTCGGTACGTGACACTCCGATCCCCTACATCTACGTGTCGGTTCGTGACACCCGTCCCACTAATTCTATGTGTCGGTACCTGACACTCCGATCCACTAATCTCGTTCTATTAATTCATCAAGCCTTCTTTTATACCAAGGCTTCATCATCTCATCACTTTAGTTCATCAAGCCTTCTTTTATACCAAGGCATCATCATTAACAAGAGATTAGGTTTATATCAAGATTTGGGATTCGATAGCTTCATCATGCTTGTTTCATCACAATTATATATATAAAATCACATCATGCATGCACACAATTAAGCATATAGAAGACTTTATAATACTACCCAACACATATCATTCGCTATTAAGAGTTTACTACGAATAGCATATAAAAACCATAACCTACCTTCACCGAAGAATTGCGATCAACAAGCTATCTTCCCAAAGCTTCGTTCTCCCTTCTCCCTTGATCGATTCTCTCTCTCTCTCTCTCTTGCTGTTCTTTTTCTTTTTCTTATTCAAAACCCTCTTTCTTTACCCTAATTATCATATAATTAAGTTTTAAAAAATGGCACTAATAATTCACTAAATAACTTAAGGTTAACCCTTTTAACCCTCAAGTAATTAGACTTATTAACATTAACCCATTACTTTATAATTAAAGCAGGAAATAGTCCAAAACGCCCCTTAAATTAATTAATCAGGATTCCGACCCCGCCTGGGACTGCGCAGCCCGTGACGGGCCATCGTGCCTGCGACGGTCCGTCCTGCTGTCCGTCGCAAGGGTCAGAGAGTGAATTTGCACTGGACTCTTGTGACGGTCCGTCACACCTGTGACGGTCCGTCCTGCCATTTCGTTACGAAGTTCAGACAGTCGATTTTCAGTACCCAATTTCAGATTTTTCCAAGTGTTTTGAAACGACACCTCCACGACGGTCCGTCGTGCCCGTGACGGTCCGTCGTGGCATCCGTCACTTCTGCCAGTTTTTCCAGAATAAAATCTGTTGCTCAAAACGACTAAACAGGTCGTTACATCCCCACAGGTTCATAACTTTATAATTCTAACTATAACAATTCTTTTCTAGTATCTTGCATGCAAAGTGATAAGTTATGTATTTCTAAATCCTTGGTCCGGCATCTAGAAAATATCACTCCGCACCTTGGTCCGGCTACGTGTGTTGCTATCCTAACCCTTATCTTTACCTCATATTAAGCATCGTATTCGATATTTGACTAAGTTATTACCTCGTACCAATCAATACTAGCCTATTAGATAGTATAGACTAAATCTATGTTGATAAATTTTTTTCCTATTATCTACCTCCTTGGTCCGGCAAGTAGCATTAAGGCGAGTTTTAATGTTGGTCATCCGTTAGAAAGACTTCTAAGCGAAAGCATTATTAATACATGCAAGACACTATTCTAGAATTGTTATTTTAGTTAGGTTTTATCTCATTATTTGCATATGGTTCCCACAACCCTAGTTATGGAGTTTAGTTTCCCATAGTCATAATAACAATATTCAAATATATTAGATAAGAATTCATGTACTTACTTCAATGATAACAGAGTAAAATCCGAAAGTTCACTTTATTAATCAACAATAATCACCCACAATCAATGATAGAAATCTCAAGATAATTAATAATCTCTCAAAGAGTCTACAAATTAATCTAGAGTCTAACACTAATAAACAGAGTCTAATAATGATCCAGAGTCTAACCTCAAAAAAGAGGTTTTTCGAACTATTTATAGAAAATAAAAACCTAATTAAATAAGGACTCTATTTGCTGGAAATCTGTCAAAACGCGGCCGGGTCGACGGAATTCGCGACGGATCGTCGTGGTCACGACGGACCGTCATGGACTCCGTCGTCTCATACTTTTGCAATTTCTTCTGCTGTTCTCTTCATACCATCGATGGAAAGTTTGACGGGCCGTCAAAAACACGACGGTCCGTCGAGGGTCTTCGTTCCAAAATACTTCAACTCTTGAAATATGGGTACTGGGATTACTTCCCTGAACTTCATGACGAACCTGCAGGACTGACCGTCATGGACTCCGTAACCCCACACTTGGTCAGACTTCCCCATCTTCCTTCAGCAACTGCACTACGCTGCCAGCTACGGACCGTCACAAGCACGACGGACCGTCACAAGCTCCGTAGGTGGTCTCTTCTGCATTTCTTCGCTCAAAATCTCCGCATTAATCTTTGGATAGATTTCCTGGCACAAAAAGGCTTTTGGACACACTAAATTTAAGGAAAAAGTATTAATAATACAATGAAACCACGGTATATTACTTTGTACCATAGACTAGCGGATCCACTTAGTAGGTAAGGTTGTATATTCATGTCAAGGTAAACGACGACCCTGACAGCGTCAAGAAAAATGATATATCATAACAATAACTCTTAAATTATGGTTGTCGGTTAGAGAAACTGCCACGATAGTATTTTGTAATTTTATATACATCACAAAGATTTGTATTTTCATTTACAAACAAAGTTTATATTTTATACTTGCATACAAACTAAGTATACTATATTCCTAAATACACTGAGGTGCTTTCTATTGTTTTTAAAAAAATTTAATATATGCATCTCTTATTGTTGATTTATAGTGAGTTGACTATCTTATTATTGAGTTAAACCTTATTTGGTTGAGTTGAGTATTTAAAATTTTAGTTGACTATCTTATTCCTGAGTTTAGTTGAGTTAGTTCAGAAGAGGTAAGGATGTTTCCTTTTTATGAAGTTCAAGTTTATGTTATGCTTAAAATTTCCCTTACATGTTAGTACATTCCACGTACTGAGCCATTTATCCTACATCTTTTCATTTAAGCAGATCATGATATTAAGAATCATCAATGGAAGCTTTGTTGAAATCACATGGAATTCGAGTTAGCTATGGTGTCTCTCCTTGCTTTTGGATTATTTGATTTATCTTTCAGTTATATCAAATGTTAGGATGTCATGATTCTTGTCTTGACTTCCATCTTTGTATGTTAGATACTTCATAGATAGATGGCAAAGTGTCACAAGTTTGTTTATTTTTTTTTTGAAATGTTGAAAAAACTTAAGTTTCCTATTTTATGGCTAGTTGAATAACTTACTTTTATTCAGAGTTTTTGATCTAAGTTAAAGCTTTGTGTTTGATCTTTCATGAATTTTTATTCAGTTCTAAGTTTTGTATGCTTGAGTTAGTCTTTTGCTTATAGCCATCCAAGATGATGGTTCGTTTGCGGATCAAGAGTTGTTCTTGGGTGGTGGCCATGTCCAGGGTGTAGGCTCGGGTCATGAAAATATACAAGTATTATAAAAATATGAGAAATATGAAAGGTCACCTAACAAACTGATGTGGTGTCAATAAAATAACAGAATCAGTTATCCACATCAAAATCTTTTTTTTCTTAAAGATCGTGCTATGCCAACCAAAGGATGATTTCTGTTAAAAAATTTCCTTCTGTCAAAACTATAATCCTAAAAAGTACACTACATTCTTTGAAAATTGGCAGTATTGGATATGAATTAATACAAATATATTTTTGTAATGCAATGAAATTAGAAGAACAAAAGGTAGAGCAGTTTTCTAAAATATCTTATAAATTAAGTGGTGTTGTAATTAGAATAGATAAAATGAATTGGTCGTACTATTATATTGTGTTACTCGAAACAGCACTTCACTTATTAATTTCATAGGTTTGTCCTTAAGAATTACAATAAGAGTAGATGAAAAAACTTGATTACAATATTATTTATTTATTGCACCTTAAAGTATCATTCACTTTTTAAATGCTTATGTTGAAGATTTATGTCTATATGAAATAGTATTTATTAGTAAGATATATATCATATATTTATACAAAAATACTATAGGAGCAATAACGTACAAAATTAAAAATTTGCAGACAAACTTTTTTAATCTGCATTTTTCTATTTTATTGTTTAAGAAATAAGTTAGTCTTAGGGTGTGTAAAAAAAAAAAATTATGATTATTTAAATCAACTTTTTAACTTAATGATTTCCTGCTTAATCACTCTTTTATATAATTTAAATATTATTATTAAATTAGATATTTAATTAGGATTTCATTGAGTTAAGTGAAAAAGGCAATACACATTCATATAATTAAAATGATATGATATTTACAAAGAGGGGCCTAAAATGCTCTAAACTATTTGAAAGGGTGCAATATTACCCTACATTATACTTTCGGTCCTCAAATACCCTTGACGTCAAACTTTGGACAAAAACCTACCTTTATTTCTTATTGGTCGCACTAATAAGGTTGATGAAGAGTAAATTCTTACACAGTCTCATAGTTTAAGGGCAATTTAGGCCCGTCTCCACTAAAAGATTTTTGAATTACTAACATATGGTACTATATATTTGTCCTGATTTTGGATTCCTAGGTATTTTTTGTTCTTGGATCTTGTCCACCATTTTAAATTTTAGATCTTTTAAATCTAAGAATAAAATAAAAAAGAGAAAATTACAACGAGAATCATTTATGAATTGTTAGTTTAATAGAAGATGATATTAATTAAGCAAATATGTATGTATACTATAATTTTTCGATAGCATGTATCAAAAATTCAAAATAAAAGAAGGAAAGTAAGCTCATTTCTTGTTCCAACAAAACATGAAAATAAGAAAAATTCAAACAATATGAACATATAAGTTCACTTCGAGGTTGTATCCTTGATATCTTTTATTATTTGAGAATAAGAGATGAAAAAAAGAATAAAAAGAGTAAAATGAACAAGAGAACTAGATAACTGATAGAAAAAATAATATTAATAAAAAAATATTAGTCATTTTTAAAATTGACAATCAAACAATAAAAGATCGATTTTAGTTAGATATCCAAATATGTACTAGATAGTAAGTTGTGGGTTGATCTATAATATGTCAATGCAAAGATATCATGATATTTATATTTTAAATATTAGTTTCAAGCTTATTGGCTCAAAATATGAATCATATGTAGTTTCATTATTTATTTGAGAAGGATTTTAATTTAGACCAATTTGGCAACATAATTACAAAATATTTAATAATTTTACTTTAGACGACCTGTCAAAAAAAAAGGAGAAATTATGAACCAAATGTTCGCATCGAGGATATTATTGAGGCAAAAGGTTAACGTTAGAGATAATTGAAGGTAGAAAGAGGGATGAAGGTTAAAAAGGTTTTTAATATGAGCCAAAAGGTTAAAAGATTTAATAGTTAATTTTATAATATTTAATATATAAAGGGGCAAAAACATAATCAAACAGTGTCTTCCTGCACAAGTACATAGGAAAAATAAAAATCTCTTGCTACAATAGCAAGCTAAACAAAATATTTGGACGCAAAGATTAAAATCAGTAGCACGTAGAAATATACCAAATCATTTTAATGACAATAGTGTCTAGACGAGCTTGCACATTCCATTGTGTACTTTTACCTCCCATCAGCATAGGGTAATTTTTTTATATACATTTAGACAAATTGGAATCATCTGGTGCCTTTTACTTCAAACTTAGATTTTGAACTTGCAAGGTAGCAGAGTTAGCTGTAATGATCCAGAAAACAACTTCATGAAAACCATCATATAGAAGGAAGGATTATAAGAATCCTACATGACATTAGAAATAGTGTAGGGTATGAACTACAACAAGATTAGTTAATAATAAAAAACTGAGCACTGAACCAAGATTCTAAATGTATGAAAGATACAACATTAGAAATCATCATTAATAAATATTTTTGCAAATCAAGCCCAAAAATAAAAATCACAAGAACAATAGTGGTAATATCTAGGTATATTATCCTAATAGATATGCTCCAGCAAATATTAGTTATATCGCTAAAGGTAGAAAACCAACAACACATATTTTTTTCTTTATTAACTTCTATTTCAACCTTATGTTTGATTGATGATACTAATTCTAGATGATCAGTGCAAAATAAAAATAAAAATGAGATATTCGAAATATATGAAAAGGATGCTTAAATCTAAACATGAAAATCACACACAACCATAACCAAGGAGATTAACTCGCATAAATATGAAAACAAGAAGATGAAGCGATAGACCACAAGGAAAGGACACCCTATAAGAATCAAGAAAGAATGGTTTGTTTAGTTGCAACAAGCATTTTTGGTATTTTTGGACAATAGGAATCACTGAAATAGACGAAACTTACACTGAGCAAATGTTTATTTTGTATCATAAAAGAAACAATAGTTAAAGAAAGGTAACAACAATTTCACATATTAAAATAACTTGCTTAGGTACATATATTATGGTCAAAATGACAGATCAACCAAATAATATATTGACAAGGCAGCGAAATTACAAATGTCATTCACACAAATTTTCTTTTTAATGCACCTTGAATGTAGATTAATTTTGTAAATTTATATGATTATCAAATTGGTCATTCCGGTAACTATAAACCTCAAATTGGGAAAAGATTGCATCATAAGGAAACAAAGTAAAATTCATCAATTAGTTATAACTTTTGTTTAATTGATTCAATACAATGCAACAACTCTTTTACATTCATTTTTGTGAGCACACAAAATACATATGCCAACATTCAACATCTTTTCAACGTCAACACAAGAATCAATAAATTTGTAAATTCATTAAAGTTGCACTACTTGTGAAACAAAATGGGTATTTTAATCAAAGTATTGACAAAAATAATCTAGATCCAAATTGAGGCTTCATCTGAATGCCCCAGCCATGTAAACTTGTTGAGCCTAGTCTAGATGGGAAACATGCCCACATATGTAGCCATCCGCTGTTGCCTCGCATACAATATAAATGTAGCATCATAGTCCAAATTGATATGTTTACAACTAAGGTTACAACAATAGTCTTGGAAAACTAGGCACAATGCAGCAAATATAAAAAAGCATGGTCTCTAGAAACGGCTAACATTGGTTCTACACTCTTCGGGCATGCTTGAATTTTCTTCTAATATTGATTTTGTTTTTATTATTTTTATTCCTCCTTTTTAAACAAATTTTTTGGCTTTGAGACGTAGAAGCTAATAATTAAAAAGGAGTTGGATTAGCTAGAGAAGGTGGTGGTGGTATACCTTCCCCTCTTGTTCGTGATCTACTTCCATCATCTGGTGGGCCAGAGCTAGCACCAAATGTAAGATCAATGGTATGTATGTTGATGCCTCGTAAAATACTACATCTCCCTCCTGGCGCATGTAACACATTCTAAATACAGGGACTTCCTCCAGACTGCTCGTGAAGAGAAGTAGCTAATATCCTTTGAGATGTAATTTACTAAATAATTATATTTTGTGCTTATTCTCAATTATCTTATAAGTGTAGTAGAGAAAAAGCAACAAATATGTTCAGAAACTAATAATGATTTAGTAAATTACATATGAACAGATATGAACTACTTCTCTTCTTGAGTTGTCCGGTGGAAGTCCCTCTATGTAAAGAGTTTTAGGATCACCAGGAGAGAGAGGTAGTATTTCATGAGCCCTCGATAGAAATATCATAGATCTTCCATTTGGTGCTACCTCTAGTCCACGAGCTTATGCAAGTGAATCACGAACAGGAATGGAAGGTTTACCACTACCACCTGCTCTATCTAATCCAACTCCGAAGTATTTATTAAAATCCAACTTTGTAATATTTATTAACTTCTACATTTGGAAAAGAAGAAAATCTCTACAAGAGGATGAATAATCAAAGCTTAATCGAAATTAGCACAAAATACTAGCATGCCTGAGGAATGTAGGAGAAGTATCAAATTCAGCTTTAGGTTTACCAAACTTACCTTCAGCGATTATCAAACCTCTACAACATATGTGACCATCATTATAAGTAGCTATGATAGGAGAATCAGACACTATAGGGTGAATTTCATCCTGGGAGATGTAGTCATATCTTTTATTTCTTAATCAAATTAAATATATATAGAGAAGAATGAAGTTCTTATTTAATTGATGCAAACAACCGAATATATCTCTACATGATATATACTAAAGAGCCTTATCGAAGATAACCTTTCGAGATCTGTGAGTGCATATAAGGAATCACCCAGCTGATTGAGGACAATAATTAGATGATATTCGTACGAGGATACTCAGACTTGAAATACTTTTTCACTGACATCTTGCTTCTAAAAACATTTTTCTGTCCATCTTTTGGAGCTGAAAACGCTTTAGAAGATATAAATGTCTAGCCTTCAAGGTGCCAAAACCTGCAGCTCTTTTTCCAGCCTCCCAGCTCCACTTATCATCAACATTTGGTAATTCTACATGAGACGATGATAAATTTTCGCCTATTTCATACTCTGATACCGGATAAACTTGAGGCCCAATGTAATTTACTGTAGATGCACTCCCATTATATATAACAAGTGTACGAATCTCCCCCACCTCCTCCGTTGCTGACATTTAGCTAGAAATATCTAACTCTATTGATACTAATGAAACTATAGAAAATCAAAGAAGAAACTTCAGAAGTCCACATTAGAAAGCAATCCAGATTTTGCTATAAAATATCTCTTGGACAAAGAAAAAAGCAACTAAAGGAGAAAAAGACAAAAGTTAGGCATACTCCCTAGGAAAAAAAGACACATATACTTTAGTTGAAGATAAACGTAATACCTTTCAACATGATCTACAAAAACACTCTCCTCAAAAGGAAAAAAAAAATAAACATCAAAACTGACTAGCAGAATGTTTGTGTATAATGCAACATTCTTACATTAAAGACTAAAGTTCACAACCACCTTTGGCGTGTAATTATTTTTTTTTTTCAACCTGTATTACTAAGATACTTAGTTTATTGAGTATTTTTAAATCAATAAATGTTAAAACACTAAAGGAAATAGAACCTGAGACAAATTAAATTAATTAAACAAAAAAAAAATTCAAAGAAGAAACTCTAGCTCATAAAATGTACAATCTCCTTAAGAAAATTCATCCCCTCAAGTATCGGTGGTTAGAATATATCCTCATAGTATAGAATGATATTACTCACCGGTGTATTGGTACCAAAAACCATTTTTTTGAGAAACCACTCAAGAAAAGTGAATTAAACTAATAATACTAGGTTTAGTAGAAGAGGAATTTTAGAAATTAGTCATTTGTTATTGAAAAATAAGAGGAATTTTCTTTATACATAGAAAACAGAGGGTTTTGTAAGTGATTGTTTATTTGGTCTTATAGGAATGATCACAAACCTTTGAAAAAGTCACAACCCTTCAGAAAATTCATAGTTTTATTTTTTAAAAATGTAACTATTCATAGAAGTCACAACTCTTCAGACTTGTCATAATTCTTCATAAAAGTCATAACTATTCAAAAAAGGTTCGCAACTTATCATAAAAGTAGAAAATCTTCAAAACGTCAACTCTATATAAAAGTCACAACTCTTCTTTTTACATTCACACCTTTAAAAACCTAAGAATTGCTCAGAACATTAACTAAATTGTGGACTTGAAGGGTTCTTTGTTAATAGATCCTACAACATGACAATCCTAATATGCTATCAGATCCTTTCGGTAGGTAAAAATCTAAGGTTCTGATGAGTTCAGAGAGTACGATAAAACACAAATACCCTTTTAGAAATGTCATAACAATCTCAATTTCAGATACTTATATTTATCCTTCGAAACCATGTCATTAGAAATCCAATCTATAGGAGGAAAATGGTTAACTAATTTTTGTTGTACACATTAGCCTTGTGTTTTGAATTTAGTTCACCTCTAATTTTATAAGAACAAAATCAACTTGGCTATATATTTAATTAAAATTATTACCATTTATAGGATAAATCTTAATTTAGAATAGATAGTTAGCAGTTATAACTATTATTAATTGGCAGAACTAGGTAGTTGCAATGTTGTCAATTAGAACCCCGTCTCTAAAAAAATATAATTCGCAATTAAGGCAAACCTAATCTTCCTAATTATATGAAAAATGTTGAATCCCCTTGACAATACTTTTATAGTGGCAAATTAAGTTCAAAATCTATTTAGATCATATATTCAAGTCGTAGGTGTACAATCTAGTATTTATCTCCGTCAACCACTGTTGTAATTACATTTGAGAGTCCTATTTAAGGCATCTACAACCTCCAGATTAATTGTTTAGAAATAGCAACTAGCACTTGATACGTTCTATTGATTATTTTTGGTCATGGGTTGTTCATGTGGATCGGACCCGACCCAATATAAATTTTGAAAAAGAAGCTATATATTATTTTGAAAAGGTGGGAACAGTTGCATTGTTTAACCTTAACAAACAATTCATTTAAAATAATTTTTCATACTTGAAGAAAGAGATAAATATCATAAACAAAAAATAAAGAATAATAAAAATGCCAAACCAATTATTTTTTAACATTGACATCAATTAATCCAAAAGGATACTTAATTCGTGCCATTGCACTTTATTTTCTTGAGATTCAAAGTCCGAATCAGAGCACCTCCTCAACGAAATATCTTTTATAAGTTTTACGCTATGGTTAAAAGATACACAATTTTATTCCTCTTAGTGTTGATAATTACATTGGTATCAGAGCGATGTTAATTGTTCCATACGTGAGATGTTTTTTCTTTAAATAAACCGTGTTTAAGTTTTTTTTTATTGTAAATTTTCTTATAGGAAAAAGATAATTTTGATCTAGAGAATAAAAAATCTGTGAATTTGTAAATAGTATTTATTCTTACCTTTAAGACATATAAGTGGATAAGAATCAGATTAGATATAGATCCGATGAGAATTAAACTCGCCATATTTTGATTTAAAAAAAGATGTGTTACGATTATTCCATGGTTCTGATTTTTTAACGACTAATATATTTATTTTCTCCAATGTTCCGTTGAAAAACAGTTCTGGAAAAAAATTGTTTCTCCATAGTTTTGTGGGTTTACTCTTCTTTTTCTTTTAGGAATTAGTGGGTTTATTTTTCTTTATTATGAAAAAGATGATTGTTCTTATGAAAATTAAAAGAAGAAATAATATACCTGTACAATGTCTTTCTTAAAGAGTTGTAAATAATTTCAGTACATCAATGTTTTTTTTTTTTTAATAAAAAGGGAAAGGTTTTATGCATTTTTTAATGTTTAAAAAGAAATTCATGTAGTACTAGTACTAAAGAAGTGTTGTACAAGCTATACTATTACTAATTTGTAATATGGAAAAAGGTGAAGTCCTCTGTTGCATCTATTTTGTTGGATAAAAGATTAATATTATGTTTATTTTTTAAATATTCATATTAGATTTTTTGAAAGAATTAAATATATAATAAGCATGTAAATAGCATTGGTTTTAAAAAAATCATTTAGTCCTTATACTCTTTAAATATTTCTTCATCTTCCACAAATGATAGTGACATGTATTGCCACATTTAATGGTTCAACAATTCATATTGTTTTCTTGTTCATATTTCCCACATGGATTAACATGAACAAACTTTAACTATTCCAAGTGGAAATTCTAGAAGTCTAGTAAAGGGAGAATGTAGAAGAGAACAACATCGTAAGACACGTCTCTGAGGCCGTAAAGTCATCCAGATACGTAATCCAAGGGCAACACAAACAAGTTTTTTTTTAAAGAACTTATGTTTTTGAAGATATCCCTTAATGTTTTAGCACATGATTTTATTCAGCTCTTTGAATTGAAGTTTGTTGAACTTGCTGGATTTGTTGAAATTTCAAAGTACAGAGTCTAAGCTTATTTAACAGACACTCTCTATGAACCTTAGATTAATAGATTGACTATTCTTTATGATGACATTTGATCTTGTCAGCTTTTTAGGGTTTATATTTATTACCATTAAGACTTGTGAGAGGATTTTAGATTTAGATGACTTGTTATATGTTATTTCTCTTTCGAATTAAAGTATATAAATTATATAGTTTGATTTTTTCCAATTTATGTTATTAGACTTAAATCTATGTTGTTAAAGTCCTCAATATATTGGTATGCACAATAAGAAATTAGTTCAAAATTTGGTTGAATATTGAATTTCTAGATGATGATTGTATACTTACATGGCTTTTTGATTTTACATTGAATATGAAACCATTATGAGAATTGATTTTAATTAATGTGCGTGTCATATGCATGAAAGATAAAAAATTCTTGACTTATTATATCTCAACATATATGCATGACATAAAAAATTATCATTGATGACTACAACAAATTTGAAAAGCTGAATGGTGACAATAACAACATTTGGAGTCGTAAATATGATACGTACGGAAAGATAATAATGGTCTCCTGAGTAAACCAAAATAGGGTAACAGTGAACAATATAAAGGGATCTTGAAGTTTATAAGGCTTGGAGGAAGGCTAATCCTGCTTCCCGTGGAATACTAACTAGTTCTGTGGTTGATGACCTCATACATTAATTTGATAAAATCCATACTTCTCATGATATGTGGGCACGTCTACGAGGAACGTATGGGGTACGTCTGTGACACACCTCCAATAATTGACTATCAAATTTGATGCATACAAGAAGCGTCATGATCAAAATATCAAACAACACCTTACGATGATGTCAAACATGATCGTTCAACTCAAAAGTATTGATCATTTTCTTTAGGATGACAAATAAGTTCAGGAATTGATTCGGTCAGTTACCAATAATTGGGAACATTTGAAGTTACAAGTAACAAAAAGTAATAGCATCAAAACATTTTTTTATGTTGCCCACTATGTTAATGCTAAAGATGAGCATTTTGGTGATACTAAAGCTTCTTATAATATTTTTGTGCCAGAGTGAAGTAGCATAGAATCTTCAGGATCCAAACGCAAGAAGGATTGGAAAATAACCGAGAAAGACAAAAACACCAGAGAAGTACCTTCTTACAAAATGAAAAACCTAAATTCCAAGAAATTAAAAAGGTTACTCAAAAAAGACACAAGAGCAAAATCGAGTTCTTTAATTGTAAAGTGCTGGGGTATTTTGATCCTGAAAGTATTGAGACAAAAAAGGTACTATTTGTTATTGCATATCTGAACTACATGTAGTTCTAGCACTTCTTTACTAATTGAATCTTATTCTATATCGATTATCGACTCAACATCCACCGACCACATGAGTTGACTTAGATAAGAGTTTCAGGATTTTTATAGAGTTTCATCTAAATTGAAGTGTATATATGTAGGAAATAATTTTAAAGTTTAAGTCAAAAGGATCAACACATGCAAAGTGACCGTGTACGATGGCCGTTCTTTGATTTTGCATGAAATCCTATATGCTCTAGAGATTCGACGAAACTTAGTACCATTTCGTCGTAATGATTTTAGAACAACTCTAGAAAATGTTTGATATGGTTTTGGACTTTTTTATGATCGTTTTATCGTCTTAGATTGTAATCCTTGAACTTATGACTACTATATTGATCGTTGTGTAATGACATGTTATTTAAGTAATAATGATGTTGATGTTATTAAATGGCATGCAAGATTAGGTCATATAGGGAAAGATTGAATGAATAGGTTGGCAAAGAGGAAGGAAATTTAAGTTCTTTCACCAAAATTGATATGCCAACTTGTGAAACTATCTTGTTGGAAAGGTTACACGTAAACCATTTGAGAATACTAAAAGAGTTGAGTGCCCACTTCAAGTAATCCATTAATATATTTGTTGTTAAATAAATATGAGGGCACAATGTGGTGTTACATATTTCATTATATTTATTGATGATTTAATGTTCTTTGGTTATGCCCATTTGATTATCATAAATTTAAGAGAATACACATAAAGTCACCCCTAAAGTTGTCCCGTATTTGAATAAAGACACCTTTACTTTGGAAGTATTCTATTACCCCATGGAACTATTAATATCTTTGTAAATAAACCATTTTGACCCATTTTATCGTCTTGTTGTTATCACACAAATGGGGTGCGTGACCCAATATATTTACTACTATAACCACCTATGAAGTGCCACATGTCATTATATTTCTTTATTATTAATTATTTAATTAATTTACGTCATCTTCCCATTATATTCTTCTCCCAAATTAAAAAATCGAGTTACCTTTTATTCATCTTCTTCAACTTAAAAGATCCATTTACTTAATCCATTTTATTACTTTTTCCTTGTCTCTTGCTTTTCTTTGTTTCTTTTTCTTCTTTTACCTTTATTTTTTTAAAAAACTTCATTGATTAGAGAATACTGTGAAACTCCATCCTTTTTTTGGTCTCATTACCTTGCTTTAGTAACTTGCGACCTTGCTTTAGTAACTTGCGAGTTGAATTGATTCTATTTAGGGATGTTTTGGTGATTAAAATAGTGTTGTAACATGGAAGCATCATAGAGGCTACATTGACAGTGACTATGGCTGCTAGTTTTGGAGGATTTACATTAAAGCACAAAGTTAATAAAACGAAAACTAAAATGAAACTAAAAATTAACAATTAAAAGAACTTAATACGTGTAAAAAAACTATTGGCGCATGATTGAACCTTTTTTCTTGCAATTGGGGTTGGTTGAAAATTTGGATATTTATAACATTCTTGAATTGTTCAATGGGAAAATTATACACCTATAAAGTTAAGGTGTCTTTAAAATTCGACACAACTTCATGGTGACTTTATGACTTTTCTCTAAATATAAAGCACTTGAGTGATTTAAAGTTATATATTTTAAGTAGAAAGTCAACTAGATAAAATATAAAGACTTACGGAAATGGTCAAGGACATTAATATTTTTCGTAATAATTTGAAAAAATATGTAAGGCAATTAACTTAACCTTTTGCATATCAACAAAATGGTGTATCTCAACTATTGAATAAAACATTACTGGACAGGACAATATCAATGTTGGCACATATAATTTTTTTTATCTCTTTTGAGGGAGATGAATTATTGATCACGACCTACATATTGAACAAAGTGTCATCTAAATCACTATATTTCACTCTTTATAAACTTTGGAGTTGTCATAAAACAATACTTTTCTACAATCATTGAGTTGTGCAATATATATTAACCATCATTTTTATGAATTTAGTAAACTAGTCCAAATTAATGAATAGAAATATATTTATTTATAAGATACTCTGAACACTCCAAAAGTATATATTCAGTGAGGAATTGCAGGATCGAAGAATTATTGAAATTGTATCATGAAATGATAGATTTTTGCAAACAATTTTCCCAAAATGGATGAATTAGATGAAAGTGAGCCTCTACACGAAATGTTGAATTCAAAAGACCAAGTAATGTTGTCAGTAATACTTGGTAACTCAATGGATCAACTAATGATTTCTTATCTAAGTAGGAGTTGTGAATAAAAAGATCCTATAAAGGAAGGTAAACTTCAATTACATATGTATACAACAAATGGTGTACCTAAACAATCTTATAAGATTAATGATTATGTTTTCTTGGTATCTCTTACAGAGTTGGATTAATCTAAATATGTATGGGGTTTTATGAAGCCCTAAAAAGGATGAAGGTTACCAATAGATAAAGAAGAATTAGAGTACATGAAAACCAACAAAGTCTGGGATCTTATTTACTTTTGTAAGGAATGTAAAACTATTGAGAATAAGTGGAAGTTAAACACAAATTGGGTGGTTCAATTGAAAGACACAAAGCACGATTAGTTGTAAAGTATTTTACTAAAGAAATTTGAATAGAAAGTTTTTCACCAATTATGAAGTTTACCTCCATACAGTTACTTTTATATATTGTTTCATTTTTAGATATAAAATTAAACCAGATGTACGTGAATACCATTTTTTTTAATGGAGAACCAAACGATTAACCTGTAGGTTTTATTGTTAAAGACCAAGAAAATAACATGATAGAAAACACAATTATATAATCTATCTGCGTTTATAAAAAAATATTTCTAAAATATAATTTCAAGTAAAAAGATAAATATAACATATGATTTAGCTCGTATAAATGACAATTATTAAAAATAGTATTTTTATATGGATGAAATATATATAGATAATTTTCTCACAAAATATTTCAAGAATAATTTCAAGAATAATTTCTAAAATATAATTTCAAGAATAATTTTCTCACATGTACTTAGCTTTCGGACATCGTGATCAAGAAATTCAACCGGTTCTTCCTCATACCAAAGGTATTGTTTGAAAACACTAAATCTAACTTTATGACATAATCCTCGTCCACGGTCAACCAATTGAATATGTATACCTCATCCCATTTAATGACTAAATGAAGTCATCACAATATTCAAGTGATTATAATTTTTGTAGTTACACGTAGCTAACAACAAAGCTATTTCCAATAAACACCAAAGTTGATCATACACATGTGTATAACATGATATTTCACATAACTATGAATAATTCCTATATTAAAACCCGCCACAATTAGAGGTGAACCTGATCCAACCAACACACAATCATAATAACCAAACAATCATAGATGTTATCAACATCTTTATCTCACAACCCAGTTTACCATAAGATTAACTTATAAAAGTTTTTTGTTTAGAAATCAGATACTCATCGAGTGATATGTCCAAGAATAAAAACTATCCAATAATACTAACGAAATGCTAGATTTAGTAATTATATATTACCTCTTAAGAACAATATAATTTAATAGAATGATTCCCCACATTTAATCATGCATACTTGATACATGACCTCGACTATACGAGGAATTATTAAAATGTCGAACAACACGAAATACGCATAGTAGGTCTTTTATAAATCAAGGTGGTACATCTAGAACCACCAAAATACTTTAACAACTCCAATACAACAACAATTATGTCATTCTAAATAACCAAATGTTCTCAATCTTCCCACTCAACCAAGAGAATATTGCAGTATTTTGTACCCTTGATTAACCACTAAAGTTCCACCAACAAAAGCGAAACACACGACAGAATAACTAGTGAATTATATTCACAATACTAACAATAATAATAAGAACTCCAATCATTCACTTTATTAGAAACAAACACTTTTTAAAACAAACCTTTCTTAGATACATAACAATCAATAGCAATATGCGTTACGACTTTACCTAGGTGTAAATCCTTTCAAAGGTTCACTTCTGATACAACTGATCATTTCTCACCTTGCCAATTCATACCTTCAAAAAATATATTACCACGAATGTAGACTTATAATGAAAAATCTTAACTGTAAATTCAACCGTAGAATACAATTTTCTTATCTATCAACATTAGCTTATACCTTGAAGATTCTTATGAATTCATGGGTCCTTCATTATCATTGATTGTATCTCCATCAATATTACAATATCCAACACTAAAAGTTCCATCGTACTCATTACTAAACTCAAAATAAAACCAAAGTACTTATCATCACACTCAAGCTAATGTTTGTACACTACTTTTTCAATTCCTTTCCAATAGTTTTTAACAAATCTGACAGACTTGTAACACTATTACCATAGCCACAATAAAGAAAATTAAATCACGCGTCTCCAAACCCGGTTATATACCCCTATGAAGATATCTCTTTATCATTTCAATTAATAAATTATATTTATGCACTCTCCCCTCTCTAAAAGTTACACTACATCATACTATTTTCTTCATTATGACTTGTGCTCTTTAATTTCTATACGAATAGTGTCCCATCATCTCTTAATATTTTCTATACATCCACGTTACACACAAAACATTAGAAAACCACAACCTTAAATAATCGTGTCGTATTTATTGTACAATTTTTACGTAATCATTATGCTCAGTTATCCTTGACTATCACTCGGAAGAGAACCTTTTCATAAACAGGATGTCTCAAACACAGCTAAACTCATCAATTTCAAGGGACTAACCTGATTTTTATATGCACGTTCTTACAAAAATACTTCAATTTTCCTCACCTAGGTATCCTTAAAGGGACTTTTTTTATCAATAGGCTTGTCATTTTAGTATCAATCTACTCATTTATGGCTTAAATAAAATCCTTGGTCCTCATACTACCCTCATTCTTTTTAACAAACAAGTCAGGAGAACCCCACAAGAAGAACTAGGACGGATGAAACCTTTATCAAGAAGCTCTTGGATTTAATCTTGAAGCTCTCTCAATTTTGACACCACGGGAATAAACTCAATAGATGGAGTATTCAACTTCAACATCTTGAATATGAGTCAATAACCCCAAACAATCCTGCCCCATAAGCTTCTAAGACAGAATGGAGGATATGATCTTAGCTATCCTAGGCTTGTACACCAATTCCAACTCTAATCTTTCCCTACCGGGATCTCTAGAGTTATCGGCTACACATTACAATTAAGCCAGATATAATAGGGGAAAAAGGAAGTCATGCATAAGTTTATACCAACTTTGTTATATACAGCCTAACCAAATAAATACAAGTATCAAAATCTATAAATAAAATAGGACAAATACAATATACAAGGCTGACTATGATTGACTCTTCAACTAAGGTAGAATATTGATTATGGAATCAAGTACATCACAAAACCACATCAAATCTCAAGGCAATGAACTGACACGTACAAATAATTCAAACCTAGATAACATAAAACAGTAGCCATCCGGGCAGAGACAAGAGAAGCATTAATGACCACTGCATAAAACTTTATACTCGATATTACCCACAATATCATATAACTGAGACCTCTCGTCATAATTGGTAATCTCCTTGTTTGGTTGCATGATATACCGTGGTTTAATGGTATTATTTATACTTTTCCCTTAAGTTTAGTGTGTACAAAAGCCTTTTTGTGCTAATTTTTATGTACGTTTCTCTTTATTTGCAGGAAATCTATCTAAAAGATGAATGCGGAGGTTTTTGAGCAAGAAATACAAAAAGTACCACTTACGGAGCTTGTGATGGTTCGTCATGCCCGTGACGGTCCGTAGGTGGTATCGTAGTGCAGCTGCTGAAGGAAGATGGGGAAGTCTTACCAATTTTAAGGTTACGGAGTGCGTGATGGACCATCGTATCCATGAAGGTCTGTTCTGCTGGTTCGTCCTGAAGATCGGAGAAGTAGTCCCAGTACCCAAATTCCAAGAGTTCAAGTGTTTTGGAATGGAGATCCTCGACGGACCGTTGTGCCTGTGACAATCTTCCATACCTGCCGTCGAGGGTAATGAAGAGAGCAACAAAAGAAATTGCACAAGTATGGGAACGAAGAAGTCCATGACGGTCCATTGTGACCACGATGATCCGTCCGAGGTCCGTCGATCAAGCCGCGTTTTGAAAGATTTCCAACAAATAGAGTTCTTGTTAAATTAGGTTTGTTTTTTTATATAAATAGTTTGAAAAACCTCGTTTTTAGGTTAGACTCTCGATTATTTGGTTAGACCCTGGATTATTTGTAGACTCTTTGTTCATAAAATAATATAAGTAATTGATTGTTAGTGATTTTGGATGATTAATCAAGCGAACTTTTGGATTTTACTCTTTCTTATTGATGTAAGTTCATGAATTCTTATATCATATATTTGAATATTGTGATTATGACTATGGGTAACTAAACTCCATAACTAGGGTTGTGGGAACCATAGGTGAATAATTAGGTAAAACCTTACTAAAATAACAATTCTAGAATTGTGTTTTGCATGTATTGACAATTCTTTCGCTTAGAAGTCTTTTTAACGAAAGGCCAACGCTAGAACTCGCCTTAATGCTACTTGCCGGACCAAGGAGATAGATAATAGTAAAATAATTACCAACATAGATTTAGTGTATACTATCTAATAGACTAGTATTAATTGGTACGAGGTTATAACTTAGTCAAATATGGAATATGATGCTTAATATGAGGTAAAGAGAAGGGCTAGTATAGCAACACACGTAGCCGGACCAAGGTGCGGAGTGAAATTTTTTAGATGGCGGACCAAGTATTTAGATATACATAACTTATCACTTTCCATGCAAGATACTAGGAAAGAATTGTTATAGTTAGAATTATCATGTTATGAACCTATGGGGAACACGTAAACCCTAGTTACTTTTATTAATTGATTAAACTCCAATATTTGAAGCTGTTAGTTGTCTCCTTTTATTTCGCTAGTTATTTCCATTCATTTAGAAATAGAAAACCCCCCTTTTATCAGTTTTACTTCCGAAGGAAGTAATTGACTGAAAAATAGTAATAATAGATTGAAGTTAAGTCTAAACTATTTTCCTCATGTGAACGATCCCAACCTCATTAGTTGGGTTATTTACTTGACATGACCGCATTACTTCCTATTTGAGAAGTAAGTTTGAGCGTATCAAATTTTGGTGCCCCTGCCAGGGAAAGTAGCTTTTAGATTAACTTAAATTTATTACTGTAGTGTAGTTGATATTTTCTTGATTTTACTTTGTTTTATTATTTTTGATTCTTGCAGAACCATATTCCTTGTATACCAATTACACGGAGAAGAAGAGAACCCTTGTTTCCCTACGATTACGAATTAGAGCGCACACTACGCAACATGAAATAAAACTTGGGAATTAATGATGATGATCCAAACCAGAACATCCTAACTCCGGTTGATGTTCATGGTCAGTTGTTACCCGATGCTCCAGGTGAACACCAACAGAGGGGACAAAAACCCTTTCCACATCCCCAAGAATACTACAGCGTCTATGACAATATAACAGACTCCGATGGGCCACTTGTCTTGCCCCTCTACAACCAGTACACACCTTTGTGGGAACTTGTAGCCTGATGCAAATGCTCACTGCTAGAGGTTTGTTTTCAGGGCTACCTTCTGAGGATCCACATGCCCATATAGCTAAGGTTAGGGCAGTGTGTAAAAGTTGTCTCGGGAGGCCTGACTTTGACTTGGATATAATAGGGCTAAGAGTGTTTCCTCTCTCACTTACGGGAGAAGCTGCTATATGGTTCACTCATCTCCCTTACAACTCAATTTTCACTTGTAACCAACTAACGGACGTTTTCTTAGCAGGCTACTACCCGGTCTCCAAAAAATAAACCACAAAGACAGAGTGAACAACTTTGGGGCACTACCAGGAGAGTCAGTTCTTAGTTCTTGGGATAGATTTACCTCATTTTTTAGAAGCGTCCCAAATCACTGTATAGATGATGGGTAACTGAAGGAATACTTCTATCGGGGACAGGATGATAATAATAAGGTGGTGTTGGACACTATAGCAGGTGGATTTTATGGGAAGTGTCCTTATGCTTAGATTGCTGAAAAGATAGAGAAAATCTCCCGGAACAATAAAGCTTGGAGTACTAGGAAATCAGATACTGGGAGAAACACCTTCGCAGTGCAATCCACTCACAACCCAACAACAGATGAGATCCGTGAAGAGATGGAACAGATGAGAACTGAGCTTTGGTTGGTATTAAAACATATCACTAGGGGTGCAAAAAATATAAATATTGTTAACTTCTTGTCTAAACCACCACCACCTAATGACAAATGCTATTATGCGGAGGATTCCTATGAAGTAAATAAGCAGATGGGGGGTTTCCGACCGAGTGCCCAAGGCTCAAATAAGGATAATTGGCGCCAAGGTCAAGGGAACCAAGGTCTGATCTATGGTAACTATAACTGTGAGGGTCATTATCTCTGATATGGAAACTACAACCACGACAACAACTTTAACAGGTGTAACTAGGTAATAGACATGATAAGAATCGGCCCTATGTCCCTCCTCAAGATCGTGAAGTTACACCTAAGGATAGTGGATATAGTATAGCGTGAGTTGAGGATATGTGGCATAAAATGATGAGGAGGTTCGATGCTAGTGATGAGCACATTAAAGAGTTAAGGAGTTATTTAGCGAGTATTGGGAAAAAAGTCGATACACATGCAATATCAATTAAGCCGATCGAGTTACAAATGGCCCAATTATCTGCAACTGTGAACACACGGCAATCGGGCACTCTTCCTAGCAACACTGTCCAAAATCTGAAAAATGATGCACACTATATGGAAATCACTACTCGGGGTGGTAAGCAAACCATTGACCCACCTATGCCGTCTAATGAGGATAAGGTGAGAAAGGATAATGATAAGGTGGTAGAGGGTAGTGGTAAAGCAGAAGATAGCATGTAGAAGTCCCTATAAAGGTAATTCCCATGCCTAGACCACAACCCCCCTTTCCTAAGAGATTAGTGAAAAAGACCCAGGATAGTAAATATCAGTGTTTTATAACAATTGTGAAGCAGCTTTCTATCAATGTCCCATTGGTACAAGCTCTAGAACAAATGCCCGGTAATGCAATGTTGATGAAAGATCCGGTTATAAAGAAAAGATCGGTAACTTTCGAGGATGATGATCGAATGCAGCATTGTAGTGCTATTGCTACAAGATCTCTTGTACAAAAGAAAGAAGATCCGGGTGCATTCACTATTCCTTGTACAATCGGGTCATTACATTTTGCGAAAACATTATGTGATCTGGGGGAAAGCATAAATCTTATGCCGCTCTCGATTTACAAAAAGTTGGATTTGGGTGACCCAAAGCCCACTGTGATGCGGCTACTGATGGCTGATCGGACAGTGAAAAGGCCTATAGGGATACTTCACGATTTGCTAGTAAAAGTGGAGTAGCTCATATTTCTGGCATATATTGTTATTCTTAATTTTGAAGTCGATTTTGAAGTGCCTGTTATTCTTGGGAGGCCATTCCTTTCTATAGGTAGAGCCTTAGTTGATATGGAAAAGGGGCAGATAAAATTTCGGTTGAACAATGAAGAAGCGATCTTCAATATTTGTAGGTCCATGAGGCAGAGTGCTGAGTTCCAATTGGTATCTACCATATCCCACAAAGAAAATATGAAGAAGGATAATGAACTAAAAAGTGAAAAACGAGAATTTATTGTTGAGGATTTGGTGCTTTTAGATAGTTCTAGGTTGCGTTTTCTTCCAGGCAAGCTTAAGTAGAAATAGACTTGCCCTTACATGATTACCCAAGTATTCCCTCATGGAGCAGTTGAGTGAGATACAAGGGAGGGATTGAAGTTTAAGGTGAATGGAGAACGAATAAAACTTTATTTTGGGAATAATGCATCGATGAATGAAGTGATAGAGGCATACCATCATGATGAAGGCTGAGTAATCAAGTTCCCTCAGTCGTGCCGCGACATTAAATAAGGCGCTTGTTGGGAGGCAACCCACTACTTATAGTTTTTCTTTCTAGTAATGGTAGTATTTTCTACTAATGGGTTTTAAATTTGCAGGCACATCACCAGGAAATTCTACAGAAAATCACTTTGCAGCAGTCACTGACGGATACATCGATGGGCCGTTGTGCTTGCGACGGGCCGTCCCATGAATCTTTCGTGCCAGGTATGTCTTTATGTTATTTTCAAACTAGGGCACACGCGAATGACGGACCATCGTTGGGGACTCGTCACATCATTAATGAAGCGTACCCATCCGACCTGGCTGGGGTTTAATAAAAATTCCACATTTAAAACCCCCACCCCTTTATTTCACCCCATTCCTTCCCTCTTTCTCCCATTTCCCTCCCTTTTCAACTTCCAAAGATCATAACCCCCTCTCTTACAATGAATCACTTTCCCCAAATTCTTCAAATTCCTAAAATTCACTATCTACTAGTCGGAGCTGCCGTTGTGGGTCTCTACTTGATCACCAAGTACCTTCCTCTCTTGTTTTTCTCGAATTCTCAGGTATGTGTCTCTAATGTCTACTCATTTACACTGCATTTTTGTTTATCAATTTGTATTAGCCTAGTTCTTCTTGATACGTTCATTCTATAATAAAATTTTGTCTGACCTAGGTTGAAAGTCCTCGAAATTGCCGTGTTAAAACTCTAGACTAGGTGTTTTAGCATTGCTAGTTTACTAGGTAGTTGGGTTAGATAAATGTAGGTTAAAACACTTACAATTCTATTTGGGTCATAAGGGATGAATGGGGCATCCCCAGTTCTGTCACTGAATGACAGAACGAGACCTAGATGACGGACCTTAGTTCCCACAAAAGACCGTCATTGGGTCCCTTACAACAGCCCTAACACCCTACTAACATATTTTCTCCAAGTGTCTACCAACGGATACATGCGACAAACCGTCATTCCTACGACGGTCAATCCTGCACAACCGTTCTGGTTGTCAGATACCCTGTTCCTAAGGGTCTCTCACTTTTTCTAAGTGTCCTCCGACGGACACATGCGACGAACCGTCATTCCATGACGTTCCGTACTTCACAACCGTTCTGGTTGTCAGAGACTGTCCTACAAACGACATCTATGATGGACCGTCATACCCACGACGGTCGTCCTGCATAACCGTTATGATGGTCAGAGACCCCTCTTTTAAGGGTCTGCATACTTTTTCCAAGTGTCCTCTTACGGAGAACTACGACGGACCATCATACCCTCAACGGTCCGTCCTGCATGACCGTTATGACTGTCAGAGACCCCTATCCTAAGGGTCTCCATATTTTTTTCAAGTGTCCTCTGACTGACACCTACGACGGACCGTCATACCTGTGACGATCCATCCTGCATAAACCGTCATACTTGTTAGAGAATTTCCTTCAGGGTTCTCCATATAAACATAGTCTAAGTAAGAGACGACGGACCCCATGACGGTCCGTCGTCCTCATGAAAAGACATCACGAGGTCCGTCGTGTTTCACTATTACTATAGAAATGTCATTACGCCTTTACTCTTTGATTTATTTTGTGTGGTTTTACTTGTCTTGTTTGCTCCTTTTAGTACTAATATTGATTCTTTACACGTACTATCTATTATGGCACCAAAACAAGATCGAGTCTACGCACGCGGCTGATCGAAGTCTGTCACCCCGTATGCCCGCCGGTCATTGACTCTGATGATGAGCGTGACCCCGAGTACGTGTCCGCAGGCACTTCCACCCTATATTGAGTTGCACGTGCTGCTAGAGCCACACCCAAAAAGGTGGCATCCGGTGTAGTCACTGCCTTCTATTCTTATGAGGAGCGCACACTGACCGGCACACCTTCTGGGTCAGCTACTAATGAAAAAGGATCATCTGGCTCCTTAGGAGTTTCGTGGTCTAAGGAAGCCTCCGAATCTGCTGAGGTTCCTGCACGCGCCACCGCTGCACAGTCTGCCTCGTCTGATGTGGATGACAGTTCGGAATCCACATCGGTTCACCGACTCGTGCTCTTACCCCGCTTACCGACCATCCAAACCGGTGGTGTGTCGACGGGAAGTATCATGTCTATTCCAATGAAAAGTTCTTGAATGACAAAGGAGTCATGACTCGGACACTTACATTGGAGCAGTGGGTCCTTACGGGAAGTCTCCCGATGATACCAGAGATCCACAATATATTCACTAGGCATCGACGGGAGTGGACAACGCGTCCGTTGGGACGTTATAGTGAAGAGTTTGTCCGAGAGTTCTACGCCTCCTACATTGTGACTCTCCAATCATAGATTGATAGGCGGGCAGCCCCCGCCAAACAGGCCCCGCTGGAGCAGGTCCGAGTACATGGCATTTAGGTTGATATCTTCCTACCTGCCATCCGCCGGTATATATACGGGGAGAATGTTGATGCTAATCAGACCCCTCTCACTGCCGAGTTTTACTACCGATGGCAGATTGTCAAAGATGGACAATTCCTGGTGAGCCATCACTGAGAGAGACCACCAATAGGTGGATGGCCCTGCACTTGTCCGTTGATAGGGAGGGTGTTGACTAGGTCACCAAGCCGAAGGGAACTATTAAGAAGGCTAACCTAACCTTTACGGCAAAGTTTTTGTTGTTGATTGTCCGCCACTGCATTTCCCCCAAAGCCGCTAATAATATAGTAACATGGGATTGAGTAGTAATGATGGCGCCGATAATAGCCCGATTTGAGGTTGATTTTACTTGGCTTCTACAGGAGGTCATGCACGAGAGGTCTTTTAAGGTCACAACTACTTACCCTTTCCCGTGCATGATATTTTCTCTATGCAGGTCCGCAGGTGTGCCTATATTGCACGTTGATCTGCTCAAGACCCCGCTGGGAACTATTTATATTTTCCTCATCAGGGATGAGGCCAATGAGTTGGCTCCATGCAGAGGGCCCCGTCCAAAGTTACCTCTACTTGGTGACAATCTTGCTGATACGATAGCACAGTCCCGCACGGCTACGCAGGCGGCTTCCACTGACACCACCCCGGTCGAGTCTATCCCAGGTAGTACTACTGCCCCGAGCTCCTCTCACTCAGCCCCTTTCTCCACTCTGGTCCTGCTTGATAGGGTCAAGAAATAAGAGGCACAAATGGCTACACTTCTGCATCACATCAATCCTTGGATGCAGAGGTCTATTAATGAGGCAGAAGAGCTCTTGGAGCGGCGAATGGTCCAGCATACAGAGCGGAAGATCGGTGAGGTTCATCAGCTCTTAGACGCTTTTGAGTTGTGGGTGTGAGCTCGACAAGCCCCTCAAATGGATGTGTCGACCCCTCAGGCTGTGGTCGACAGTCTTCGCGCAGACATCGATATGATCTTAGAGGCTAGGGTGCCTGAGTCTAAGGCACCGAGCTCCTCTCACTCAGCCCCTTTCTCCACTCTGGTCCTGCTTGATAGGGTCAAGAAATAAGAGGCACAACTGGCTACACTTCTGCATCACATCAAGCCTTGGATGAAGAGGTCTATTAGTGAGGCAGAAGAGCGCTTAGAGCGGCGAATGGTCCAGCATACAGAGCAGAAGATCGGTGAGGTTCATCAGCTCTTAGACGCTTTTGAGTTGCGGGTGTTAGCTCGACAAGCCCCTCAGGTGGATGTGTCGACCCCTCGGGCTGTGGTCGACAGTCTTTGCAGACATCGATATGATCTTAGAGGCTAGGGTGCCTGAGTCTGAGGCCCCTTCTGCAGAGCCTGTTGAAGACACAGTGATGGCGACCCTATTCCCCACTTTAGAGATTCCACCACCTCCCCCTCGAGAGAATGCCAAGAGGCGTAGGGGTCGAGAGGAGGATGAAGTTCGAGCACGAAAGAAGAAGCGCCCTGAGATGGAGGCTGCGAGGAGAGCCTCACTTGTTAAGGAGGAGGCTCGTCAGATGAGAGCAGGAGAGTTAGCTGCAGGCGCGTCTATCTCCAGAAATATGGATATAGCGGGAGGAACTGTTGATAGTGTTGTTGATACTGAGGACACTACTGAGGGTGTCCAGATTACAGAGCTAGTGGATTCCGGGGAACCGGACCCATAAGCTTGCTGATCATTGGTGCTTTGCGCCCCAGGTTTGCTTCACCTACCACTCTAGTATTTCAATTTTTTTATGCATTGGGGACAATTTCATGTCTTTTTGTTGGGGGTTGGGTAAATGGAAGGTGAGTGCTAGGGTAAATTCTGAGTAGCCCAATTAACTATCCTCTTTTGAGGTTTTCTTGCCTGTGTTCTTTTTCCCCAAGAGACTGATTATTTTTTCAATTGAACCGACTTGTCTATATTTTGTGTACATAGTTTAATTCTGAATCATGATGGCTAAAATGATATCCTGATAAAATTAAAATAATGCATGATCAGGCATAATAATTGATAAATGTGTGGATCTAAGCATGACAAAGAGGTACACCACTATATGACCCTAAGTCTAAAATTCAAACTAGGTGTATGAAAATCTGGTAGAGTAATTTGATGTCAAGTGAGTGTGAGGAAGATTTGAATAGTCCGCTATTTTTACTGAGCTAGAACTTGCCTAGTTAGTCCAGCTAAAAGTATGTTGTAATAGACAATTAGGAAAGGATCATCGGCCCTTATTCAACGTAGCCCATTTTTAGCTTAAATAAAATAAAACCAAATGAAATTTATCCTTCTTTAATCCAAATGATTTGAGCTTAAACTAGACCCTTCTTTTTCACCCCAACTGATCTTTTCTGCAAATAATGTGTTGGCCCTGGTCCCTCATTGGACATGTTCACCTCACCTTATGCCAAAAGCATAAGTTGAGGGTGGGTAATGCAGTAAACAACCCTTTTTGTGGCCCTGAAACAATTTTGGCTATTGTGTACTTTGACTCAGGGCAAAGCCATGAGTTGAGTGTGGCTATTATGAGGAATGCTCTAGAAAGTGGGGTTGAAAGAACAAAGATAGAGAAAAAAAAAGTAAAGTGACATAAGAATTTTGTTGATTAAAAAAATAAAAAAAAATACAAGAAATACAAGAAAGAAAAGAAGAGAGTCACTTATAAAAATGAAGATAGAATTGAAAATAGCAAGGTGAAAGAATATGAGAAACTATGCAAAATAAAATGATAGAAAATGGTATGTTTAGCCGATATGTCAAGGAGGGAAAAAAGTCACTAAAGTATTCCTAAATAGACCCTGCCTGAACCTGAGCCTATGTTACAAGCTAAGAAAGTCCTATCGTGATCCTAAGAGTTGTATAGCGAACTTTAAAAAGTGAAAATAAGGGCAAGCTTATGGCAATATGTATGAATGAGTGTGAATTTGTTCTGAGAATGTTGAAAAGTAATCCTTATACTCAAACTGAAATCATTGTGTGAAAAATGAGGACTTTTCTTTCAAGTGAGGATACTAGTTGCAATACCGGAAATATTAGCACATCGGTGAGAAGTTGAAGAGGATAGGTGTTAGTGCATTGTGAGTCTGTGTCATGATCTGATTCCACATAATTCAAGCCTAATACTGATAGCATTCATAAAATATGATGAGATTCATCGGGATTGATAGCCAAATGATTACGAATTCCAAATGATACCCAAATTCCAAGAGTTCAAGTGTTTTGGAACGGAAACCCTCGACAGACCGTTGTGCCTGTGACGATCTGTCATACCTGCAGTCGAGGGTAATGAAGAGAGTAGCAGAAGAAATTGCACAAGTATGGGACAACGGAGTCCATGACCGTCGGTCGTGACCACGACGATCCATCGCGAGGTCTGTCGATCCAGCCGCATTTTGACAGATTTCCAGTAAATAGAGTCCTTATTTAATTAGGTTTTTATTTACTATAAATAGTTCGAAAAACCTCATTTTTGAGGTTAGACTCTAGATTATTTGGTTAGACCCTGGATTATTTGTAGACTCTTTGTTCTTTAATTAATTTCAGTAATTGATTGTTAGTGATTTTTGTTGATTAATCAAGCAAACTTTCAAATTTTTACTCTTTCTCATTGAAGTAAGTGCATGAATTCTTATATCATATATTTGAATATTGTGATTATGACTATGGGTAACTAAACTCCATAACTAGGGTTGTGGACCCATAGGCGAATTATGAGGTAAAACCTAACTAAAAGAACAATTCTAGAATAGTTTTTTGTATGTATTGACAATTCTTTCGCTTAGAAGTCTTTTTAACGGATGCACAACATTAGAAATAGCCTTAATACTACTTGACGGACCAAGGAAGTAGATAATAGGAAAAGAATTATCAACATAGATTTAGTGTATATTATCTAAAGGTCTAGTATTAATTGGTACGAGGTAATAACTTAGTCAAATATCGAATACGATGCTTAATATGAGGTAATGATAAGGGTTAATACAGCAACACACGTAGCTGGACCAAGGTGCAGAGTGAAGTTTTCTAGATTCCAAACCAAGGATTTAGAAATACATAACTCATAACTTTGCATGCAAGATACTAGGGAAGAAATGTTATAGTTAGAATTATCAAGTTATGAACTTGTGGGGAATACGTAAACCCTAGTTACTTTTATTAATTGATTAAACTCCAACATTTGAAGTTACTCAATTCATTCATTTAGAAATAGAAAACCCCCCTTTTATCAGTTTCTCTTCCCAAGGAAGTAATTGACTGAACAATAGTAATAATAGATTGAAGTTAAGTCTAAACTATTTTCCTCGTGGGAACGATCACAACCTCATTAGTTGGGTTATTTACTTGACACAACCGCTTTACTTCTTATTTGAGAAGTAAGTTTGAGCGTATCACTGCACTATTCCTCTACTTGCATTACCATTTCCCCGGTCTCCACGACCTCACTGATTTCCTCCTCATATTTACTTGCATCGAACTTTGTCATGACCTTTTTTTTATAACAAGTTTCTTGATACTCACTTGTTCCAACTTGAATATTTTTAATCAATTCTACCACTATATTGCACATATCAAAATTCAAAATCCCACTTATTGTGAACATGACCATATCATCACATCTAATAAAATACAACTTCCAAATTTATAGTTAATTCAGGCAACAAGGAATACACATTAACAACTTCCAAGTTACAACTCACATACAAGCCCAATTTCTAAATTAGTTTGTTTCATAGATGAAAAGTACAATAGGAAAATGTAAACTTAAGAACCTTGAAACTTGTCAAAATATCATTTATCAAAGTCTGTGGATACTTGTTCTTAATGGTGAGTAATTCAAGTATCGGTAGTCTATACACATCCCCTCTTGTTCGTGATGATGTTAAAAATTTTGTTGTTCTATTTCTTACCATAGAGTGAAGGAGTAGATATACCAATTCGAATCATCGTGATACCAATAGGATTCAACACTAAGGAGTAGAAAGAATTAAGTTTATATTAAATTCCTATAGCCTCTCGAAAAAATGAATGATCTTCATCATGCCTATCCTCAAGACACTACTAGAATCATTTTTGTACGATGAGATCAACAAACCTAGGACTCTAATACAAAGTTTTTCACGACCCAAAACTCAACCAAAGATTTTGCATTGAAAGATATGTTTGTGGGCTTAAATGAAAATTACAATATGGAGTTACCATAAACTCAAAATGTTTAAACAAATCACCTAACAAAAACTAATGAGAAATAATAACCCCTACAACCTTAAAGTAATAGTAAAAAATTCTTCTAACGACAAGTTTAAGGAATGATGGTACAACCTTAAAACTAAAAAACACCTTAAAAAATAGTTTGAGTTTGAAAAGAGTGACCATAAACTAGAATGATCCATGGAAGCCTAAAAGAACTGCCTTACTGTTAAATATGTCCACGCTCTATAGTCACCTAGATGAGGTCTATCAATCACCGCCTGAAGATTTTTTGTAATCAACAAAGAATAGTCAAGTGTAGTTGTAACACTCCAAAATTCTAAACCAAATATAGATCCTCAAAAGAGTCTCTAAATGACTTATATACATTATATTTGTGTAAGACTCCCCAACGACTAATCAAGGGTCCTTGAGGAGGACCCTTCATATTTGGCCAAAAGTTGTCATTGCAGCAGTGTCTACCTACGTGTTGTAGGCGATGGGGCGTACGTCAATCGATGGGGCATCAATTTCCTCTTTCACCAACACTTATCTATTTTCCAAAATGGAAGATTCGACAACTCTCTTACCAAAACGACGGTTATGCAGGATGGTTGGTGTCACGACCCAAAATGGGACGCGACTGGCACCCACACTTACCCTCCTATGTGAGCGAACCAACCAATCTAAACCCTGACATTTCAATATAATATCAACATAAAGTAATGCAGAAGAATTAAACTCATTAATAAAAACCAATTCAATAACTTCTAAAATTCAATATCTATTATTTCCCCAAAATCTGGAAGTCATCACCACAAGAACATCTATGATCAAATTACTAAAATAAGAGTATTCTAAAAAGCTAAAATAACAAAAGCTAGTCCATGCCGGAACTTCAAGGCATCAAGACATGAGGAAGAAGATCTAGTCCAAGCTAGAAGCGTTAGCTCACCCTGAAATCCAGTGTAATGAAGACTGGCTAGAGTTGCGGTTGAGTTGAAGACGACGGTATGTTTGTTGCACTCCACACATAACAAAGGGAAAAACATACAAGTAGGGGTCAGTACAAAACACGGGTAATGAGTAGATATCATCGGCCAACTCAAAATAGAAAACAGTATATATCAGATCATATCATAAATCAACTACAATACTCAATCTGTAGCAACAACATGTACAAGAATCTTTGATAAATAACGTCAAGTACACTCATGAGGACTCAAGCATCCATATCATATCATTTGGGAAAATAGGTTCTTCAAATCGAGTATATTAACATCTTTCAAGATTCATTATCTTTATTCCTCTCGTGTCGGTACGTGACACTCTGATCCTCATCATACTATCCTGGTGTCGGAACGTGACACTCTGATCCCCTAATACTATGTGTCGGAACGTGACACTCCGATCCCCTAATACTATGTGTCGGAACGTGACACTCCGATCCCCTAATTCTACGTGTCGGTTCGTGACACCCGATCCCCTAATTCTACGTGTCGGTTCGTGACACCCGATCCCCTAATTCTACGTGTCGGTTCGTGACACCTGATCCCCTTATTCTACGTGTCGATTCGTGACACCCGATCCCCTAATTCTACGTGTCAATTCGTGACACCCGATCCCTAATCTCATTACTTTAGTTCATAAAGCCTTCTTTCATACTAAGGCATCATCATTCTCATTACTTTAGTTCATCAAGCCTTCTTTTATACCAACGCATCATCAATTCTCATTAACAAGGCAGATTAGGGTTTCTCAAGATTTAAGATTCAATAGCTTCATCATGCTTATTTTATCACAATTGTATAATCACATTCATACAAGCATACAATTAAGCATATAGAAGGGTTTACAACATTACCTAATACATATCATTCGCTATTAAGAGTTTACTACGAATAGCATAAAAACCATAACCTACCTCCACCGAAGAACCGAAATCAAGCAAGCTACCTGTCCAATGCCTTTGCTTTCCTCAATGCCTATGAACCTTTTCAATCTATCAAATATATATACATATTTGTAAGTTAACGAGTCTACAGACATCATATTACTCTATGTCTAGCCTAGCCCCAAAATGCACCTAACTTTATATATATATCTCCTAAAATTCAAACCTAAGAGTAAGTCTTAATTCCTCCACTTAGCACAATTTTAATAATAATCATATAATATAATACACTAAATATTTAATTACCTATCTCAATATATCAAACTTTAATTTCTTATATCATAAAAGAATTTTATAATATTAAAATTAGGCCACTGGTTACGAAACCAGTGGCAGATTAGCAACACCTTGAAGCCAAATTACCATTCTAAATTTTTAATCAATTGAATAAACCATTCAACTCCACTTTATAATAACATATAATAATAATAACAGTAAGTAATTAAAGTTGAGGCCCCCGGTTAGCAGACATACTTAGAGAAATTCAAACCCAATTCAATTACACGTCCATAACCATATTTGATAAACAATCGTAGTACAATCTTAGTCCCTCGTCATTAATATTTGGCCCCCACCTTCCAATCACAATGCACCATTAATATTCAATCAACATCATTATAGAACCATTAATGTTGTACAATATAATAATCCTATGACAATAAAATAATATAAGGACCACCAAATATGAAAGTAACTTGATTCGGAAAACTAAGCAGATAAGCCAAATAACCAAATTTCTCAATTTATGTTTATACAACCATTAACTTCTACCCATAACATCATATGAATAATAATAAACTAATATATTGAAGCAATTATCATTGGCAGGGAATAGATTTCAATTGAAATTTATTTACCTATGATAGATCTCGTCGGTGGTGCTAAGAATCAAGAAGAAGAGGCGCATGCGGTTTTCATATAATCAAATAATGTTAACCCTATTTATTAGATACTAATTATAAATATGGTAATATATATCCACTATATATTTTAAAGTTATTTTCTAATTTAACCATCAACTAAGTATATTTTAAAATTACCCCACTAAATCCATAATTATAATTACGAATAGTCCAAAACACCCCTTTAAATCTATCGAAAAATATTTTCTGACATAAAAAGTTCTAGTGCTAAAAATGACCGAAAAGGGTCGTTACAATAGATACCAATTTACCCATCGTTCGTCCTCGAACGATCAAAGGAAGGCAAGGCAAGAAAGGATAGTTATCTCAATGATTATTCCAAAATATTAATACCCATTGTCTCATCTCAATAGTATCAAAAACTAGAGATCTACACCTCCCCTCATAGAATGTCTCTAATATAATTGCACACATACTTGGTTTATCGAACTCCACATTCATTGAAGTCAACACTCTTAATAATAACAAAACGTATAACTACATCGATCATCTACCTTACTCTCAAACCATCATTAGTATCAAAGTATGCTTATCAAATACATGTTCAAACTATGGCTATCTCTTTCTATTTAAGCATTTCCTGACAGATACGAGTCCCAAATAAGGCCTATAGCACTAATTTCAAATGTGATAGTACCTTTTCATTGAGACAAAACTATTAAATCACACCCAAAGTCAACTCTACACCACTTTCACATACCATGCTTAAGGTACCATTTTAAATCATCGTATACCTCATGCCAATACTTAAGGAAATTTTTGATCACTCAAAATATTGTGTATACTATAAGCTCATAACCTCTATTCACCATCAAATATCTATGTATCACATCATAACTTTCTATGAGTCCCATCAATAGAGTAGTATTAATTCAACTCTAAATTTCTAACAACCATGTAGATTATATCTCACCTCGTGCATCTTTCTTAACTCACCTATCTCAATTTAAACAATCTAACCCCACGTAAAATTCTAAATTTTTCATACCTCACTGTTTGTCACCCAAATCAAAATTCAATCTTCATAAAAGTCGATGTCAAATTCCTAGTAATTCTCTAGTAAACTAGTTCACACCTCACAATCCTATCAAAACTCATAGAAAATAAAAATAAAATATAATTAGTACAACCTTCAACTTCACCCCAAGGATTTATACGAGAGGTCTTATTCTTTTTACTTTTCTCTAATCTTCTCATGGTGCATAATTTTAAATATCTCGGCCCTTCCATATATCAGACGTTTTTCTCTCTAACTCGCTTACCGATCTCATTCTTTTACCAACTAATCATGAAGTTTTACTTCAAACTCTAAATCAAAACTCCGAGGAAAAATCTTCCTTACCTCCTTTAACAATCAAAGTAACAAACTTTACAACTCAAAAACACGCACAGATTCTTCCAATTACCCAATACACCACACGATTAATCATTTATTACCTTAATAATTCATATCTTGACTAATACTACCGTGAATGTCGACTTAAAATAAGGAACTTGAATGGTGATTTCAACCATATAACCAAATTCCCTTATCTATCAACATTAGCTCGTACCTTGAAGATTTTTGGAATTCATGTATCTTAACTTATCATTGATCGCCTATTCATAGATTTTACCATTTCCTTTGCTAAAAACTCAATAGTACTCATTACTAAACTCAAAATCACAAAAGAACTTATCGTCACATTCGAGTTGAATGTATGTACACTCTTTTCTCAAGTCTTTTCCAATCATTTTTGACCAATATGATGAACATGTGACACTATTATCATAACCAGAGAAAAACACGTGGAATCACACGTCACTAAATTCAATTTTCAACTCCTTGAAGATACCCCTTTACCCCTTACAATTTGAGAAAAAAAAATTGCTCTCACTTCTCTCTAAAGGTTACCCTACATTCCATTTTTATTTTATTTTCATTATGACTCTAGCTTCTTTAAATTCAATTCGAGTGGTGCCCTAACATCTCCTAAAATTTGTCATACAGCCACATTACTCACTAAATAGTAGAAATCTCAACCTTAGATACTCGCAAGTTTTTATCACCATACAAAATTTATTTGACCAATAATTTGTATTCTATAATTTGCATCTCCGTCACCATCCATAACTTACTCTTATTACCATCATGCTTTGTAAGCCCTTTTCATCATCGCAAAGTCAATTTTTTTTTCCATCGACATGACACCTTAAACTCAGATATAGTAATCAAAATGAAGGGACTAACAAATTATATATGCACTTTCTTACTAAAATCTTCAACTTAATCCACCCAAAGTATACTCACTAGGTCATTCTAGTATCAACCTATCCCTTGAAACTTAAGTTAAAATCGTCAGTACTCATTCAGAACCCTCAAGATACATTTCACAACTTAAGTGTATTAATATTATCCCAAAGATCCACCACTAAAATTTTCCTTTAAAATAATGCTCAATCTAAGTTCCTGTAGTAATAAACTAGTTGGTTTCTCAAATGTGAATGCAACACTAAATCTTATTATCTGACTATGTCATACAACTGGTAACTCCTTTAGTAATTAGTATTCATACTTGAAAATCGACATACATGTTTCCACATAACCCTAGTACTGCCACAACGTGAAAGTCCGTTAGATACCTCACGAGAACACATCATACATATCCATAATATCGTACCCAAATAGCCCACATATTTCTACCCATTGAATAATTGCAAAACATTATTGAATTTGTTCTCTTCTCTACACCAAAAAAAAAAATTGTTTTACTTCTTAGATCAATTCAATAACAAAAATAACATACTTCCTAACTATAACCAAGTAAGCATCGATGACTTTCTCAAATATACCCTCACTCTATGAAGTCATAGTAGTGTCTTTATTAACCGACACTCGACATGAGACTACCACCACATTTTGCGATCGAGAAAATATATCCATTTCTAAGGACATATTTTTTTTTCTTTTTTTTTCTATTGTTGCTATTTCAACTTCAAATACTCTAGTATTACCCATATTTGAAATAGAGTGAAGAAGTTCAGATACCAATTTGTATCACCTAGATACCAATTGGATTCAAGTAATAGCACGAAAGAAAGAAAGAATGGAATTTTCCTTAAGTCCTATAGCCTCTCAAAGAAAAGTAAAGGCGTCCCCCTAACGTTCCTTAAGACTCTACTAGACTCGTTCTTGTGTGATGAGACCAACGAACCTAATGCTCTGATACCAAGTTTGTCACGACCCAAAACGGGCCGCGACTGGCACCCACACTTACCCTCCTATGTGAGCGAACCAACAAATCTAAACCCTGACATTAAATATACTATCAACATAAAGTAATGCGGAAGACTTAAACTCATTAATAAAAACCAATTCAATAACTTCTAAAATTCAATATCTATTATTTCCCCAAAATCTGGAAGTCATCACCACAAGAACATCTATGATCAAATTACTAAACTAAGAGTATTCTAAGAAGCTAAAATAACAAAAGCTAGTTCATGCTGGAACTTCAAGGCATCAACACATGAGGAAGAAGATCCAGTCCAAGTTAGAAGCGTTAGCTCACCCTGAAATCTAGTGTAATGAAGACTGGCTAGAGTTGCGATTGAGTTGAAGACGACGGTATGTTTGTTGCACTCCACACATAACAAAGGGAAAAACATACAAGTAGGGGTCAGTACAAAACACGGGTACTGAGTAGATATCATCGGCCAACTCAAAATAGAAAACAGTATATATCAGATCATATCATAAATTAACTACAATACTCAATCTGTAGCAACAACATGTACAAGAATCTTTGATAAATAACGTCAAGTACAATCATGAGGACTCAAGCCTCCATATCATATCATTTGGGAAAATAGGTTCTTCAAATCGAGTATATTAACATCTTTCAAGATTCATTATCTTTATTCCTCTCGTGTCGGTACGTGACACTCCGATCCTCATCATACTATCCTGGTGTCGTAACGTGACACTCCGATCCCCTAATACTATGTGTCGGAACGTGACACTCCGATCCCCTAATACTATGTGTCGGAACGTGACACTCCGATCCCCTACTTCTACGTGTCGGTTCGTGACACCCGATCCCCTAATTCTACGTGTTGGTTCATGACACCCGATCCCCTAATTCTACGTGTCGGTTCGTGACACCCGATCCACTCATTCTACGTGTCGGTTCGTGACACCCGATCCCCTAATCTCATTACTTTAGTTCATCAAGCCTTCTTTCATACTAAGGCATCATCATTCTCATTACTTTAGTTCATCAAGCCTTCTTTTATACCAACGCATCATCAATTCTCATTAACAAGGCAGATTAGGGTTTCTCAAGATTTAAGATTCAATAGCTTCATCATGCTTATTTTATCACAATTGTATAATCACATTCATACAAGCATACAATTAAGCATATAGAAGGGTTTACAACATTACCCAATACATATCATTCGCTATTAAGAGTTTACTACGAATAGCATAAAAACCATAACCTACCTCCACCGAAGAACCGAAATCAAGCAAGCTACCTCTCCAATGCCTTTGCTTTCCTCAATGCCTATGAACCTTTTCAATCTATCAAATATATATACATATTTGTAAGTTAACGAGTCTACAGACATCATATTACTCTATGTCTAGCCTAGCCCCAAAATGCACCTAACTTTATATATATATCTCCTAAAATTCAAACCTAAGAGTAAGTCTTAATTCCTCCACTTAGAACAATTTTAATAATAATCATATAATATAATACACTAAATATTTAATTACCTATCTCAATATATCAAACTTTAATTTCTTATATCATAACAGAATTTTATAATATTAAAATTAGGCCACTGGTTACGAAACCAGTGGCAGATTAGCAACACCTTGAAGCCAAATTACCATTCTAAATTTTTAATAAATTGAATAAACCATTCAACTCCACTTTATAATAACATATAATAATAATAACAGTAAGTAATTAAAGTTGAGGGCCCCGGTTAGCAGACATACTTAGAGAAATTCAAACCCAATTCAATTACACGTCCATAACCATATTTGATAAACAACCGTAGTACAATCTTAGTCCCTCGTCATTAATATTTGGCCCCCACCTTCCAATCACAATGCACCATTAATATTCAATCAACATCATTATAGAACCATTAGTGTTGTACAATATAATAATCCTATGTCAATAAAATAATATAAGGACCACCAAATATGAAAGTAACTTGATTCGGAAAACTAAGCAGATAAGCCAAATAACCAAATTTCTCAATTTATGTTTATACAACCATTAACTTCTACCCATAACATCATATGAATAATAATAAACTAATATATTGAAGCAATTATCATTGGCAGGGAATAGATTTCAATTGAAATTTATTTACCTATGATAGATCTCGTCGGTGGTGCTAAGAATCAAGAAGAAGAGGCGCATGCGGTTTTCATATAATCAAATATTGTTAACCCTATTTATTAGATACTAATTATAAATATGGTAATATATATCCACTATATATTTTAAAGTTATTTTCTAATTTAACCATCAACTAAGTATATTTTAAAACTACCCCACTAAATCCATTATTATAATTACGAATAGTCCAAAACACCCCTTTAAATCTATCGAAAAGTATTTTCTGACATAAAAAGTTCTAGTGCTCAAAACGACCGAAAAGGGTCGTTACAATCGATACCAATTTACCCATCGTTCGTCCTCGAACGATCAAAGGAAGGCAAGGCAAGAAAGGATAGTTATCTCAATGATTATTCCAAAATATTAATACCCATTGTCTCATCTCAATAGTATCAAAAACTAGAGATCTACACCTCCCCTCATAGAATGTCTCTAATATAATTGCACACATACTTGGTTTATCAAACTCCACATTCATTGAAGTCAACACTCTTAATAATAACAAAACGTATAACTACATCGATCATCTACCTTACTCTCAAACCATCATTAGTATCAAAGTATGCTTATCAAATACATGTTCAAACTATGGCTATCTCTTTCTATTTAAGCATTTCCTGACAGATACGAGTCCCAAATAAGGCCTATAGCACTAATTTCAAATGTGATAGTACCTTTTCATTGAGACAAAACTATTAAATCACACCCAAAGTCAACTCTACACCACTTTCACATACCATGCTTAAGGTACCATTTTAAATCATCGTATACCTCATGCCAATACTTAAGGAAATTTTTGATCACTCAAAATATTGTGTATACTATAAGCTCATAACCTCTATTCACCATCAAATATCTATGTATCACATCATAACTTTCTATGAGTCCCATAAATAGAGTAGTATTAATTCAACTCTAAATTTCTAACAACCATGTAGATTATATCTCACCTCGTGCATCATTCTTAACTCATCTATCTCAATTTAAACAATCTAACCCCACGTAAAATTCTAAACTTTTCATACCTCACTGTTTGTCACCCAAATCAAAATTCAATCTTCATAAAAGTCGATGTCAAATTCCTAGTAATTCTCTAGTAAACTAGTTCACACCTCACAATCCTATCAAAACTCATAGAAAATAAAAATAAAATATAATTAGTACAACCTTCAACTTCACCCCAAGGATTTATACGAGAGGTCTTATTCTTTTTACTTTTCTCTAATATTCTCATGGTGCATAATTTTAAATATCTCGGCCCTTCCATATATCCGACTTTTTTCTCTCTAACTCGCTTACCGATCTTATTCTTTTACCAACTAATCATGACGTTTTACTTCACACTCTAAATCAAAACTCCGAGGAAAACTCTTCCTTATCTCCTTTAACAATCAAAGTAACAAACTTTACGACTCAAAAACACGCACAGATTCTTCCAATTACCCAATACACCACATGATTAATCATTTATTACCTTAATAATTCATATCTTGACTAATACTACCATGAATGTCGACTTAAAATAAGGAACTTGAATGGTGATTTCAACCATATAACCAAATTCCCTTATCTATCAACATTAGCTCATACCTTGAAGATTTTTGGAATTCATGTATCTTAACTTATCATTGATCGCCTATTCATAGATTTTACCATATCCTTTGCTAAAAACTCAATAGTACTCATTACTAAACTCAAAATCACAAAAGAACTTATCGTCACATTCGAGTTGAATGTATGTATACTCTTTTCTCAAGTCTTTTCCAATCATTTTTGACCAATATGATGAACATGTGACACTATTATCATAACCAGAGAAAAACACGTGGAATCACACGTCACTAAATTCAATTTTCAACTCCTTGAAGATACCCCTTTACCCCTTACAATTTGAGAAAAAAAATTGCTCTCACTTCTCTCTAAAGGTTACCCTACATTCCATTTTTATTTTATTTTCATTATGACTCTAGCTTCTTTAAATTCAATTTGAGTGGTGCCCTAACATCTCCTAAAATTTGTCATACAGCCACATTACTCACTAAATAGTAGAAATCTCAACCTTAGATACTCGCAAGTTTTTATCACCATACAAAATTTATTTGACCAATAATTTGTATTCTATAATTTTCATCTCCGTCACCATCCATAACTTACTCATATTACCATCATGCTTTTTAAGCCCTTTTCATCATCGCAAAGTCAATTTTTTTTCCATCGACATGACACCTTAAACTCAGATATAGTAATCAAAATGAAGGGACTAACAAATTATATATGCACTTTCTTACTAAAATCTTCAACTTAATCCACCCAAAGTATACTCACTAGGTCATTCTAGTATCAACCTATCCCTTGAAACTTAAGATAAAATCGTCAGTACTCATTCAGAACCCTCAAGATACATTTCACAACTTAAGTGTATTAATATTATCCCAAAGATCCCCCACTAAAATTTTCCTTTAAAATAATGCTCAATCTAAGTTCCTGTAGTAATAAACTAGTTGGTTTCTCAAATGTGAATGCAACACTAAATCTTATTATCTGACTATGTCATACAACTTGTAACTCCTTTAGTAATTAGTATTCATACTTGAAAATCGACATACATGTTTCCACATAACCCTAGTACTGCCACAACGTGAAAGTCCGTTAGATACCTCACGAGAACACATCATACATATCCATAATATCGTACCCAAATAGCCCACATATTTCTACCCATTGAATAATTGCAAAACATTATTGAATTTGTTCTCTTCTCTAGACCAAAAAAAAAATTTGTTTTACTTCTTAGATCAATTCAATAACAAAAATAACATACTTCCTAACTATAACCAAGTGAGCATCGATGACTTTCTCAAATATACCCTCACTCTATGAATTCATAGTAGTGTCTTTATTAACCGACACTCGACATGAGACTACCACCACATTTTGCGATCGAGAAAATATATCCATTTCTAAGGACATATTTTTTTTTCTTTTTTTTTTCTGTTGTTGCTATTTCAACTTCAAATACTCTAGTATTACCCATATTTGAAATAGAGTGAAGAAGTTCAGATACCAATTTGTATCACCTAGATACCAATTGGATTCAAGTAATAGCACGAAAGAAAGAAAGAATGGAATTTTCCTAAAGTCCTATAGCCTCTCAAAGAAAAGTAAAGGCGTCCCCCTACCGTTCCTTAAGACTCTACTAGACTCGTTCTTGTGTGATGAGACCAACGAACCTAATGCTCTGATACCAAGTTTGTCACGACCCAAAACGGGCCGCGACTGGCACCCACACTTACCATCCTATGTGAGCGAACCAACCAATCTAAACCCTGACATTTCAATATAATATCAACATAAAGTAATGCGGAAGACTTAAACTCATTAATAAAAACCAATTCAATAACTTCTAAAATTCAATATCTATTATTTCCCCAAAATTTGGAAGTCATCACCACAAGAACATCTATGATCAAATTACTAAACTAAGAGTATTCTAAGAAGCTAAAATAACAAAAGCTAGTCCATGCCGGAACTTCAAGGCATCAAGACAATAGTAAGAAGATCCAATCCAAGCTAGAAGCGTTAGCTCACCCTGAAATCCAGTGTAATGAAGACTGGCTAGAGTTGCGGTTGAGTTGAAGACGACGGTATGTTTGTTGCACTCCACACATAACAAAGGGAAAAACATACAAGTAGGGGTCAGTACAAAACACGGGTACTGAGTAGATATCATCGGCCAACTCAAAATAGAAAACAGTATATATCAGATCATATCATAAATCAACTACAATACTCAATCTGTAGCAACAACATGTACAAGAATCTTTGATAAATAACGTCAAGTACACTCATGAGGACTCAAGCCTCCATATCATATCATTTGGGAAAATAGGTTCTTCAAATCGAGTATATTAACATCTTTCAAGATTCATTATCTTTATTCCTCTCGTGTCGGTACGTGACACTCCGATCCTCATCATACTATCGTGGTGTCGGAACGTGACACTCTGATCCCCTAATACTATGTGTCGGAACGTGACACTCCGATCCCCTAATACTATGTGTCGGAACGTGACACTTCGATCCCCTAATTCTACGTGTCGGTTCGTGACACCCGATCCCCTAATTCTACGTGTCGGTTCGTGACACCCGATCCCCTAATTCTACGTGTCGGTTCGTGACACCCGATCCCCTAATTCTACGTGTCGGTTCATGACACCCGATCCCCTAATTCTACGTGTCGGTTCGTGACACCCGATCCCCTAATTCTACGTGTCGGTTCGTGACACCTGATCCCCTAATTCTACGTGTCGGTTCGTAATACCCGATCCCCTAATTCTACGTGTCGGTTCGTGACACCCGATCCCCTAATCTCATTACTTTAGTTCATCAAGCCTTCTTTCATACTAAGGCATCATCATTCTCATTACTTTAGTTCATCAAGCCTTCTTTTATACCAAGGCATCATCAATTCTCATTAACAAGGCAGATTAGGGTTTCTCAAGATTTAAGATTCAATAGCCTCATCATGCTTATTTTATCACAATTGTATAATCACATTCATGCAAACATACAATTAAGCATATAGAAGGATTTACAACATTACCCAATACATATCATTCGCTATTAAGAGTTTACTACGAATAGCATAAAAACCATAACCTACCTCCACCGAAGAACCGAAATCAAGCAAGCTACCTCTCCAATGCCTTTGCTTTCCTCAATGCCTATGAACCTTTTCAATCTATCAAATATATATACATATTTGTAAGTTAACGAGTCTACAGACATCATATTACTCTATGTCTAGCCTAGCCCCAAAATGCACCTAACTTTATATATATATATATATCTCCTAAAATTCAAACCTAAGAGTAAGTCTTAATTCCTCCACTTAGCACAATTTTAATAATAATCATATAATATAATACACTAAATATTTAATTACCTATCTCAATATATCAAACTTTAATTTCTTATATCATAACAGAATTTTATAATATTAAAATTAGGCCACTGGTTACGAAACCAGTGGAAGATTAGCAACACCTTGAAGCCAAATTACCATTCTAAATTTTTAATCAATTGAATAAACCATTCAACTCCACTTTATAATAACATGTAATAATAATAACAGTAAGTAATTAAAGTTGAGGCCCCCGGTTAGCAGACATACTTAGAGAAATTCAAACCCAATTCAATTACACGTCCATAACCATATTTGATAAACAATCGTAGTACAATCTTAGTCCCTCGTCATTAATATTTGGCCCCCACCTTCCAATCACAATGCACCATTAATATTCAATCAACATCATTATATAACCATTAGTGTTGTACAATATAATAATCCTATGACAATAAAATAAGATAAGGACCACCAAATATAAAAGTAACTTCATTCGGAAAACTAAGCAGATAAGCCAAATAACCAAATTTCTCAATTTATGTTTATACAACCATTAACTTCTACCCATAACATCATATGAATAATAATAAACTAATATATTGAAGCAATTAACATTGGCAGGGAATAGATTTCAATTGAAATTTATTTACCTATGATAGATCTCGTCGGTGGTGCTAAGAATCAAGAAGAAGAGGCGCATGCGGTTTTCATATAATCAAATAATGTTAACCCTATTTATTAGATACTAATTATAAATATGGTAATATATATCCACTATATATTTTAAAGTTATTTTCTAATTTAACCATCAACTAAGTATATTTTAAAACTACCCCACTAAATCCATAATTATAATTACGAATAGTCCAAAACACCCCTTTAAATCTATCGAAAAGTATTTTCTGACATAAAAAGTTCTAGTGCTCAAAACGACCGAAAAGGGTCGTTACAGTTGGTCATAGGCACCGTTGACTACCTATTTCCCCTAGGCTAGGGTCTCATAGGTGAGGTTTGTGTTTTGCTATTTTTTAATGGTTTCATTTAAATAATTAGGTGGTTAGTTAATTAATTAGGGTTTAAGGCATGTCTAATCAAGTTAATTAAGGACCTTTATATAACGACATAAACCTAATCAAACTAATCCAACTCCATTAAAGGGATAGGTCAAGGTCTTAGGGAAGAATGAATTAAACTTTTCTCCATTAATATTCATCAATTAACAAGGTATAGGTTCGTTTCACATTTGGTATTTCTTTCCAGAAAGGATTACTTTAAAATTGGTTTTCATAAGATGAATTCTTATGTGTTTCTTTCTATTACAATGTAGATCTTCTAGATTGTATTGTTTATGGTTTATTTTGGTGGTTATGATTATATTGTGATGTATTATGATCCAATTATGCTAGTTCTTGATTTATTGACCTAGTTTGTGGAAGATGACGTTTTCCCCATTTACCATATAATTAGATTTATTAACGTTTCCATGATGTTGAATAGAAATGTCTTGATTATGTGATTGTGGTACTATTTTAAAGATGTAATGATATAAGGTTGGTAATGATGTACCTATGTTCCTTACTATAATATAATAATGTCAATGTGTTAATGTGAAATATGAGGGTTGTAATGAAAGGTGTTCTCATCCAATTCCTATTGAGCTATGACTATGATTATATAATGGGTAGACCCTATGACGTAAACTAAGTTATTATTATTAATGATAGACATTTAAAAAGGGACTCTAGCTTAACACCGAGTGAACTAGTAGAGAGGAGTGTCCTTTCCCACGTAGGGAAGGTAGGTTCACTAATGTACTCATGAGATTGGAGACTATAATCCATGTAGCATAAAGAGTGTACAAAATACATCTCCTAGTTCTTGAACTATGTTGTCCCCATAGGAATACTATCTAGTGGATCCACGTATATGCTATTTTTTTTTGTTACTACCTCAGCAAGTAGTCCTCCGTCTTTCGATGCATGGTTCCATGACATCGGATTTTAAATTAGCTCATGTGGTCTATGTACGTTAATGAAAGATGTTCCCAAAAGTATAATGATGTAATGAAGTAAACTCTTACTTACCTAAGGAGTTTGGCTTATTCTAGGTAGGGGTATGACACTCTACCTATATATTGCACTGGTTAGACTTGAGGGAAGTCTTTCAAGTATGTTCTTATGTTTTTATATGCTTATAAATGTAAATGATATGTGTGTGTATATATATATATATATATATATATATATATATATATATATATATATATATATATATATATATATATATATATATATATGTTGATCTCACATGTTAATGACACTATGTTATGTTTGTTTCACTTATGAACATGTGGTTGGTATGTATTGCTAAATTATGATGATGTTGACTTTTAAAGATATACTATGTAAAGTTAGACAATGCTTATGGTTCTTGCTTATTTTACTTGGTTTAGTGAGGTTATGGGGCCTTACTTAGTCATTGAACTAGTGGACTTAATGGGGGTGTATGAGTGATGGTCTTGCTTAGGTTATTAGGTTATGAACTCTTATACATGTTTGTTGATATTATAGATTTATGATAGAGTTGTCTTGATTATGAGCTCAATTATGTTGATATATATGTTGACTTGACTAGACTTGGTATTGTTTGTCTTGTGATGTGTATGGTCTTTGCTTAAAAAGTATGATCTTATTGACTTGCATAGGTTCTTGAATGTTTACAAGACTTTTCAAAGTTGTTTGGCATGATTTTGAATAAATTCCCCATTTTGGAATGATTTTTATGTTGTGTGTACATATGAACCTATACTTAGTACAAGTGATGTGATAACTCCATTTTCCCTTTCTCCCCAACATTTTAGGTTCCAATCGTTGAAAGGTTCGTGATGACTTTGAAGGAAGGCTTGTATCATCTCTCCAAGTGTGGATATGTCCTCATGTTTCGAGGATGATGGTTTCTATCAATCTACCTATGTTACATTGTTATATTCTAATGAAAATCATTTCATTAATGTTTTTTCAAGATATTATTGTAATCCCTAAGTGGCTTTTGTTCATTGTGTAAAGGCTTATGCCCATGTTGATTTCACTTTGTTTAGATGGTTTAATATGAGACATCCCTTTTAAGACTATGTTAGGTATCTCACATATATATATATATATATGTCATAAAAGTAGAAGACTATGTGATGTTCTTATGCGAAGGGTTTATGTATACTCGATATGAATATATTATGTGTAAGCGAGAGGTTTAATTAAACATCATGAAGTACTGTAGATGAAATGTTTTAAATTTTTCGCATTTTCAACCTATGAATGTAACTAGGAGGCTATTCTTAGTCCTCTTCGAGGACGACGACGCCGGTTACATCTAGATAGTACTTCCCGAATGTGACAAACGTAGTATCTGATCATGAGTTTGAATATCCCTCGAAACGATGATACATTAAAAAACATCTATGTATATTCTTATTCATAATTGTGAAGTTTGCCACACTTATGAATGAGACACTATGTGATGTTTAGAAACTCATATTTTCTTGTACTTCTATTTCATGCCTCTAGAGTCTTGTTATGTGCTTTCACCTAAACATTGTATTGTGATTATAGGTGAATACTCAAAAAGTAGCTTCTAGAAGAGCCGAGGAAGAAATGGATAATATGGTAGCAGAAGACAACCAAGTGCTTTCACTTGAAGAAGTTGCTATGGGTGATAAAGTTCTGGTTGTACCTCTAGCAATGATCGATGTAGAGATAAGGGAGACATCTCTCACTTTGACCCAAGCCATGACCTCTCAAGATAATGTTGTCACATCTCAAGTCCAAGCCTCGACGGCTCAAGTGAATAGGGAGGGTGGGCCTCAACATGCTAACATTGTCTCCTCTCCTTTGAGAGACTTTACTAGAATGAATACACATATATTCTTCGGGTCGAACTCAGATGAGAAACCTCAAGATTTCCTCGATGAGGTCTATAAGATTCTCTATGCTATGGGTGTGACATCAATTGAGAAGGCCGAGTTGGCTCCCTACCAACTCAAATATGTGGCCCTTACTTGGTATGTGCAATGGAGGGATAATAGGTCATCAAGAGGTGGTCCGCTAACTTGGGAGATCTTCAAGAGGGATTTTCTTGATGGGTTCTTTCCTATAGAGTTGACAAAATCTAAGGTGGAAAAATTTATTAACCTTGGTCAAGGAGGTATGAGTGTACTTGACTATTCTTTGAAATTTACTAAATTGTCCATGTATGCTCCACTCTTGGTTGCACAACCTAGAGATGAGATGACTCATTTTCTTACGGGGTTTTCTGATGACTTGGGGGAAGAATGTTGTTCGGTTATGCTTAATGATATTATGAATAGATCTTTTCTCATGGTTCATGCCCAATAAATGGAACAAACTACGTTAAGCAGGTAGAATAGAGAGACCGAGAAGGCAAGGTTTTATGAAGGGGGTTCTTCTAAGGGTAGGCTTTACATTCAAGCCAAGCCTAGATTCAAGAAGAGGTTTTCTAATCAAGTTCCTTATAAATTTCCTAAGGCTCCTGATGATAGGGTTTCTAACCCTAATTATCAAAAGAAAATAGGTAATACTTCACCAAGTAAGAAGCTAACTTGTAGAAAGTGTGGCAAGAAACATTATGGTGATTGACTTGTTGGAATGGAAAATTGTTTTACTTGTGGCAATAGTGGCCAAAAGTTTAGTGATTTCCCAAGTATACAAGCAAATATAGCGGGCAAGCTCAAGCTAGTTGTTCTAATCTGGATGCTCCAAAGAAGAATAACTTTTATGCACTTTGCTTAAGGGGTGAACAAGAGAGTTCTCCCGATATGGTGACTGGTAGATTACAAGTCTTCTCTATTGATATCTATTCTTTACTTGATCTGTGTGCTACCTTATCTTTCCTTATTCCTTTGATAGCTAGGAGTTTGATGTTTTTCCCGATATACTAAATGAACATTTCATGGTAACTACCCCGGTAGGTGAGTTGGTGGTTTCAAAGAGGGTACATAGAAATTGACCTATAATGTTTCCAAATAGAGATACTCATGTTGAATTTAGTAGAACTTTATATGGTTGATTTTGATGTCATTTTGGGAATGTATTTGTTGCATCATTGTTTTGTTTCCATAGATTGTAGAACAAGAATATTAAAGTTCAATTTTCAAAATGAACCCATTTTAGAATGAAAGGGGGGATTCTAGTCCTAGAGGTGGTATCATTTCTTGTTTAAAGGATTGTAAAATAATCTCAAAAGGCTTTTCTACACCATATTGTAATAATCAATGAATTAGACTCTAAAAACCTCCTATTGAGTTAGTCCATTTAGTGAGGAAATTTCTGGAGGTCTTTCCTTATGATCTTCCTGGAATCCCTCCTGAACGTGAAATTGAATTTTGTATTGACTTGGTACCGGATACCAACCCCATTTCAATTCATCCTTATTGGATGTATCCGCCCGAATTTAAAGAGTTGAAGGCTCAACTCAAGGATTTGATAGAAAAAGGCTTTATTAGAACTAGTACTTCTCCATCAGGTGAACCAGTTTTGTTTGTGAAAAAAGGATGGGTCCCTTAGAATGTGCATTAATTATCACATATTAAATAAAATCACTATAAGGAATAAGTATCCTCTCCCTCGAATTGACGACTTGGTTGATCAACTCCAAGGGGAAAGCTACTTTTCAAAGATTGACTTGAGATCAGGGTATCACCAACATAGGGTGAGAGGTGAGGATATAAAAAATTGATTTTCGGTCTAGATATGGTCACTATGAGTTCCTAGTAATGTTATTTGGTCTCATTAATGCCCCATCGATGTTTATAGACCTCATGAATAGAGTGTTTTTAAGTTACCTAGATTTATTTTTCATCATCTTCAATAGCGACAACTTTGTATATTCGAAAAATGAGGATTAACACATGGACCATTTGGGAGTGGTTTTGCAATTGCTTAGAGAAAACAAACCATTTGCCAAGTATAGCAAATGTGAGTTTTGGTTGAGTTCAGTGGTGTTTTTTGTTCATATAATCTCTAGTGAAGCATTTGAGTTTGATACGAGGAAAGCTGAGGCGATCAAGAATTGGCCTAGACCATTGACTCCAACATACATTAAAAACCTTTTGGATCTAGCGGGTATTGTAAGAGGTTTGTGGAATGTTGTGCGTCCATTGCTTTTCGCTTGAATACCCTTACCCAAAAGAGTGAAATTTGAGTAGTGGGAGGCATGTTAAAGATACTTCTAAATATTGAAAGAGCGTCTTACCTCCGCTCCGGTGTTGACTTTACTGCAAGGTACCAAGGTCTTCATTGTTTATTGGCATGCATCCTGAGTGGGTTTAGGGTTTGTCCTTATGCAACATGGTAAAGTAGTAGCTTATTGTTCTAGGCAACATTAGGTGCATGAAAAGAATTATCCAACTCATTATCTTGAGTTAGCGGCCGTGGTATTGGCCTTGAAAAAAGAGAGGCATTATTTGTATGTGTGCATGTTGATCTGTATACACACTACAAGAGTCTTCAATATGCGTTTACTAAAAAATAGTTGAAGGTGGTTGGAATTATTGTTGAATTATGACATGAGTATTCTAGACCTCCCCGCCAAAGCAAATGTAGTTGCGGATGCTCTAAGTCGTACAACCATAGGTAGTGTTGTGACAACCCAAAATCGACTACGCTAAGTAAGGCCTAAATGTACCTAGAATGCCTAAATTATATCGGTTTCACATAGTTTGATGCACGTGGAACAAGACCACTGAACCTATGCACCGGCCAAGCCAACCAACCTATGTGAAATAGTTGAGCTAGGTAGAGTTGGTTCCAGCCATGTAGTATACACGAATACTAGGATTCACCCAGATGAAAAATATAAACTTCCCAACAACTTTGTAACACCCCCAAAAATTCTAAGATAAAGCACAAACCATTCTTTATTTACATTTAAAAATCATACTAGGTGATTCCTGAATTGTCCATATGCGTGAAGGTTATTTGTTTGGTCTTCAAATCAATTTGGATATTACTTAAGGGCACAAGAACCCCCTAGTACAAATTTGATATGAAAGCTTTATTATCAACTAAATTTTGACGTAAGATTCTACAAAGGTAAACTTGAAACAATTATATCCCCTCGCACACAATTAATTAGGTGGTCCATGACCTTTCAAATTGAAAATTGTCTTTGCAATGCAATAAAGTTTTCCTTATTTTGAGTTTGCAATGAAATGTTATGGAAAAATTACCAAACTGCCATACAATAGCTTCTTGAGGTTTTGAATGACGAATAATACAAAGTAGTCGGAAAAGTATTGACAGGCAAATTTTGGGACCTAATTCGTACCATCTATCTTACGGGCCGTGAGAACTACGTACTATTGGTCGTCGTTTGGATTTGTAATGGACTTTTGAGGCTTAAAAACTCATTATAAATTCCACGAATGGGATCTACGATCCGTAATCATATCACAAATGATAGATAGTCTAGTAGAAAATCTTCATCAGTTCATAAGAGGGGTAGTTTAGTCTTTTTTTCACCTCCTCTAAGCCTAAGCCATGCCCCTTTTTGTAACACCCCAATAAAACTTTTGAACTATGAGTCAAACCATCCGTCATAGTAAGTGAGATTTTTTCAAGGAATTTAAAATTTTGTTAATCTTAAGATCACTAGATGTAGCACCTTCAGGTCTAAAAGAACTAAATTGGGAATTAAAAAATATGAAATTTGGAGTGTTAAGCTAAGTATGAGTTTTAGTTCAACTTCATACGATCATAATTCTTAGCACAGGATGAGTTAGGTGTGATACAAAATATTTTAGGAAAGATCTTTAAATTATCCTTCCAACTCCACCGATTTTATTAAGTTTAGCATTTGGATGAGTGACATATGACCTTTTAAAGTTAGGATGTCCATTTAAGGAAAGTTGGCCAAAAATAGTAAGGGGTATTTTTGTTTTTTTCTTACCCAATAAGATTTAATTTATTTTTTGTAATAATCATATTATGTTCAGCTTTATAGTCCTAATATACGCCTAGCGTTTTTGTTATAAGTTCAAGAAGTGAAAAGAAGAGAAAAGAAGAGAAAAGAAGAGAAAAAAAGGATAAAAGTGGAGAGGATCAAGCATTCGTCGAGATTCTTGTGTCTTGTTGCAAAATTTTGCCATGGGTATAATCCCTAAGAGGTATATGCTCTTCCATAGTGTTGGATTAGTTCACCCACATTCCAAATATGCTCTTTTTAGGGAAATTTAATTCTCAAAAGCTGACGGATTTAAGTTCGTGAGAGGTGTTCTTGAGGTTCAGTATAAATTCTATCTTGTTGGGGTTTTAATTATTTCTTGAGATAAAAGTGATTGTTTGGAGAGTTTTTGTGTTTATTAGTGTTTAATTAGATTGTGTAATTTAATCTATGGAAATTTTGAGAAAAGAAATTTATTAAAAGCGATTTAGGGTCAAAAAATGAGAGGCAAAATTCCTCAAATCTTTGCCTGGGGAGAAGCTGGCGCAGCGCACCCCAGATACACCCAAGGGGATGGGGCAGTGCGCCTGCAGTGCACCCAAATCCAGCCTCTGATTCTAAGGGCTGGCTCCCAGCGCCCGTAACGCGCCAAGGTCGCCTTCCCCCACTCTTTTTCCGCCGGTTTTCCAATTTGAGATTATTTAAAGTGTATCTTCACTCCTTTTAACTCCTTTTAATTCTAAGCACATTAAACTACTTCTAGACAATTCCTAATGATTCATGACATGAATAATAAAATTGAATTAATAATTCAAATTCAAAGTAAAGGTAAGATTATGTTTTGAGAGTTCTTCTGAACCTTTTGAGGAGTCCCTTTAAGTCCTTTCAGAACTTCAAGTAACTTGTTTCACGACTCAAGCAAGTGAATATGAGAGTTAGGAGAATTTACTCATGATTATACAATATCACCTTTCTCCTTCATATCATGAACAATAAATCTTGAATTCACAATTCACATTCATGAGACATTTAAGAGTAAAGTTCAAGAACGCCTCTAAGTTTGATTATGTATCATTTGAGATCAACTACTATGTTAGATAAGATTTTAAAAATTAAGTAGGAGAATTACAAGAATTTAAGAATGAAGTCCATGTAGTGATGGTGACATTTGATTGGAGTCGTTCATTCCCATAGATTACACATGGACTCCATAAATTTTAGTATCATTGATAGAAGTAGTATCTTAAAGTTCTGAGTATTGAGTTCCAAATCTTCTTTGAGATTATATTTCTAATCATGAGAATATTACATATTACCCATGAAGTATTTGAGTTTAATTTTTTATGCACATAATTCTTCATGAACCCTATAAGTCAAACAGTCTTGAGATGAGAAGTACCTTTGAGTTCCCGAGTTTAGTAGTTCACACTCATAATTCTGCATGAAACCTCTATGTTGAAATTCATTAAATCATCCATAATTATATGATCTTGAATCTTGAATCCATGCTTCAAATAAATGAAAGTTAAGACCCATGTATAGAAGTTAAGAAGAAACTCAAAGCAAAGTTTGTATAGTTCTCAAAAGTCTTTAACAAACGTTTTAAGTTTGTATTAAGACTTAAAGTTCAAGTTTAGTAAAGACTAAAAGAGTATAGTTGAAGTTCATTTCTTCAAAAGTATATTGGGACTAAGTGTTATTTAACAGATTTAAAATATTTTCACATTTAAATAAGGGGAATTTGAGATTTCCAAAGAGCCTTCGGGCTAGTTTTCAGAAAAGAATATTAGCTTTCTAAATGAAGCAACAAGGGAAACTGAGATTTTCAAGATAGATTTTGAGCTAAGTTCTTGAGCTCTAATCTCAAATCATAGAAGAAGTATCTTTTTAAAACATAAGAGCTAGTATATTTTGGGAGTAGTAGTGAGCACGAAATGTGGGGTGAGCATGAGTTCAGATAACTCACGTTTCTATAAAACCATGTAGCCACCATGGGTACAAAAGGTTCATACTTTTTAGAGGAATCCTTTCAACAATAGACTACTGAATCAACTAGGTTACGTTTTTTGCACTACAAATGGCAATGTATAGGATGGTCCTTGACAACGTGACGTTAAGTGTTAGTACCATCAATATAGTTCTTAAATGATGGTTTTTGGTTAGATAATATCCGACATAAAAAATATATTACTTTAATATATGAGTAAAATTGAGTTTGTTATTCTATTTTCTTTAACAATCTAAATTGAATTTCATGTTTTATAAAGTGTTTGATATAATACCTGTGTATTCTTTCTTTATATTGTGTTTAGCACCTAGAGTCGAATATCATATCTTTGAGTTAAGTATCCAATATTTGATTTGAACATATAATCTTTGGGTTGCATATCTTATCTTTGTGTACTTCTGAGTTCAGTACTTTTGAGTATCGTTAAGTACTCCTTGAGTTGACTAAGTTAGAAAAGAGGTAAGTATCTTTCCATTTTTATCATGTTCAAGCTTATGTTATGCTTTGAAATTCATAACTTAAATTCAATGGAAATTTAAGAGTTAAGTCTTGACAGTTCTTCCCATCATTTCAGTAAAGGGTGGAGTGGCACTCCTCAAATGTGCCCAAGGGGCTGGGGCGAAGCCACTGCAGTGCGCCTATATGCAGCCTATGCTATTAGGGGCTGGCGGCCAGTGCCCGGAATGCGCCAAGGTCGCCTACTCCTACTCATTTTCCCTTGGTTGTTTAGTTTGAGCCTTTTTAAAGTGTATCTTCATCCCTTTTGATTCTAATCACTCTAAATTACTTCCGAACGCCTAGAAATCCCTTGAATTCATAATTAAAATTCAAGGTGAATTTAAGAGGTTAAGTCTTGAGAGTTTTTTTGATCATTTGGTGAAAGTTTCTGTGAGTCCTTTTTAGGATTCTTGGTTTCAAGACACGAGAAAGTGAGCATGTGAGTGAGTAGAATGTATACATGCATCCACTTTATCATCATGGTATGCCTCATATCATGAACCATAAATCTTGAATTCATTATTTATATTCAAAAAAGAGTTAGGAGTAGATTTCAAGGACGCCTTTGAGTTCAATTGTGAATCCATTGAGATCCATCATCGCTTTGAGTGAGGTTTTGAGTAACTATGTTTGAGTATTACAATATTCGTATACATGATTTCCTTATTGATATCTTGAACCTTGAGTCGAGTTGTTCATTCCCATAAGTTCTACATGAATTCCATGTATTGAGTACTATTCAGAGGAGTAGTATCTTCAAGTTCTAAGTCTTGAGTATTGAGTTTGTAATCCTCTTTGATATTATATTTATAATCATGAGGCTATTACATTTTCCCTATGAAGTCCTTGAGTTGAATTTCTTTTTCCCAGAATTCTGCATGAACCGTAGAAGTCAAGCTGTCTTGAGATGAGAAGTATCTTCGAGTCCTTGATTTGAGTAGTTCATGCTCGTACTTCTACACGAACGCTCTTAGTTATGGATTCTTGAAATGAGTAGTATAATTGAATTTCTTCAGTTTCAAATATTTATTTTCATTTCTATTATTGAAAACCTTGCATTGAATTATTCACATCAATATTTCAGCATGAACCATATTTTAAGATATCCTCTACAAAATTTTAAACTTTGTTTTAAGACTTGAGCATTGAATTGATTAAGAGTAAAAGTGAAGCTCATTTTTTGAAAATATTATATGGTAACTAACTATTTCCCAAAGAGTAGATGCTTTCACATTTATATAAGAAAGGGAACTGAGATTTCCAAAGAGCCTTTGAGCTAGTTTTTAATTAAAGAGTACATGTTTTCATGAATAAGAAATAGAGGAAACTTTGATTTCCAAAATAGGATTTCAGCTAAGTTTTGAGCAATTGTTTCAAAACAGAGAAAGAAGTTTGTTTCTAAACATAAGAGCTAGTATCATATTTTGGGAGAAGTATTGAACTTTGATATGAGGCAGAGTTTAGACAACGCACAACCCCCATAAATCATGTATCCACCATGGGTCGAAAAGGTTCATACTTTTTAGATGATTCCTTAGTTATTTTTAGGATAGACTGGTAGATCCGCTTAGAAGTTAAGTTTCTATACTCATGACAAGGTATAAAAGGACCCCAGTTAGTACTTAAGGTTCTATACTCATGAAAGGGTATAGAATAACCCTGGTAGCATACGAAAAAACGTTGTATCATAACGATAGCTCTTAAGTGATGGTTGTCGGTTAGAGAAACTCCCATAACAATATTTTGTGTTTTTATATACATCAGAAATATTTGTATTTTCATTTACAAACAAAGTTTATATTGTATCCTTGAATACAAACTGAGTATAATTTATTTTTAAATACACCGGGTCGATTTCTATAATTTTTAAAAAAATTCGATATATTGCATATCTTATTGTTGCTTTATTCTGGGTTGAATATCTTATTATTCAGTTGAGCCTTATTTTCTTGAATTGAGTATTTAATATTTGAGTTGTCTATCTTATTCCCGAGTATATAAGATAATTTAGAAGAGGTAAGTATGTTTCCTTTTTATCAAGTTCAAGCTTATGCTATGCTTTTGAATTCCCCTTACATGTTCGTACATGTCACATACTGAGTCATTTGTGCTGCATCTTATCATGATGCAGATACTAGCATTAAGGATCATCAATGGGAGATTTTTTGATATCTCATGGAATTCAAGCTTGCTTTCGGATGATTTAATTTACCTATAAGTCATATTAGTTGATAGGATGTCGTGAGTCTTGTCCTGACTTCCATTATTTTCTGTTAGAGACTTCATAGATAGATGGTGTAGTTTCAGAAAATTGTTTATTTGTTTTATGAAATCTTTTAACAACTTAAGTTTCCTATTTATGGCTAGTTGAATAATTTACTTTTATTTAGAGTTTTTCATATGAGTTAAAGCTTTGTGTTTTATCTTTCATGAAATTTTAATCCCTTCTTAAGCTTTGTAATGGTTGAGTTAGTCTTCCGCTTATAGTTGGCCAGGATGAGGGTACGTCTAGGGACCAACAATGGTTATCGAGTGTCCGCTACGTCCAGGGTGTAGGCTTGAGTCGTGACAATATACAAGTATTATAAAAAGATGAGAAATATGAAAAGGTCACATGACGAATTGATGTTGTATCAAAAGGAATATCAAAATCAGTACATCAAAATCTTATTTTTTAAACATCGTTCTATACCAACCAAAGGAAGATTTTTGTCAAAAAATTTCATTCCTTCTAAAATGCAATCCTAAAAATTATGCTACATTCTTTGCTTATTTGCAGTACTTGATATGAGTTAATACAAACATATTGCTGTAATGCATTGAAATTAGAAGAACAAAAGGTAGAGCAATTATCTAAAATATGAGATAAATTAAGTGGTATTTTAATTGAAGTAGAGAAAATGACTTGGTCGTACTATTATAATGTATTACTCGAAAAAGTACTTCACTTTTCATTTTTATAGGTTTGTCTTTAATTATTCCAATAAGAGTAGATGAAAAGATATGATTACAATATAATTTATTTATTGCACCAAAAAGTACCACTCTTTCTAAATGTTTGTCTTGAAGATTTATGACTATATAGAATAATATTTATTAGTAAGATATACATCATATATTTAAACAAAAATATTATACGTTCAATAACGTACAAAATTAAAAATTGACAGCCGAACTTTTTTAATCTGCATTTTTATTTGTTATGTTTAAGAAATAAGTTAGTCTTAGGGTGTATGTTTTTTAGGAGTATGGAATTTAACTTTTTTAACTTAATGATTTCTTGCGTAATCACTCTTTTTGTAATATAAATATTATTATTAATTAGATATTTAAGTAGGTATTCATTGGGTTAAGTGAAAAGGTCAATACACATTCATGTAATTAAAATTATATAGTACTTACGAAGAATGGCCTAAAATGCTCTCAACTATTTTGAATGGTGCAAAATTTTCCTCCATTCACTTTTAGGTCTCCAAATACCTCTGACATAAACCTTTGGGCTCAAACCTACCTTTATTTCTTATTTCTCCCACTCGTAAAGTTGATGAAGGGTAACTTTATACACAGTCTCATAGTTTAAGGGCAATTAAGTCCCTTCTGCATTAAAATAATTTCGAATTACTAAATATATGGAACCGTATATTTGGCTTGATTTTGGGTTCCATGATATTTTGCTTCTAGGTTCTTGTCCACGATTTTAAATTTTAATTCTTCTTAAAATAAGAATAAAATAAAAAGGGAGAACAAAACAATGACATTCATTTATGAATGGTTACTTGAATAGAAAAATATTTTAACTAAGCAACTATGTACGTATACTTTAATTTTTCTTTTGCCTATATCAAAAATTCAAAATAAAAATTGAAAGTAATCTTTTTTGCTATTCCTACCAAACATGAAAATAATACGAAAAAACAATATGAACACGTAGTTCACTTCAAGGTTGAATCCTTCATATCTTTATTAATTGAGAACAAGAGATAAAAAAAAGAATAGAAAGAGGAAAATGAATAAGAGAACTGGATAACTGATAGAAAATATAATATTGAATAATACGAGTTGATTTAAATATGTCGATGCAAAGATATCATTAAATTAATATTTTCAATATTAGTTTCAAGCTTATTTTACCAAATATGAATCATATGTAGTTTTCATTATTTATTTGAGAAGGATTTAAATTAAGACCAATCAGATTTGAAAACATAATAAAAAAATATTTAAACATTTTACTTTAGACTACTTGTTAAAAATAAGAGAAAATATGAACCAAAGGTATGCATCGAGGATATTATTGAGCAAAAAGGTTAACGTTAGAGATAATTGAAGGACGAAAGAGGGATGAATGATAAAATGTTTTAAATTTGAGCCAAAAGGTTAAAATTTTAACATATAATTTTATTAAAATTGATTTATAGAGGGGGAAAAAAATTTAATCCAATGGTGGCTTCTTGTACAAGGACATACGAAAAATAATATATAGAAATCATCATTAGTAAAATGTTGGCAAATCAAGCCTAACAAGAAGAATCACAAGAACAATAGTGTTAATATCTATATATATCAGCCTAATAGATATGCTCCAGTAAATTTGAGTTGTATTGCTAAAGGTAAAGAACTAACAACACTTACTATTTTCTTCATTAACTTATATTTCCAACTTATGTTTGAACAATGATACTAATTCTAAATGATCCGTGCAAAATAAAAATAAAAATAAGATATTCAAAATTTATGAAAAGAAAGGCTTAAATCTAAACATGAAAATCACACACTGCCAGAATCAAAGAGATTGACACACATAAAGATGAAACAAGAAGAGGAAGCAACATCCCACAAGGAAATCACACAATAAAGAATCAAGAAAGAATGGTTAATTTTGTTGGAACAAGTGTTTTTGGTATTTGTGGATGATAGGAATCACTGAAATGGATGTATATATTTGTATCCTAAAAGAAACAATAGTTAAAGTAAGATAACCACAATTTCACAAACTAAAATAACTTTCTTAGATATAGATATTCAAGTCAAAGTGACTATTCAAATAAATAATATAATAACAAGTTATCGAAGTTACCAAGTAATTCACACAACTTCCCTTTTTGATGCATCTTGAATGCAGATTTCTTATATAAGTTGTTATGATTATCAAATTCTTCATTGTGATAACTATAAACTTCCAACTGGAAAAGATTGCATCACAAGGAAGCAAAGTATAATTCATCAATTAGCTATAACTTTTCCTTTATTTCATTTATACGATGCAAAAACACTTTTTCAATCTTTTTTGTGACCCACACAAAGTACATATGCCAACATTTACCATATTTTCAAAGTCAACACGAGAAACAAAAAATTTGTAAATTCTTTAAAGCTTCACTACTTGTGAAACAAAATCCGTCCTTGAATCACAGTATTGACAAAAACACTTGAGACCCAAATTGATGTTTCATCCGAATGTCCCAGCCATGTAAATTCATTGAGCTTAGAATAGACGTGAAACATGCCCACATATGTAGCCATCTACTGTTGCTTCACACCGAATATAAATGTATCATCATAGTACAAATTGATAAGTTCACAGATAAGGTTACAAAAATAGCTTGGAAAAAACTAGGCTCAATGACACAAATATTAGAGAGCATGATCTCTAGAAAAGGCTGACAATGCTCCTACATTCCTCGGGCATGCTTAAATTTCGTGCTAATTTGGATTTTGTTTTTATTATTCTTCATCCTCCTTTTGTAACAACATTTTTGTCTTCCACTAAATGTTATTAACTACAAGGGAATTGGATTAGCTAGAGAAGGTGGTGGTGGTATACCCTCCTTTCTTGTTCGTGATCCACTTCCATTAGCTCGTGGACAAGAGCTAGAACCAAATGAAATATCTATGTTTATTTATGTCCATGCCTCGTGAAACACTACATCTCCCTCCTGGTGCATCTAACACCCTCTACATAGAGGGACTTCCTCCGGACAACTCCAGAAGAGAATTGGCATGTATCCTTAGAGATGTCATTTACATAATCATTGTATTTGTTGCTTGATCCCAAATATCTTTTGAGTGTTGTAGGAACAAATCAACAAATATATTCAAAAATTAATAAAGATACATTAAATGACGAATAGATCCGAGCTACTTGTCTTCTCGAGCTGTCCTGAGGAAGTCTGTCTATGTAAAGGGTTTTAAGATCACCAGGTGGGAAAGGTAGTATTTCACGACCCTTCAACATAAATATCATAGCTCTTCCATTTGGTGCAAGCTCTAGACCACGAGCTGATGCAAATGTATCACGAATAGGAAGGAAAGTTTACCACTACCACCTACTCTATCCAATCCAACTTCCTAGCAGTTATTAACTTCTCCGTTTAGAAAATATGAAAGTTTCTACATGAGGAAGAATAATATAAGCCCAATCGAAATTAGCATGAAATTCAAGCATACACGAGGAATGTAGCAGAAGTGCCAAATTCAGCTTCAAGTTTACCAAACTCTGCTTCAGTAATTATCAAACTTCTACAACATATATGACCATCCTTATAAGTATTGGCTCTGATAGAAGAATGAAAAAGTATAGAGTGCATTCGGTCCCAGTAGATGTAGTGATATCTTTCATTTCGTAATCACAATTAATAGGTATATAAAAGAATGGAGTTCCTTCTTAATTTATTTAAACAAACGAATATATCTCTACATGATGTATACAAAAGAGACTTTTCGAAGATAACCTTTCGAGACCTCTGAGTGCTTAGAAGGAATCACCTAGCTGATTGAGGCAAAGAATTAGTTGATATCCATACCAAAATACTCAAACTTGAAATACTTTTTCACTGAAATCTTACTTCTAAAATCATTCTTCTTTCAAACTTTTGGAGCCTGAAAATGCTTCTGAAGATATAAATATCTATCCTTCAAGGTGCCTAAATCTGTAGTTCTTTTTCCAGCATCCCTGCACCTGCTCATTAATTGACATTTAGCTAGAAATATCTAGTTCCATCGATAATGATGAATTCCTAGAAAAAGAAAGAAGAAACTTCAGAAGTCCACATCAGAAAGCAATCTCGTTTTGGCAATAATGTAACACTTAGAGAAAGAAAGAATCAACTAAAGGAGAAAAGTCCAAAAGTTGGGCACACTCCCTAGGAAAACAAGACACCTATGCTTTTATAGATGAAGATAAGCACAATACCTTTCAGCATAAGCTAAAAAAACGCTCTCCTCTCAAGGAAAAAAAGGAAAATAAAAAAGAAACATCAAAACTGACCAGCAAAATGTGTATGTATAATGCAGCATGCCAACATAAAAGACTAAAGTTCCAAGTTACCTTTGGTTTGCAATTATTATTGTTTTTTATCCTTTATTACTAAGATACTTAGTTTAATTAATATTTTTAAATATATAAAGGTAAAAAAATAAATAAAATAGAACCTAAAATAAATTAAATACAATATAACGAAAAAAATTTCTCAAAGAAGAAAATCGAGCTCATAGAATGTACAATCTCCTTAAGAAAATTCTTTCCCTCAATTATTGAAGATTAGAATATATCCTGATAGGATAGAATGATATTACTCACAGGTGTATCTGTACAAAAACCATGGTGTCGAGAAACCGCCCACCAATAGTAAATTACACTTATAATACTAGGTTTAGTAGAAGAGGAAGTTTAAAATTAGTTATTTGTTATTAAAAAATAAGAGGAATCTCCTTTATATATAGACAACAGAGGATACTGTAAGCGAGTTTTTATTCGGTATTATAGGAATGGTCACAACTCTTTGAAAAAGCCATAACCCTTCAGAAAAAGTCATAGTTTAATGAAACAAACAAAACTTTACATAGAAGTCACAACTCTTCAGACTAGTCACAACTCTTCGTAAAAGTCAAAGCTATTCTAAAAGGTTTGCAACTTTTCTTAAAAGTAGCAAATCTTCAAAAAGTCAATTCTTTATAAAAGTCACAAATCTTCATTTTACATATACACCTTTTAAAACCTAACAATTACTCGTAGCTTTAAATAAATTGTGGCCTTGAAGGGTTCTTTATTATTAGATCCTACAACATGACAATCCTAATATGATATCAAATCCTTTCGATATGTACAAACTAAGGTTCTAATGAGTTCAGAAAGTAGCATAAAACAAAAATATCGTTTTAAAAATATCAAAACAATCTCAATATTAATCTCACATACTTATATTTATCTTTCGGAACCATTTCTTTAGAAATCAATTCTCTAGGAGGAATAAGGTTAACTAATATTTGTTGTGCACATTAGCATTTCAGACTCTATAAAAAATTCTACCTCACATTTTTTTATCATCCCATTAATGCTATGTTTTGAATTTACTTCACCTATAATTTAATTTTGAAGAACACAATCAACTTATACATATATTTAATTAAACTTATTACTATTCATAGGAAACATATTCATTTAGAATAGGTAGATTTCAATTAGTATTATTATTAAGTTACACAGCTAGGTAATTGTTATGCTATTAATTAGAAACTGTTCGCTGAGAAATTATAATGTGCAATTAACGCAAATCAAATCTTCCTAATTTATATGAAAAATGTTGAATCCCCTTGACATAAGGGTATATACTTTTATAGCGGCAAATTTTATTCAAAATCTATTTGGATTATATATTCATGTTTTATTTGTACAATCTAGTATTTATCTCCATCAACCACTATTGTAATTACATTTTAGGGCCCTATTTAAACCATCTACAATCTCTAGATTAATATTTTAGAAAAAGAAACTAGCACTTAATACGTTCTATAAGTTTTTTTGGGTCATGGGTTGCTCATGTGAATCTCATGCGATCGAATATAGTTTTTGAAAAAGAAGCTTAATATTATTTTGAAAAGAGTGGGAACAGTTACATTGTTTAACGGTAACATATAATCCATTTAAAATAGTTTTTGCACTTGAAAAAAAGAGAGATCTCTCATAAATAAAAAAAATAAAGAAAAAGAAAAATGATAGATCATTTATTCTTTAACATTGACATCAAACAATCCAAGAGGATACTTAGTTCGTGCCATTGCATTTTCTTTTCTTGAGATTCAAAGTTCAAATCGGAGCAACTCCTCAACAAAGATATCATTGATAACTTTTCCTCTACGCTTAAAAGATACACAATCTTATTTCCCTTACTCTTAATAGTTACACTGGTATCAGAGCAAAATTAATTGTTCCATGCGTGACATGTTATTTCTTGAAATAAACAATGCTTAAGTAATTTTTCTAGAAAATTTCTTATAGGGAAAAAATTATTTGGATCTAGAGAATACAAAATCTGTGAATATGAAAATAATATTTATTCTTACCTTTAAATCATAGAAGTGGATGAGAATCAAATTTGATATAGATCTTATATGAATTGAACTCGCCATCTTGTGATCTAAAATCAGATATATTTCGATTATTCCATGGATCTAAATTGTAAACAAATAATATATTTATTTTCTTATTTATTCCTTTGACCAACAGCTTTGGAAAATATTTTTTTCCACGATTCAGTGGGTCTATTTTTTTTTCTTTTTTGAAATTGTGGGTCTATTTCTCTTTTTAGTGAAAAAGGTTATTGTTCTAATGAAAATTAAAAGAAGAAAGAAGATACAGGTACAATGTCTTTCTTGAAGAGTTTAAAATTTTTGCACTACATCAACAATTGTTTTTTTAATTAAAAACCGAAAGATTTTATGCTTTTTTTTAAATCCTTCAAAAGAAATTAGTGCAGAACTAGTACTAAAAAAGTGTAGTACAAGTTGTACTATTAATATTTTTTTAATATGGGAAAAGGCAAAGTCCTCTATTGCACATATTTGGTGGCTTTAAGATTAATATTATGTTTATTTTTTCTAAATAGATATATTAGGATTTTTTAGATGATTAAATATATGATAAGCATGTCAATAAGATTAGTCTTTATAAATTCATTTAGTCCTTATTCTCTTTAAACATTTAATGGTTCAACGATTCTTATGGTTTTGTTGTTCATATTTGATACATGGCTGAACATGAATAAACTTGAATTCTTCCAAGTGGAAATTGTCGAAGTCTAGTAAAGGGACAATGTAGAAGAGAACAATATCGTAAGACTATCTGAGGGCATGAAGTCATCTAGATTAGTAATCCAAGGGCAACACAAACAAGAAAAGAGTTTTAAAGAACTTAATTGTTTTAAGATATCCCTTAATGTTTCAGCACGTCATTTTATTCACCTCTTTGAATTGAAGTGCGCTGAACAAGCTGGATTATTGGAAATTTCAAACTGGATAGTCTCAACTTATTTAACAGACACTCTCTTTAAACCTTGAATTAGTAGATTGACTGTTGTTTATCACGACATTTGATCCTGTCAGCTTTTTAATTTTTATATTTATTACTTTGAAGACTTGTGAGAGAATTTTAGATTTAGATGACGTGTAATATGTTATTGCTTTTTCGAATTAAAATATATAAATATATAGTTTGTTTTTATTTACAATTTATGTTATTGGACTTAAAAATCTTTGTTATTAAAGTATTCAATACATTGGTATAAAAATTAAGAAATTAGTTCAAAATTTGGTTGGATTTTAAATTTGTAGATGATGATTGGATGCTTATGTGTCTTTTAAATTTTACATTGAATAAGAAACATTTATGAGAATTCATTTGCATGAATGTGTATTTCATATGTATGTATAGTTAAAAATTATTGCCTTATTATATCTCAAAATATAGGCAATACATAAAAAAGTATCATTGTTGACTTAAACAAATGTGAAAAACTTAATGGTTAAAGTTACGACATTTGGAATCGTAAATATGGTATGTACTGAAAGAGAAAAATGATCTCTTGAATCAACAAGAAGAGGGTAGCAATGAAAAACATAGAGGGATCTTGAAGTTACTAAAGCTTAGAGAAAGGCTAATCCCACTTCCTGTGGAATACTAACTAGTTTTGTGGTTGATGACCTCATACATGAATGTGATAAATTCGCTATTCCTCATGCTATGTGGTCACATCTTCAAGGAACGTATGGGCTAGGTCTGTGACACCCTATGATAGTTGACTATCAAATTTGACATTTGCGGGAAGCATCATGATCAAAATAACAAAAAACACCTTATAGTGATGTCAAACATGACCGCTCAACTCAAAAGTATTGGTCATGTTCTTTAAGATGACCAATAATTTCAGGCAGTGATTTGATCACTTATTAATAATTGGGAACATTTGAAGGTGTTGTCCACTATTTTAATGTTGAAGATAAGCATCTTGGTGCTACTAAAGCTTCTTATAATACCTTTGTGTCTGAGTAAAGTTGTAAAGAATCTTCAGGCTTCAAACGCAAGAAAACTGGAAAATAACTGAGAAAGACAAAAACACCAGAGAAGGACCCTCTTAGAAAAGAAGAACCTAAATTCCAAGAAATAAAAATAGTTACTCAAGAAGAGAGACAAGAGAAAAATGAAGTCTATAATTGCAAATACTAGGTATTTTCTCATGAACGTATTGAGCCAATAAAGGTAGCATTTCCTAATGCATCTCTAAGTACTACATGTATTTCTAGCACTTCTTTACTAACTGAATCTTATCCTATATAGATTGTAAACTCAAAATCCACCGACCACATGTGTTGAGACAAAGAAGAGTTTGGGGATTTTCACCGAGTTTCATCTAAATCAATGTTGATCTACATAGGAAATAATGTTAAACTTTAAGTCAAAAGGACAAACATTTGCAAAGTGACCTTGTGCGGTGGCCGTTCTTTGATGTTGCATGACATCCTTTAAGCTCCATAGATTAGACGAAACTTAATATCTTTGTATGTTCTTATAGACATAGAACTTGATTTATCATTTAGTCGTAATGATTTTAGAATAACTCTGGATAATTTTTATATGGATTTGGACTTTTTTATGATTGTTTTATCATTTTAGATTGTACTTGAAATTATGACTATTATGTTTACTATTGTGTAATGACATATTATTTAAGAAATAGTGATGTTGATGTTATTAAATGACATGCAGGATTAGGTGATATAGGGAAAGATTGAATAAATAGGTTAGCAAAGGAAGGACATTTAAGTTCTTTCACCAAAATTGATATGCCAACTTGTGAACGTATCTTGCTGGAAAGGTTACTCACAAACCATTTGGGAAGATTGAAAAGATTTGAGTACCCACTTCAAGCAATCCATTATGATATTTGTTGTTTAATAAATGTGAAGGAAAATGGTGGTGCTACATATTTCATTACATTTATTGATGATTTCACGTTCTTTATTTATGTCCATTTGATTTATCATAAATCTAAAGGACTTTAGTGCTTTAAAGATATATAATTGATGTAGAAAGTCAATCAAATAAAAGCATAGATACTTAATTAAACGGTCGAGGAAATGAATATTTTTCAAAATAATTTGACGAATTATGTATTGAAAAAGGGTATTATCAGGCATTAAACGAAACCTTTTACACCTCAGCAAAATTGTGTAGCTCAACTATTGAATAAAACATTACTGGACATGACAAGATCAATGGTGTCGCAAATAAATTTGTTTATCCCTTTTAAGGGAGATGAATTATTGATCACGGCCTACATATTGGACATAGTTTCTTCTAAATTAGAATCTTTCGCTCCTTATAAACTTTGTACTGGTTGTAAAACAATCCTGATCTAAAATCTTTGAGTTGTGCAATGTATATTAACGATAGTTTTTATGAGTTTGATAAACTGGTCCAGATTAAAGAAAAGAAATATATATATATATATATATATAAGATAATGTGAACACTCCAAAGGTATGTATTCAATGATGAATTGGATGATAGAAGTATTGTTGAAATTGTATCATGAGATGTTAGTTTTTGGAAAATAATTGTCCCAAGATGGATGAAATAGATGAAAGAGAGCCTCTATACGAAATGTTAAATTCAAAATACAAAGTATTGTCATCAGTCATACTTGATAACTCAATGGATCAAGTAATGACTACTTATCTAATAAGGAGTTGTGGATCCAAAAATCGTATAAAGGAATATAAACTTCAATTACATAAGTATAAAAAAACGATGTACCTAAACAATTTTATGGGATTAAGGAATATGTTTTCTTGTTATCTCCTATAGAGTTGGATGAACCTAATTACATTCTACGGATCAAAAAACTTATTCCAGAAGTGAAAACCTTATCTTTAGCCTTATGAATGGTGAACAACCATCAAGAACACACATGGGGTCGTTCCTTAGATGTTAAAGACGAGAAGTACAGAATAAAATGTTTTTGGGGTTTTATTTCCAACTTAAGTCGCGTCTGTCCCGTTATGACGACCCCAACCCACCACAACGGCCCCACCTTGGCGAGAATAATCTCGCCATAGAGTCTTACACAGGAACAGTGAGAAAATTTAAGATTTCAAGCCCTATTTAACAACACACCATCATCTCATGACACTTACAAAATACCTGTTCACGCTAAGATTAGTTTCGAGAGTTTTTCTTGCCCGAATTCAGTTACTAAAATTATACGGGTTCCCTAACGTCTTAGATGTCACCTAATGTAATCAAATTCATTGATAGAACTCTTATTTATTAGAGAATTTCCCTTGACCTTAGTAACTCTGATTTTTTTCCAAATCTAGACCACGCTAGGATATCTCAAGTTACTACGAAAAAGTTTTATAGACCCAATTGGTTCCTTATTGGGTTTTCCCTATCGACATATATTAGCTCGTTACAGTATATACCAACATACCCATCACTCTTCCCTGAGTGATAAACTAGGAAAGGTTGGCTAAAGTATGGTAGAGTAGTATCTAAACCATTGAATTATCGGGGATAATTATCTTGCATGTCCTTAGCTTACGGATGTCGTGATCAAGAATTTCAACTGGTTCTTACTCATACCAAAGGTATTGTCAAAGTAAACTATGTGTCACTTTATGAAATATTCCTCGTCCATACTCAAACAATTGAATAACTATACCTCCTCTCATACGATACTAAATGAATTCATCACAATAGTCGAGTGTTTATTATTATTGTAGGTACACATAACTATCCACAAATCTATTTAAAATAACCACCAAAGTTGATCGCACACATGTCTATAACAAGGCATCAAGTACTTTGATACAAACATCAGGACAAATCCTTTCTAATATACCATGAATCAATCCTAAATAAAAACCTGCCACAATAAGAGGTGAACTTGATCTAACCAGCACAAAATCATAATACCCAAAAAATCCTAGTTCTTATCAACATCTCCATCTCACAACCTAGTTTCCAATAAGTTTAAGTTAAAGAAGTTTGGTCTTTAGAAATCAGATACTCATCGAGGTATATATCCAAGCATACAAACCATCCTATAACACTACAAAAATTCTTGATTGAGTAATTACTGATTACCTCTTAAGAACAGTAAAATTTGAATTGAATGATCCCCACGTTACACCAAAATACTTGAACAACTTCAAGACAACAACAATTATGTCATTCGATATAACAAAATCTTCCAATCTTCCCACTCAACCAAAAGAATGTCCCCAGATTTAGTACCCTCGATCAACCACTACAGATCCACAAATAAAAGTGAAAACACATGAGAGCATAACTAGTGAATCATATTCAGAAAAATAACAACAATAATAAGCACTCCAATCATTCACCTTATTAGAAACCATCATTTTTTAAAAGAAACCTTTCTTAGATACTTAACAATCAATGGTAATAAGTTTTATGACTTTACCAGGTGTATGTCCTTTCAAAGGTTCAGTTTTTATACAAATGATCACTTCTCACCTTTACAACTCATACCTTAAAAAAAATATATTACAAAAAATGTAGACTTATAATGAAAAATCTGAATTGTAAATTCAACCGTAGAACACAATTCCTTTATCTATCCATATTTTCTTATACCTTGAAGATTCCTATGAATTCAGGGGTTCTTCATTGTCACTCATCTTATCTCCATCAATCTTACAATATGCATCGCTAAAATTTCCATCGTACTCATTACTAAACTCAATACAAAACCAAAGTACTTATCATCATATTCAAGATAATGTTTGTACACTTCCTTTCAATTCCTTTCCAATAGTTTTTAACCAATCTGACGGACTTGTAACACTATTATCATCGACACAACAAATAAAATGAAATCATGTGTCTCTGAACCCGATTATATACCCCTTTGAAGATATTGCTTTATCATTTAAATTAAATAAAATATTCATGCTCTCGCCTTTCTATTAAGGTTTGTACTACATCCAACTATTATTCAATTTGAATAGTGTCCCTCCATATCTTATAATTTTCCATACGATCATGTTACAAACTAAATATTAGAAAACCACAACCTCACATAACCGCAAGTCATAATTACTGTATAATTTTCGCTTAACCAACAATCTCATAATATATTTGCATCCCCTGAAAATCCTTCACGAAGTCTCATTATCATTATGCTCAATCATCCTTGACTACCACTCCGATGACAACCTTATCAACAAGACGCCTCAAACTCAGGTAAATTTTATCAAATTCAAGGGACTAATCCAATTTTTGTAGGCATTTTCATACTAAAATACTTCAATTTTCTTCACCTAGGTATACTCATTAGGACTTTACTAATTCATAACTATGTCATTCTTGTATCAATCCACTCATTTATGGCATAGATAAAATCCTTCCTCCTCGTACTACCCTCCTTCTTCTTAACAAACAAGATAGGAGCACCCCACGAGAAGAACTAGGATGGATAAAACCTTCTTCATGAAGCTCTTGGATTTAAGATTAAACTCAATAGAGGGAGCATTCAATCTCAACATCCGGAATATGAAATAATTACGCCAAACAATCTTGCCCCACAAGTTTCCTAGCCTGAATGGAAGATATGATCTTAGCTATGTTAGGCTTGTACACCCTTTCCCACTCTAATCTTTCCCTGCAAGGTATCTCTAGAGTTACCAACTTTTTTAAACATTACAATTATGACCAATATAAAAGGGGGACAACCAAGTCATGCATAAGTTTATATCAATTTAGTCATATCCAACACAACCAAATCCATTCTAGTCTGAAAATCTATAAACATAATAGAGCAAACACGATATTAGAAGGTGACTATGACTTACTCTTCAACTAAGGGAAACACATAGATGAGGGAATCAAGTATATCACAATCCACATCAAATCCCAAGGCAATTGAACTGACAATTACGAATAAGTAGAACCCATATAACACAAAATAATACCCATCTAGGCACTAGAAAAGAGTAGCATTAGTGACCACTACATTAAACTTCAAACTCGATCTTACCCGGAAAATCATATAACTAAGCACTGTCATCTTGAAAGGTAATATTTTTTCTTGGATGCACTATTCCTCTACTTGCATTACCATTTCCCCAGTCTTCACGACCTCGCTTATTTCCTCCTCACATGCCAAGGTTCTCAAAAATTTAACACACTTTATTACTTATATTCAATTGTTGAACACTGAATTAGATAGAGGGGTTTAGTTCGGGTATGATTCGGGGTCCATGATTGTGGCTATGGAAAGTAGGTGGGAAAGGGCTGAGATTGTGTGTCGCCACATCCCACTCTGGCAGGTGAATCCTTCACTGGAGGTCTCATTGTCGTAAGGAAAATCCCACCCCAGCGTCCCTCATGGAAACAATCCAAATCATTTATCATTAATTAAACACCATAACCTACACATCCCCAAGACACACCCATACACTCACGTGGTTATTACTAAAGCGCAAGACACTTACTGATCATTCTTACGAATCACATCTCGTATTATCTAGACTCTTGCATCGAACTTAGTTGTTACCTTCTATTCATACCAAGTTTCTCGATACTCAATAAATACAACTTGCATAGTTTTAATCAATTCAAACACTATATTGCACATATCAAAATTTAGAACTACACTTATTATGCACATAATAATATCATCGCATCCAAGAAAATACAACTCCCAAATTCATAGTTAATTTGGGCAACAAGGATTACACATTCACAATTTCCAAGTTACAACTCACAAACAAACCGAATTTCTAAATTAGTTTATTTAATACATTACTAGTACAAGAGCCAAATATAAAAAGTTGCACCCTTCAACTAGTCAAAAGATTATTTATCTGAGTCAGTGGATACTTGTTCAGAATGATGAGTAATTCAACTCAGTAGTCTATACAAATCCTCTCTTGTTAGTGATAGTGTTACTACTTGTTACTCTATTTTTTACCATAGAGTGAAGGACGAAATATACCAATTTGTATCACCCAGATACAATTTAGATTCAAGTGGTAAAACGGAGGAGTAGAAATAATTGAGGTTTTTCTAAAGTCCTATAGCCTCTTGAAGAAATTATAAACTTCATCATATCGTTCCGCAAGAATATACTAGACTCATATTGGTACGATGAGATCAACAAACCTAGAGCTGTAATACAAACATTGTCATGACCCAAATCTCTACCAAAAACTTTGCATTTAAAGATATGCCAGTGGGTTTAAATGAAAATAAAAGTATGGAGTTCTCGTTAAGTCCAAAAGTTTTAAAAATAACGTAACCAAAACTAATGCGAAAGAATAGACCCTAGAACTTGAAAGTCAAAGGAATAAAACTCTACTAACGATAAGTCTAAGATAAAATGGTACAATACCAAAATTAAACAACACCTTAAACAAATAGTGTGACTACTAAAAGAGTGAACTTAAACAAGAATGACCCATGGCACACTGAAAGAAGTAGATTACCCTTGACATGAGGTCTAACAATCGCCGACTCAAGATGTCTGTAATCAACAAAGAACAAGCAAGTGTAGTTCAATACAACACCACAATATCCTGGCAGGATCACAAAGCTATACAAAAAGGTGAATTATATTTAATTCATTACAACAATGATAAATATGCATATACCTAACATATACAATATAAGTCTTCATATACGAATATCGTACAACTTCACAATTCTCAAGAAATATAGTTATGTCAAGTCAATGTTCCTATCATAAAACCAAATTCAGTAGTCCTCTCGTGAGATTCATACCCAAACTGTTAGAATAATGGAACAGGGTACATAATCCAATGTTTATATCAGAACGTGGCAATTGATCCCATATTCATGCCAGAGCGTCTCAACTGACAACATATTTATGATAAAATGTAGCAACCGATACAAGTTAGTGTGTCGTAATGCAACACCTGATCCATTCAACAAGCCACAATCACAATCACTATGTACCTGCTCATAATCATATATCAATTCTTGATTTCATGGCATACAATTATTCAATCATCCTTATATAAGAGTAGTGTGATCAATATCACAACATTCGCTTATATACATGCATCATAATGCAGTACACATATATCACGGCAACATGAAATCACAACCATAACCTACTTTGAATTCAAGCTTGACTCCCCTAAGACATTTTAATCTTCCTTTTCCAGATTCTTCCGGTTTGGTCGTGGTCTAAAAACATGAATATAAAGGGAATATAAATAAACAAGACCCAACTACATGGATCATAATCAATAAGATCAAATCTAGATCAAACCGTTGATCCTATACCCAAAGAAGGGCTTTTTCCGCCATACTTAACGTATCAAAGCCCCCTATCGATAACTACACATGGATTTACACTCTACATATCAAAAAACAGATTTGGGGAGTGAAAACCTTAGCTTTAGCCTTAAAAATGGTGGAACCCCATCAAGAAAACACATGGGTCGTTCCTTACCTCCCAAAGTTGGAAAGTGTAGAATAAAACATTTTTGGGTTTAATTTATTACTTATGTCTTGTTTGTCCTAGCGAAAATAATCCCGCCACAGCCTCTTGCATAGAAATATTTAACAAATTTAAGAGTTCAAAACCCACATTTCATAACACACGATAATCAATGACATTCACAAAATACCTAGTCACGTTAAGATCAGTTTCGAGAGTCCTTGTCGCCCGAATTCCATTATGCACAGTCGTACATGCGCCTTAATATCTTAGTTTTCCACTCATGTAATCAAATTCAAAAATAGATCTCATTTTGTTGCAAGATTACCCTAGACCTCACTGACTCCAATTTTGTCAAAATCTGGACTACTCTAGGAAATCTCTAGTTAATACTTAAAAGTATTTTAGCCCCAATTCTTTCCCATTTTCTTTTAATTGACGTCGAAAATGTGGTCATTACAGTAGGATATTTATGTAGTTAGAAACTTCATATGATAGTAATAATGCTCCAAATATTATACGCAAAAATAATAAAACTTATATAAATTTGTGTTGATGGTAATAAATACATATTTCTTTACTTAAATTTAATATTCGTCTACAAGAAGATACCCGATTACTTATGAGCTTATTTATTAATTAAATAGCTATCAATGTTGTCTTTTCAGTATAGATTCACAAAAAACTATGTTAAAAACTTGATTACAAAAAAAGGCATTTAGTATACAAACCTTGAAGCATTAGAAAAAAAAAAGCTATATACAACAAATTGAGAACGTATGAAGGAATTTTTATATTAGTTTGACCTAGTAGAGTATTCACACTGAAAATATATGAAGTCTTTCCTTTTAGATACCTATAAAAGTATGATAAAATAAGCCCTAACACTTCTGCAACCACCTAATGTTGACATAAATTTTCACTTGGACACCTCAAGTAGTCCTTATTTATTTTGAAAAACTTAAGTAGGGGACCGCAGTGTTATGTTTACACTTTTTTGATATCTAGAAAATTATATAAGATGTGTGTATCAAACTTGTGTCACGCCTCGAGCCTACACCCCGAGCGGGACGGGCACTCAAGACCATTGCTGGCCTCAAGCAGACCCTTAGCTTGACTTAGTTAACTTAGCAGAAGACTTAACTCCTTAAAAAGTGTCATTTAATAACAATAAGATTAAAAAGTTGTCCAAAATTAAACTTAAGTCTCATAGAAAAATATCTGCAATACAAAGATGAGAGACTCAAAACTAATTGTTTGATTGTCTAAGAAGCCTCTATAATACTAAGATGGATGTTTGGATCGACCCCACAACCTCCTATAAAAAGAAATACAAAAAGAGAATAACAATGTCCCCAGAATGCAAGGAGGCTCACCACTAACTCTAAGTGCTCAACTGGATCAACGAAGAGTTGGAGATGCTGATCTTGGTTACCTACGTCTGCATCTTAAGTCAATGCAGGCCAACTTGCATAAGTACATTGAATGAACAATTATGCAAGTTGGAATGCTAACAACAATTTATGTATGGAAAAACTAAGAAGGAACACTTACCTTGGCTCTGCTCAACTCACGGATAACTTATTTCAATATAGAGCAGAAAGACACATGCAGTATATCTAAAGCTTGTAAAACACTTTAAACAACTTAGATCTTTAAAAAATGCAATAAAAAAACTCAACTTTACTTATATATGAAGTAATATAGTTTCTGTAGGAGATTCTCTAAGCGACAACCATCACTATGAACCTAAGTGATGGTACAACATCTTACCTTACGTTGCAAGAGGACCGTCCTATACCTTGCAGTCATATAGAACCTGAACTACTAAGTGGATCCACTAGTGTTTCCTATGAAGCACAAAGAAAACATTAAAAAGTATGAACCTGCTTCTGTCCATGTAAGCTACATAGTTTATGGGGGTTTGAGTTAATATGAACTCGTGTCCCCATATCGGTGCGCAATACTTCTCCCAATAATACTTAGCTCATTTGTATTTTTTAAAAAAAAAAACTTCTTCTGTTGTTTGAGGTAATTTCTCAAACTTAGATTTAAAATCTCTCTTGGAGACTATAGTTTCCTCTTTATTAAAACTTCCCCAAAGGCTCTATTGGAAGTTTGAGCTTCCTTTCTTGCCTAACATGTGAAAACATTTGTAATTCTTAGGGAATACATAGTTCCCTTATAACTTTTGATAAATGACCTCAACTTTTTACACTTTTCTTAACTTGCAACTTGCACAATAAAAAGAATTTAAATCACTTGTAAAAGACTCGTAAAAACTTTACGAACTTACTTTTACTTGTTTCTTAACTGTCACACTTTACTATTAACTTCATTGACTTTGATCTTAACTTTGGACTTAACTCTTGACTCTCCTTGAATGAAATTATGTGTTCAAGGTTATGATTTGAATTTTGGGTGATTACACGGTTTTTTGAAATAAATAGAAGTAGTTACAATAACTAGAGAGGGTTAATACACAATTAAAAGATTCAAACAGGCTAAGCGATGATTACTAGGCAAAAAACGCCGATTCAGGCGCATCAAGGGCGCGCCGCACCAGCCCCAAAGTTCTGGGGCTCATTTTGATCACACTGCAGGTGCACCGCCCCAACCTTTCTATTTCTAAGGGGGCGCAACACGCATGGCCCTTCCCAGGTGCGTCTAACGAACTTCTTCTCCCATGTTTCAATGCTAAATGCTCTAAATTTCCCTACTTCATTCCCCAAATACTTAGGATTATTAGCAACCTCAATACCTTATTAATGTACTCTTAAATAACCCGAAACATGAATCAATTAAATATTAGGCATTCAAAAACTCAATCAACAAGATTTCAATAGAGTTCTTTAAGAGATTCACTTTTATCATTCAACAAATTCGATAACCACTAAATTGAGACAAGTTCTTGTGTGTGGGTGAACTGATCCAACACTAAATGACCTCACATATCTTAATAGGAATCACCCCCGTTCTTGGAAATATTCGTGAATTCTCTCTACAATCGTCTTCTTTTCACTCCTCTCCGAGCCCTAAGAGTAGTCTTAAATTTCAAAAACTGAATTAAGACTTGTTTTTTCCGAATAAACCCCTAAAACAAATATAAGAAATTAATTGGTGAAATTACTAGTTTTCCCTTTCCTAAATCCGGATTAGGACATTCCTCAATACAACAACCCAACTTCTGAAAGACATAACTCACTGATATAGTATCGAAAATTGCGCAAAATTCTGGCTTTATAAGGATTTTTCCATGATCTTTTCACCCATATGCATAAGCACCTCTAAATCATCCTGAGTTAGAAGTTATGGCCCTTTGAAAATTACCAAAACTCACTCTCTTAACTTAGAAATTATTTCAAAATCCATTTTCTTTCAAAATGGATATTTTTTAGTTTCTTAGGTTATTCTTAAATGTTTCAAGGTTCAAAATATTACAAATTGTCGATGATGTATCAAAATAGCGAGTTAAATGTGATATATATATATATATATATATATATATTTATACAAATATATGTATGTATATTTATATACATATATATGTATGTATATGTATATATATATGCATACATATATATATACACACATATACATACATAAATATATATATATATATATATATACAAATATATGTATGTATATTTATATACATATATATATATATATATATGTATATAAATATACATACATATATTTGTATATATATATATATATATATATATATATGTGTGTGTGTATGTATGTATATATATGTATATATACATATGTACGCACATATATATACATACATACATACATACATATATATATACATGCATACATACGTTCATATATATATACATATATATGTGTGTGTGTGTGTGTGTTTGTTTATACACTCATAATTATTTAATAAAACATTATGAATAGAAACCTTTTCCTCGTCCACCATTTCCACATCTCCTCCTCCTCTAACTATTATTACCTTGATACCTTTTTCTGAAAATTTCAAGAATATCATTACTACCATCTCTTTCTTAAAATCTACCTATTATTAATATGGGTCATAAACAAATAGACATAATCAAACTATCATACAACTACCGTCTCTTTGATCCTTCTAATTCATCATATTTTCTTCAATCGCCTCCATAATTGGAACTACTCATTTTAAAATTTTGAAAACACTAACAAAAAATTGATCCATGATAAAATCAGATCTATTCATGATTTTATTCACAATGTTGAAAGTTTTGAGAAGTAGAAATTTGTATTTCAAAATTTAATCTAAAAAAATAGACAAACAAAAGTTAAAATAGACCAACGAACATTTGAAGGATTCTCTAAATTTTCCGTCAATGGAACTATGGAAACTTAGGTGGATAAATTTGATATCATGAAGAAGATTTATGTTGAAGGCAATTTTTTTTCCTTTCTTAAATTATTTTTGTTGCGATATATTATTAATTTAATCTTCCATATCAAGAAATGACAAAACAGGAGAAAGTTGAATATACAATGGTGGCAAAATGGTGACAAGGTAGTGGTGGATGGTTTAGGAAGTGTGATAAGGAGAGAGAGGGAAGAAGAAGAAATAAATAAATCACTTAACTTATGCATTTCACGCGCTCAAAGTGAGTGCAACACACTTAATTATGCAAACTTAGCGAAAAATGTCAAAACGACATAATATGACCCTACTTAAAGTGTTTAAAATGAACATCATCCAGTTGAGGTGTCTAAGTGATATTTGGTGGACACTTTAGGGGGACACCGCTAGGTTAGGCCAATAAATAAAATAAGAATATTATAAACAATTTAAATATTATAAATCCGTGTTGAAATGAAGTAAATAGAGTTAGAAATGAAGCATTAACACTACTTAAAAATATTATAACAGGATGAAAAATGCGAAAAGATTTACCAAATGAATTGATGTGATGTCAAAAGGAATGCAAAAATCAGTTATACATATCAAAAATCAATTGAAGAAAAGGACCGTGTTATACCAACCAAAGAAATATTTTGTCAAAAAGATCTTCCTTCTAAATTGTAATCCGAAAAATCATATTACATTCTCTGCGAATTGACGGTACTTGATATGAATTTATACAAATTTATTGTTGCAATGCAATTAAGTTTGCAGCACAAAAGGTAGAAAATAAATTAAGTGGTATGTTAATAATATAAGACAAAATGGCTTAGCTATATTATTAAAATGTATTACACGAAAAATGCATTTCTATTTTTGTTTATATAAGTTTGTCATCAAGAACTCAAAAGAGAGTAGATGAAAACAATTGATTATAATATTATTTATTCAGTGCAAAATAAAGCACAATTTATTTCTTATATGTTTATCTTTAAAATTTATGTCTTTATGTTATAATATTGTCACGACCGAGGAGCGCCCCCTAGACGTAATCGGCGGCGGTGTCCTAGGAGGACTTGGAGAAGCCCTTATCACCGTCATAACATATCATAGGTCAAAAATGCGGAAAATTTAAATCTTTTACATATTGAGGTATACATAGGCCTCTCACATATCATATAAGAAGTTTACATAAACTCTTTGCTTATTGAAGCTTACATAGGCTTCTCATTTAGACAACATAACCAATACATAGAAAATATTCCAATAACATTGTCTCACATTAAACCATCTAAAGAGTATTACAACAATTAGGATTAGCCCATAGTTCAATATAAGAGAGACGTATAGGCCTACATCAATAGTCTCAAAGATAAAGGAATGAAATATTGTCTTTAGACATAACAACTTCATAGCTAGAATAATGAAATGGTAACATCCCCTAACATTGAGTATCTACCAAATACTTAGGGAAAAGTCCTTAATTAAGGTTTACAGGTGGTTAATAAGTTATTTGAGGGACTATATAAGACCTAAACATCATTAAGCTAACCTAACACCCAACAACTCCCAAACTCAAATTCAATCCAATTTCGTTCTTCTTTCTTTCTCTATTGCAAGACCCTATTGAAGAACAATTCAAAGTTTGAATAGTACTTTAAGACTTCACCTTTTATCCATCAAACACTAAGGAATCCTAATTTATGGAAGCTCTTCACTCTTGGGGTCTCTTTCCCTAAGGCGCTCTTCAAATTGATTTTAAAAAGATGTCAAAGACATGGATAACATTCTAATTACGAACTTTATCTTTCAAATTGAGTTGATATTTGTTCCTTTTGATGATTAGTGGTAGGTTATTATTATATATTGACTTATTGTTATAGTTCTATAATAAAATCTATTAATTGAATCATTTACCCTAACTCTAGTTATGAATTGGACTTGTAGATGATTAGGGTTGTTGGGATTGGTTATGTTATTGTTTAATTCACTATATTATTATGGTGATGATGAGTGGGGTTGTGGATAATTTTGATGAGTTGAGGGTGAGATTCTTGATGATCTCCATGGAGGCTATTTGGTAGGACTTCATAATCTTGAACTCTTTACTTCAATAAGGATGGATTATATTTGGTGATGATGTTGTGTAATTGAAGTAATATATGTGATTAGTGTTGACACTCAATTTTGACCCTCCTCAATAGTAATTAATATGCGATTAAATTATTTGGACCAAAATAATTTGACTATTTGGACTAATTATATTTATTAAATTGTTTGTATGTGATTAAATTGCTTAAATGATAAACTGGCATTGCATATCATTACATATTTCTGATGTATATGTATAGTATATTAAAGGACGATTTGCGAAACCGCAGCCGGACATTTTTATACTCACCCTATTTCGAAATTAGAGAAATGTATTGGTTCATTAGGCGTCCAATGGTTGTTGTGAGTTTCATCCCAAATTGTTTGTTTGGGTTCTCGATCCTTTCAAAAGTCATTCCTAGTCAACTAGCGTAGAGATGAGCAAAATACCAAATTAAGGAGCATTTGAACTAATATGACCCAACGCTCAAGGTATGTTGGGCCCAATAGAAGCCCACCTTGCGTCTACTTGGCCCGAATAGCCAAAAACAATCACACTTACGTGTTGATTGAAGGATGTATATGCGTTTTAAAACAATTTATTGTCTATGGGGTGGGGGTTAACTAATTTTTGTTTGCTATTTTGAAGGATGAATCTGACACACAAGTCTTTGAAAATAAGAATAGTTACTATCCACAATGCTTTCCTCAAAGTGTGGTGGAGGTTCTTGAACTACGATGACAAAATGACCGTTCATTAACACATAGGTTACCTTCCGTCGCTGCTAGAGATGAATGCTTGGTTTGGCCTAATTGGGACGATGGTGAAACTCTAGGATAGTGAGAACATGGTCTTTCAATTTGGGGAAGTGTAGTTGAGGCCAACTATAAAAGAAATTATTATCAGCTATAAAAGTGTCGCCATGTGCAACAAAAGGAAACGACATCCAGATACAGATCTCCTAAATCCCATAATTTGGGATTTTGACAAAATTAGAGAAAAGTTGTCATTGGTTAAAGCCGAGTGGATGGACAAGCTCCCTTGCCCAAATATACGCTTCAGAAAACTATATTATCGATTTGAATGTGCAAGGGCTTATGAGAAATATAAAGACGAGTTCGTTTCAAAAGAAAAATGGAAAAAGACGTGTCCCCTTGCATTTGCGACATGTTTGCTCGGAATGATGGTTTTTCCTCAAGGGCAAAAAATCACTATTCATTCTATCACTCATTCCATTTTATATGGAGTGGATTACAAAACATCAAAGAAGTACTACACTTTAGCGCCTATGATTCTCGACGACATCTACAGGGCTTTAGACAATTGTCAGAGCGGAGAACGCTTTTTTCAAGGGTATAATTTAATACTACAGTGGTGGATGATGTGACATTTAATCAAGACTCATAATCCAAAAGAACCAGATTCCCTAAGATGGTAAGACGAGCTACATGGTCATGATGGATGGTTGTATCACAATTAGTGCAACAAGACTGGAGGAGAGAGTTTTTAGTATCCGAGACTTCCAGGGCTGAGACAACAACATGTACAATGGTCAATAGATAGTTTGGTGGTAACTATGAATATGGTGGTTCGAATAAAAAAGGTCCCTTATTTGTTATTTGCTGGATTAAGAGGGACTAGACCATATGCTCCCGGTCGAGTTTTGAGACAAGTAGGAGGGAAGCAAGAGTTGCCCCAGATCGCAGATATGAGGATATTTGCAACTGACCCCGAGAATGGACGAGTTGCATTTGTTAAACACATGCGCAGGATGTGGAGATCTCGAAGAGAGTTGGGTGAAACCGTGCCAAACAGGTTTCGTACATAATATTCGAGGGAGTATAAAGAATGGTCGAAAAAGAGTCTCGCTGAACTATTGAGCCTGGTCCAAACATTCCTCACATTATTGCCGATGTTGGAGCCAAACATCAAGTCCGACTTCACCGCCTTCAAGAGAAGTTTGATAGGAATGAATTAGAGCATCAACATTGTCACTCAAAAGATGCCAAAGTCATAGCTCGATTGAAATAAGAACTATGAAAATCCAGACAGTGCATGACTGAGTTAGATGATAGCATGGAACAACAGATTCAGTCGATAGAGGGGTTCAAACATCAAGAAGGAGCTCGATTGGCGAGAGATCATCTTTGGGCAAATAGATATGCTATGTGGGAAGAGGTCAACATTGCCAAGAGGACCAGACTTCGTGAAGGATCAGAGGAGGACTGAATGTTACTTACCATCCCCTGCGTGGGACTACTTTATTTGTACTTTGTTTTTTAATATATTTTCAGAACTATTTCTTTGTTTTATGTTTATCAGACATTTTTTATGCTATTACTGAAATATTTTGCGGATAATAAATCGGGTTTAAAAAGCGTATACATCCTTCAGATCGCTAGGCCTACCCTTGGCACAAAGGGTCACATGCATGATTAGGACACGATATATGTGTGTTTAACTGCTTATGTGTTATGTTGCTATGAATGAGGATACCTTAAACCCACTCCTATCAAGAAACTTCCAAAGAATATACAGAAGTCACTATCACAAAATGTCCGACCAAAATTACCAAGTCTTAAGTTTCTCACTCAAAAGACCTTCTCCTATACCAGGAATCCTAAAACATTACTCTATTGTCTCAGAAAAGTCAAAATCACTGTTATGGACAAAGGTAAGAACATCAAGATGGAGCTCACTAAAGAAGAACTACATACAAAGATCGAACAGATCACTCGGGAAATTCAAGAAACCAAGGAAGAAGGTCTCAGAGTCGAAATGGCCACCGCAATTTACAATGTTGCAGTTGTGACGTTGGATAAGGATCTGGCATCATAGATGAAAAGAAAGAAAGATGTTGAGATGGATACAAATGGATTGAAAGAGAAGTTCGAGATGCTTCGGTTGGAAGTGCAAGAAAGAGAAGCGAGAGAGGCGAGGATAGATTCAGAGACCGCCGCTCTATTAGCGACAAGCATGTCACTTGAGAAGGAGCTGATAGTGGAAATGGGAGAATTCACCTCGATGAGGGAAAGGATGGCTGCACTGAGGAACAAGAACAAAGCCTTCCATAGCAACAAGATTGATAAACTTTGAAAAATGGGCGAAAAATACACTGTCTATGAGCAAGGAGCCAATAATGGTCCCGACAATGCTCACCCTGAAGTGACTGAGGAAGACGACGGCGAGGAAATCATCTTCAAGCCTCAACAAGATTGATAAACTTTGAAAAATGGGCGAAAAATACACCGTCTATGAGCAAGGATCCAATAATGGTCCCGACAATGCTCACCCTGAAGTGACTGAGGAAGACGACAACGAGGAAATCATCTTCAAGCCTCCATTCTTAGGCAGTCTAAAAGGAGGAGGCTAATGCTACAACCAGAAGGGAAATAACTAACGTGTCTTCAGCATTTCATCTTTTAAAAGCTCTGTTGTTGCCTTTCAATTTCCTTGTAATCGTAAGGAATGAATGAATGAAAATATTTTCTTTCGTACTCGAACTACGTTGGGCCAGAATTCTCCTAGTGATATATGTAGGCAGCCTTCCCAGGCCCGACCCCTATCTTCAAAAACTTTCATTCTCCCCTCCATGTTACGAGAAGATACGAAGACCAGATCAACAAACGTCAAAGTGCAGCTGCAAGTAGACCGTAGCTGAACGTGATTTAGCCTTTTTGAGACTGCATTAAAACTAAAACTAGCAAAATCTTGTTTGTTTAAAAATATGTTTCCGTCCTCGCTCGTGGGTTGAAGATATCTTTAAACAAACCAACTTGTGTGTTTATCTGCTCTTTTTGTGATATTATACATTTTGTACTCTGAATCTGCACTGAAAAATCTACCTTTGAGTTGTTTTCCTTCTTAGGTACTTAGAAACTGATCTGTGTCAATCAAAAGCTGGAAGATCATCCTTATTTCACCAGATCAAAAGGTCCTGCAGATTCCTTCCCTAGACAAAGCTCAGACAGAGGAAAGGCAGTTATGGGGGATAATAATGAAGAAGTGAGTCTTACTGATGTTGTGGTGGCTCAACCCACCATTGCAGAACAAAATGAGTTGATTATGAAGCTGATGCAAAAGATTGCAAAGATGAGTGGAAATGCAACGGAGGCAGGATTTGCCTCCACCTAGATTTGCTGCTAATGCTGCTCATGGAAGGCCTCCAATCTATTTCCCTTCCTCAAATATGGATCCAACTCAGAACCAACCATCTACACCTGTTCAAAATCCGTCAGTTATAGATCTGACTACCCAAAATCCCCAATATTCTTCAGCATCCTACCAAACTCCATCTCCTCTTCAAAACAACCATCCCCAAATATCGCGTCATCCTCAATATACTCACCATCAAACCACTCCACCGCCACAAAATCAAAAACAAAACCAAAACCAAAATACTTTCAATCCCCTAACACCCCACCACCATTTAAATAAGAAATACCAATCCTCAGTACTACCCACAGAATTACCAAACGGCCCAAAATGCCCAAAGTCCCTCTGTAGCTCCACCCCTCCCAAAGAGAGCCACTTTCCAAGTTCCCGTCCCTACCAAGAATGATGTGCACGATTCTGAGCTGGACCATTATGAGGAACAAGAAAAGGAATGGAGGGCAAAGGAAGATGTAAAGGTCGACATAAAAAGGGAGATCAAGAAAGCCATGAAGGAGCTACAATGCATCCCCGACATCGCTAGACTTAATTATGAACACTTGTGTATCCACCCAAATTTGGAACTTCAAGAAGGGTTTAAGATTCCGATGTTTGACACCTTCAGAGGAGTGGGCAACCCTATGGCTCATTTGAGAGCCTAATGTGACCACCTCGTGGGAGTTTGAAGGGGCAAAGCTTTATTGATGCGGCTCTTCAGTCGGAGCCTCTGTGGAGAAGCTCTCGAATGGTTTACCTCGCATGAAACTAGAAAATGGCCCAGTTGGAATGCATTGGCCAAAGATTTCATCGATCGATTTGCCTATAAAGTAGAAATTGTTCTCGATCCATACTCTTTGGAGAAGATGAAGAAAAAGTCAACCGAAAGCTATAGGGAGTTAGCCTATAGGTGGAGAAAAGAAGAGGAAAGGGTGATACCACTCATGACTGAGAAAGGAATCGTTTAAGTGTTCGTGTGCGTGCAAGAGCCGGAGTATTATGATAGAATCATGTTGCTCGTTGGAGCAAAGTTTACCGAGATAGTCAAGATTGGTGAGACTATCGAAGACGGTTTATAATCAGGAAAGATAGACTGTGTAGCCGCATCCCCTGGATCTTCAGGGTTGTTGAAAAATAAAAGAGAAGAAGTCGCTACTGTTTCATACGGGGGAAGGAAAAACCCTAAAAGCTCATCATATTCCCAAGGTCGTTTCCGGCTTTCCTCAAACTCCTACCAATCTTGTTATACTCCATCTAGTCATCCCAATAATCAGAATGCTACCTCCATATCCAAACGCCCAAGCTCCACTGTACCAAAGTCCACCTCCAAATTTCCAAAATCTTTCCCCCATTTACCCAAATTACCCTTAACCTTACCAAATTCCATCTCCCTACCAGGGTGTTGCTCCCAATTGTGCTAACGTGCAGTCAAGCTACCGAGCACCCCCTCCTGTTTATCAAGTCCAAGATGAACTATACCAAAATTCCCCTCCGAATTACCATGCTCCATCGCCAAAATACCAAACAAATCCATATCCCAGAAGCCAAGCTCCTTGTCCAAATACCAGAAATTATCAACAGGTGTCTCCTCCTAAACAAGGCAGTTATGACCCTCCCCGACCCATATTTAAGAAGAGGCCTTCAAGAAACTTTACAGCACTCGCTGAGAGCCGGACCAAACTGTATGAGAGACAGGCTGTGGCTGGATACATCCACCCTATGGGGCCCAAACCCGTGGATGTCAATTCAAAGTTCTACAAACCCGATCAGAAATGTTCTTATCATTCCAACTGTGTTGGGCATGATATTGAAGATTGTATCAGCCTCAAGCAAGAGGTGGTCTCTCTCCAACCGACGGCAAAAAATGTCAACACAAACCCGTTGCGAAACCATGGAGGTGGCAATGTCAATATTATCGAGACAGATGACGACTGGTGTGGAACGAAGATGATTACTCCCATCTTTCGCAATGATTTAGAAAGGTCTATCTCTTCTTTAAGCGTCAAAGAGAAGAAATAGTTTGTTATTTTGACACCTTCAAAGGTTGTTGCCCTGGTGCCGTCAGAAACTCTCGACAAGCCTAATTTTGTTATTGAAACTGTTGCTGCTCAAGACATGACCAGGTTTGGAAGGTATTACACTCCTGACGATCTTTCTCTAAGAGGACAAAAGAATGATCAAGCCAAAAGGCCAATAAGCGAAGGAGAAGCAGAGGAATTCTAGAGAAGGATGCAATCAAAGGATTAATCCATTGTCAAGCATTTAGAGAAGACTCCAGCTCAGATATCCGTATGGCCCTGCTGATGAGCTCTCAATCCCACAAGCAGGCCTTAATGAAAGCTCTCGATGATACATAAGTTCCCGCAAGCACAAGCAGCGATAACGTGGCCACCATGATTCATAAGGTTATTCGAGGGCATCGAATCATCTTTTGTAACGATGAACTGCCTGTTGAAAGAAGGTCACATAACAAGGCACTGCACATCACTGTGATATGCCGTGAAAGGTTGTCAATCGCGTCTTAGTAGATGATGGATCTGGTCTGAATATCAGCCCATTGTCGACGTTGAGGCAGCTAAGGTTTGACCTTGGAAAACTTGAGAAAAACCAGGTCAATCTAAGAGCCTTTTGATGGTGTTCAAAGAGACACGTCGGGAGTAGTGAATTTGACCCTTCAAATGGGACCCACAGAATTCAGCGCGCAATTTCAAGTGTTGGATATCGATACCATTTACATCCTTCTTCTAGGAAGGCCGTTCATCCACATGGATGGAGCCGTCCCTTCTACTCTCCATCAGATGATGAAGCTTGTGTGGAAGAATAAAGAGTTGGTTATCCATGGCGAGGGGAGTCACCTTGGTAGACAGGTGCCGATCATTGATGAGGCACCACAAGGTACAGACTTTTACACGGTGGAGCTGGTGAATTCTACCGGCAAAGATTTGGCCCCACAGACCCCCATGCCTTCCGTATACAAGATGATAGCCACTGTGATGTTGTAGAATGGTTTTGAGCCAGGGTTTGGATTGGGAAGATATTCCCAAGGAATTATTGAGCCTGTTCCATTCCTTGTTAAGGTATCCAGATAGGGTTTGGCGTACATCTCCACAGATAATGACATGAAGATGAGGAAGAAAAATTATCAAGCCTTAACTAAGACGATCCCATATCTTTATCAATCCTTTCCAATCCGGGAGTATGCCGAGCATAAAGACCTTAAGGATGGAATTTGTGACCTCTTCGAGGAGATCAATGGTGTTGTAGAGGAAGAGGTCAAGCTAGCTGGTATTTGCGATGCTGAACCAAGGGAGGTGCTGCTAAATTGGACTTCCACGCCGATCCTGATACCCCGAACTCTTCGCTATAAAGGCATCATTTCATGCACATTAAAATCGGTGGTAGTCCAGAAGAGGCCCGAGACCCACCATTTTGCATTTTCCTAAACTATTCAATTTTTTGAATTTTTCATTGTGATATTCGAAAAAGGCAACATGGCCCTGTGTCATGGCCACAGTTTGCATTGTTTTTAAATGAAAGACTCTTTGTCTTTAAATTTATTTATTCAGCAGTTTGTTATACTTCTAACTTTGTCGATTAATGATTTCAGTATCGTAAGCTATAAACCTGCCAATGTCATCTCATGTCACGAGCTAAATGAACAAAATGAGGCAGGTGACGAAGAAGTTGATGATTATGAAGAAGAAAATGGGGAACCAGATTATGTCACCAAGGAATTTTGGCACTTCGAGAATCAGCATAAACAAAATCTAGAAGAAAAGGAAACAGTGAATTTAGGAGATCCAGAATGTGTCAAAGAAATTAAGATCAGCATCCACCTAAATAAAGCTCAGAAAGAGGGCCTAATTAATTTTCTTGCTGAATATACTGATTTGTTCGTCTGGGAAGTCGCTGATATGCAAGGGTTGAGTATCGATGTCGTACCTCATAAGCTACTGATTAACTCGGGGTTCGATCCGGTGAAGCCGAAAACTCAGAAATTCAAGACTGAACTGAGTTTAAAGATTATGTAAGAGATCACAAAGCAGATAGAGTCATGTTGGGTAGAAGTGACACAATATCCAACTTGGTTGTCCAATGTTGTTCCGGTCGCCAAGAAAGACGAGAATATCATAATTTGTGTTGACTATAAAGATCTCAACAAAGCTAGCCCAAAGGATAATTTTCTGTTGCTGAAAATTCATATTTTTATTGACAACTGTGCTAGGCATGAAATGCAGTCATTCGTGTATTTTTACGCATGCTATCACAAAATTTTGATGGATGAGGAAGACGCAGAAAAGACGGCTTTCATTACACCTTGAGGTGTATATCACTACAGGGTGATGTCATTCGGCCTCAAGAATGTCGGTGCCACCTACATGAGAGCTATGACGACTATATTTCACTACATGATTCATAAGGAGATTGAAGTTTATGTGGACGACGTCATAATCAAATCCCGAGCGAGTTCAAATCACTTGACACATCTAAGGAAGTTCTTTGATCGCTTGCATCGTTACAACTTGAAGTTAAATCCCGCCAAATGCGCTTTTGGAGTTCCTACCGGAAAATTTTTGGGATTTATAGTCAGTATAAGGAGTATTGAGCTCAACCCTTCTAAGATTAAAGCAATTCAAGAGTTACCTCCACTGAAAACGAGAAAAGAAGTGGTGAGTTTCTTAGGGAGGTTAGACTACATCAGTCGATTCATAGCTCAATCAACTGTGCCGTGGTGTGTGAGCCTATTTTCAAGCTATTAAAAAAAGACGCCCCGACAAAGTGGACTAAAGAGTGTCAAACTGCTTTTGATGCTATCAAGAACTATTTGTCCAATCCACCGGTATTGGTTCCTCCGCGACAAGGGAGTCCTTTGTTGCTGTACTTGTCTATCTCAGATAGTGCATTTGGATGCGTACTTAGTCAACACGACGAGACAGGAAAGAAGGAAAGGGCTATCTATTATATAAGCAAGAAGTTTACTCCATACGAGTCTTGTTACACTTTATTGGAGAGAATGTGTTGTGGTTTGGCTTGGATTGCCCAGAAATTGAGATATTATTTGTCTTCCTATACTAAAAATCTCATTTCCAGAATGGATCCATTGAAGTATATTTTAAAGAAAGTGATGCCGACCGTAAAGTTAGATAAATGGAAAATGTTGTTGAGTGAGAAGGCAATAAAGGCACAGGTTTTGGCTGATCATCTTGAAGAAAATCCTGTTGATCAAGAATATGAACCACTTAAGACTTATTTTCACGATGAAGAAGTGTCATTTGTGGGTGAGGATATATCAGAAGCATATCCAGGTTGGAGATTATTCTTTGACGGAGCGGAAAATCATCAAGGTAAAGGTATTGGAGCAGTCTTAGTGTCAAATCTGGTCAGCACTATCCCATGGCAGCTAAGCTCCAATTTAATTGCACAAACAACATGGCCGAATACGAAGCTTGTATTCTTGGTTTTGAAATGGCCATCAACATGAATGTTTACGAGTTGTTGGTTATTGGAGATTCGGACCTTCTGATTCATCAAGTTTAAGGAGAATGGGCTGTGAAAAACCCAAAGATTTTACTTTACGTAAAGCATGTGCAGAAGTTGTGTAAAAGATTTCGTAAGATCGAGTTCAGACATACTCCCAGATTATAGATTGAATTAGCCGATGCTCTGGCCACCATCACTTCAATGATTAAACATCCTGATAAAAATTATGTTGATCCTCTTAATATAGAGTTGAAAGAACATCCAATTCATTGTTCCCATGTTGAAGCAGAACCAGACGGTTTGCCTTCTTATTTTTATATAAAGAAGTATTTGGAGTCTGGAACTTATCCTGAAGATGCTATGTCTAATCAAAAGAAGTCGATACACCGTATGACTCTCAATTTCATTCTAAGTGGAGAAGTCCTGTATAGGAGGACTCCAGACTTAGGTCTTCTCAGATGTGTCGATGACGTTCAAGCTGCGAAACTGATTGAACATATACATGCTGGAGTTTGTGGTACACATATGAATGGGATCACTTTGGCAAGAAATATCTTACGAGCCGGGTATTACTTGATGACTATGGAGAATTATTGTTGCATGTTTGTGCAAAAATGCCACAAATGTCAAGTGCATGGTGATCTGATACGAGTGTCACCTTATGAACTTAATGTTATGAGTTCACCTTGGCCATTCGTATCTTGGGGAATGGATGTTATCGGTCCAATAGAGACAGTCGCTTCTAATGGACACAAATTCATTTTGGTTGCCATTGATTATTTCATTAAGTGGGTGGAAGAAGCTTCTTACAAGTCGGTAACCAAGATAGTTGTAGTTGATTTTTTTTTGCAACAATCTGATATGTAGATTTGGAGTGCCAAAATCCATTATTACTCATAATGGTGCAAATCTCAACAATCACTTGATGAGAGAGATACGTGAGTAATTTAAGATTACTCATCGTAATTCAATGCTTATCGTCCCCATGTGAACGGAGCTGTAGAGGCCGCCAATAAGAATATCAAAAAGATTTTGAAAAAGTTGATTGACAAGCATCGAGGTTGGCATGAGATGTTACCGTATACTTTACTGGTTTATCGAACAACTGTCAGAACATCAACTGGTGCTACTCCATACTTACTAGTATATCGAACAGAGGCAGGCATACCTACTGAAGTTGAGATACCGTCGTTGAGAATCATCTAAGAAGCTGAGTTAGGTAATGCTGAATGGGTGAGAAAGCGGATCGATCAACTATCATTGATTGATGAGAAGAGAATGGTTGCCGTCTATCATGGTCAGTTGTATCGACAGAGAATGATTCGTGCCTTTCGCAAGAGAGTAAGAGCCAGAAATTTTGAAGTTGGTCAGTTGGTTCTTAAGCATATTTTTTCTCATCAAGACGAGTACAAAGGAAAGTTCGCACAAAACTGACAAGGACCTTACATGGTTCGCAAAGTGTTATCCGGAGGTTCTTTGGTCCTGTCGTAGATGGACGGCACCGTATGGCCAAAATTGATCAACTCAGACGTCGTCAAGAGATACTACGTGTGAATTTGTGGTTTGCATTTCTGTTATTTACTTGTAATCAATCTGCTTTCTTGTATTTGTTTTGCTTAAAATCATATCCCTTTGTAATGAACTACGTCTGACCTAAATTCTCAAGAATGAGATACGTAGGCAAACTATGTCGGCCTCGGTCATCCCATTTATCCTATTTTAATATTTACTTGTATTTGAACTACGTTCGACCTGAATTCTCAAATATGCAGGCGGTCTGTGTCATACTCGGTCGGTTTTCTTTGTAAATTTTCTTATTTTGTTAACCTTTAAGGGGGAACTATGTGTGACCTGATTCCTGCCTCAACGGGATATGTAGGCGCCACAAGGTTCGGTAATATCTACCATACCATTTCTATTCCTCTTTACAATAGAAACTGGGATAGAATTTTTGAGAGGGACTCAAATATTCTTAAGAAAAAGATTCCTCCTCAGCAATTTAAGACTGAAGATGTTTTGAGATTTGCAACTGGACAAAATTTTAGAGAGGATCTCCAAAATTCCGCAATTTACTCAGTTACAATGGAAAGATAAGAAAGACAGTTATCTAGGACAGAAATTTTGAGGATGACCTCAAAATTTCAGCATGGATTTATCTGCAAGTCTGGAGTGACTCCGAAAACTCCTCGCGAATAATAAGATAGACCCCCAAGCATCAAACTCAAAGACTTTTGCTAAGCCTTATGTGACATGACTTGGAAGCGACCTTTTTCAGATACTACTTATCAAAATTTTTATTTTCTTAAAGATTTTCCTTTTACGTTTCATTGGTTTTGGTGAAAAAATATTTTGTATTATCTATCAAGAGTTGGGAGATCATGAAGATCAACCGAAGATAGCAGGACAAGAAGCTGACAGCTGAAGAAATCGACACAGATCAGTTTGTTTTTAAAACTAAAAATTTTTCTGTGGACGCAGGATTATAGCTATGCTCTGAAATCAGCAAATTCCTCCGATGGACGAATATGGAGAACTCAGAGGAGGACAAAACTATCCCCAAAATCGATTGTTTTCCTAAAAGCATGAATGATTGTATATCGCTTATGTCAGAGACTTTGCAATATGATTTGTTTATTTAAATCAATTTCTGACACCATGAAATATATAAAGAACGTCCAGCTAGATTCAAAGGTGAATCAAGCAAAAATCTGACGGAAGAGTTTACAGTTTCCGTAAAGGACGTCATTTTCATCATAATATCGAATATTATACTACGCATTACCTGGAGGGGTCAGTTATTTTATAATCGATCAAGACGATATACTATTTGGAAGTCATTTTACCATTATCATCACTGAAATAAATATAATATTCATGCATCGCAAGTCAATATCCATGCATCGCGGAAGATCATGCATTGCGAGTCAATATCTATGCATCGCGAAAGATCATGCATCGTGAGTCAATATTCATGCATCGCGAGTAAATACTCATGCATCACGGAATATACTCATGCATTGTGGAATACCATGCATCGCGAGTCGATACTTGTGCATCACGAGAAGATATTTATGCCTCGCCGAGAGCTGTGCATCGCGAGAAGATTTCATGCCTCGCAGTAAATTATGTATCGTGAGAAGGTTCTATACCTAGCAGAAAATTATGCATCACGAGAATATTTCATACCTCGCAAAAAAGTATGCATCGTGAGAAGATTTCATACCTAACAGAATTTATGCATCGCGAGAAGATTTCATACCTCGCAGAAATTTAGGTATCGCGGGAAGATATTCATACCCCGCAAGAAGGCATGCATAGCTTAAAAAGGAAACCGTGCATTCCAAGAGAAATATTTATCCATCGGCATCAACTACATTCTTTTATTTTGAAAAAAGTAAACATCAAGAAGAGCATCAAAGACGATAAAAAGAGAAAAACTAGCACACTGCATCAACTTTCCTTTATGTTGACATCAAATGAAGAATACATTGAAAATTATATTGCAAACACAAGACATAAGCTTTATTTGTATTACGTCAAACCAATCGAGTTGACGTCAAAAGTTAAGGAGAACGATTAAGTGTCAACACGGTAAACGACACTGTCTCCCATTTAAATTGCATTTTCATATTGACGAGTTTTATCTTAGTCTTTATCGAGATTATCCGAAAGGATGAATTCTCCAAAACATATCACAGGTGCGGACTACATCAAAAAGGATGCAGCACAACGTGGAACCTTTTCTTAACAGCGAACTAGACACAGTCCAAAGAGGAATGTCAAATTCTCAGGACGCGAGTAGAGGAGTGACTTCCACCACAATCAAACCACACCCCTATCATAAGGTATGTGGGTTATTCTTTCAGTTTGTCAGCTTTGATTCCACATCCGGAAGTTAAGGTTTCGCCGAAAGAAAGTTTCCAATCTGAGTGACAATGCGCCAAGAGCTTTGGAAATTAAGTCCGTGTAAGTTCTTAATTATGAGTGTGGAGCACGCCACATTCATGGCTAAGAGGTTACAAGATTTATTTCCATACTAGACTTAATGTGTCACTTTTCCAAGACCAAAGGTTATCTAACATAGTAGATTTCTTTTTCAACCGATTGAGTTGAACTACAAGCAGCCTGATTCCTAAGGTTTAAGGATATGTAGGCGGATTCAATGTTGAAAACTCGGTTGTATTCCAACATCTGCTCTTAAATCCTATTCTCGGGCATTTTGATCCTTTCATAATTTAGTATCGATATGACGTTGCACTTTTTCAAAATCGTGCGTTGAATCGAGCGTGTTGAATTACAAGTGACCTTAATTCTCATATATCCTGAGATATGTAGGAAACCGATTTTTAGGGCTCGGCCATAATTTCTAAAGTCCATACCAAATCTCTTTTCCAAAAGATGAAGCTGCGGTCGGTCAGAAATTTTGACCGACCGCAGCTTCATCTTTTGGAAAAGAGATTTGGTGTATATATATATATATATATATATATATATATGTGTGTGTGTGTGTGTGTGTGTGTGTGTGTGTGTGTGTGTGTGTGTTAAATAGTGATTGCCTCTTTTATATTATTTTAGCTAGCGTGTTTGTCTTACATAATTTTTCGTATAATTACTTAAATTTTATCAATATTCAAAATTGAAAAGCATAATGATAGTAATATTTTGTCTCATATAAATATTTTGTTATTTATTTTAGCTTATATTTTGAATCTTTAGTTTATATTGGAGTTTATTATTTTAATTTGTTAACCTTAAGAAGCTTGTTAATTAATGTTAATTTATCTTATATTTAAAATCTAATTAAATTGGCCAATTTTAAGCTAATATGACTGAATTGCTTATGTTGTTAACTAAATACAAAATTTGGGCCTCACTTTTTATTTTCCACAGCCCAAATCTTTTGAATACTTTAAAACTTTCACCAGCCCACTTCAAAATTTGACCTAATTTTCTCAGGGCCCACTCCCTGTTCCCAAGTCAAACTATTGTCATTTCCCTTTCAAATCCATTCCCTCAACCAATCTGGGCCCTTTTGCAATTCAGACCATTTTGCAGGCCCAAATTCCCCACCTTATTTTTTCTTACGCAGACCCGACCCGTTCTTTTTCCCTTTCTTTCTCGCGTGAGCAAGGTCGAGAATCGGAACGCATATGGACCCAAATGCTAGCAAACCGACGAAAGAACAGGGAGCGTGAGCGATGATAGCTGCGAGAGCAAGTGTAACGGGAATATGGAGAAGGACAGGCCGGTACACTGCTCTCTTTTGGCTCTTTCTTCACGTCGCCCTCGCTCATACTATTTGTAGTAACACAGCAAGTCACGCCAATTCATTCTTGATGTAACCAGATTGCTCCATCTGGCAGCGAGGACGATTGAGGTCTATCGTAAGCGTCTGTCTCCCTTCCTCTTTTTGTTTGAATCCGTTTCGACCGAAGAGGTTGTTGGTCTGAATTGGGAGAAGGGATTTTGAATTCAAAAGGGGACTTAGAATCCCAATTTTTCCCCATTTTTTCTGAGAAATTCTTCCTCCCTCCCCTGATCCAGAAACCTGGTTCTTCTCCTATAAATAATCCCCTCGACTTGTTATAAAGTTTTTTTTAGGGAGGAAGAGGCTAGAAAAGAAATCTGGAAAATTTAGAGTCAAGAAAGTGTGGAATTTCATTTGAACAATCACACTCACACCAAAGAAATTTCACACATTTTTTTTAATCCTAATTCGTGAGAAAATATCCTCGAGTTTGGTTTAAATTTGGTGGTCAGTCACTCGAGATTCGAACTCGCATTAGGGAAGACTCGTCTCTTGTCTCTGTTCGTCTGCCCTCGAAAAGGTAAAACTCATTTCGATTTAGCACTCTTTATTACGATGTGATGAATATTTGATCTTGGCCTTCTTGGAGATTTGGAAATGCTAAGTTCTCTAATGTTTGCTTCAACTCAATGTTGGTTTCAACTAGAAGTGGAGTTCGCTCAATAATTTATTGTGGTTGATTAGTTTCGCATTTAAGATAGTTTGACATTGGTTTGAATATATTTTCCTTACTGTTCTTCCTCGACTCATGGCTGTCACTGTTCGCTTTAAATTTCATGATGTTCGCTTGTTAATCGTCGAGATGTTTTTCACTTTGTTCTATTCTGCAACATGTTTATCCTTGGTTTTCATAGGATCTTCATGCAAGTCTCTTCTTTTCCAAAGATTTTCCGAGTAGTGCTTTTTTTTATTTGTCACCACATGATACGAAACATTTATTCTGGATAGCTTTCTATTAACATTCATAATTAAACATGTACATTACTTCAAGTAGTTAGTTAGTTAGTTACTTTCCATTTTATAGTTAGTGGTGTCATAGTTAGTTATGTAACTAATTAGTTTGTTAGTTTGTTAGATTGTTAAGTTGTTAGTTACTCTTTTCTTTCTCCACTAGATTGACAATCTCACATGTATATATACACCTCTTGGGTGATCAATGCAATCAATTAATCATCTTCTACAATACAATCTCAAGAGTATACTTTGATATTCTCCTTATGGAACTTCACAGCCTCATCAATGGCTGCTCAAGTTCAGCTTGAAGGTTTCGATATGGTATCAAAGCCAGTGAATTGCTCTCTTCTCTTTGATTTAGCTACGTGTCTTAGAAATCGATAGTAGATCCTGAAGTTACTCTGTTGATTACATTTGTTTTCTAGAGATTTTTCATCTCTGTTCATCTTCGTTTGCATCTATGTTTGTCTTCTTCTTTTGCTCATCGAACAGCTTAGTTGTGATGGCTGTTGAAGCTGTGGCATCCACATCTGAAGGATCTGTCACATCTGGAAACGATACAAATGGTGTTCTGTATGTACATCCCTCGGATAATCCAGGGATGATGCTTGTTCCTGTCCAATTTGATGGAACAGGATATAGGTCTTGGAGAAGAGGTGTAATGAGGGCCTTGTCAGTGAAAAATAAGTTGGGTTTCATTGATGGAAGTTGTGAGAAACCAAACAACAATCCATCTCAATTACGTCAATGGAAAAGATGTGATGATATGGTGACATCTTGGATACTAAACTCTTTAATCAAAGAAATTTCAGATAGTGTGGAATATGTTACCAATTCTGCTGAGTTATGGAAGGACTTGGAAGATAGGTATGATCAAACCAATGGAGCAAAATTGTATCAAATCCAAAAGGAGATCAATGATCTCACACAAGGAGTTTTGGACATCACTGTCTACTACACAAGAATGAAGAAATTGTGGGAAGACTTAAACACTTTGAATGTGAAGAACCATTGTAGCTGTGTGTGTGTATGTGGTGCGAAAGATGGTATGTACAAGGCTGAGCAAGATAGGCGGTTAATTCATTTTCTTATGGGATTAAATGAAGTGTACACAGTTATAAGAGGAAACATTCTCATGATGAATCCTCTTCCATCCATGGGGCAGGCTTTCTCATTACTAATTCAAGAGGAAAAGCAAAGAGAGCTCAAGCCTGTTGGTAGAACAGATTCTGTTTCCCTGAATGTTAAAGCTGTTGATAACAAAGGCCATGGAGGAAGATCTTTTAGAACAAATTTTCAAGGGAATAACTATGCAAATGGCTATGGAAATCATAGTGATACTAACAGTAACTCAGGAGGGAGTTCTTATCCAAACAACAGGAATGTCATAGTATGTGACTATTGTAAGAGGACTGGGCACATCAAAGATAAATGCTACAAGCTGCATGGGTATCCCCAAAGCAACAATAATCAAAATAATAGATCAGGAAATTACAGTGGTGGTCAGAGTTCTAGACAGCAAGGCTCAAATTACAAAGGAAGAAGAGTGGTAGCAAATGTACATGGTACTACAGGTGATGTGGTGTCTGGTAATGGAGAGGAACAATCACAATCTCAAGGTGACAACTCAAGGAATGTTAACTTCACAAGAGAACAATATGGACAGATCATGAATTTGTTGCAACATTTCCAAAATGGGAATATGGGAGAAGAGACTGGGGCTAACAATACTTCTGGTGTGGCTGCTGGATCAATGAACTTTGCAGGTACTGTGTTTTGTTCTTCCTCTACTGTTGTTGACAATCCATCTTGCAAATGTTTCGAATCAAGTGCTAATTTGTGGATCATTGACTCAGGAGCTTCAAACCATATAACCTTTAGTAGAAACTCTCTAAGGAACATTAAAACCTTACCTTTTCCTATACTTGTTTCTCTTCCAAATGGATACAAAGTCAAAGTAACAGAGTTTGGGGAAGTACCAGTCACACCTAACATCATTTTACATCAATTTTTATATGTGCCTTCTTTTAAGTATAATCTAGTTTCAGTTCAATTCCTAACTGCTACAATGAAGTGCATAGTCTTGTTCACTAATGCATTGTGTCTAATGCAGGCCCCTTTAGTGAAGAGGCCTCAGGTTCTTGGTAATTGTAGAGATGGGCTTTACTTCCTGTGCACAAAGTGTTTGAAGGCTTCTAATAAAGTCAATACATGTCAGATATGCTGTTGTTTTTCCAATAATAAACCTTTGTCTAGTTCCATTAAGAATGATACATGTAATTCTTTTTCTGCTAGTCCTTGTTTTCCAGATCAGTTCAAAGTGTTGGTTTCTAATTCTGTTCCTCTTAAGTGTAAACTTTCTTCTAATAATATGAATGTTCTGGATGATCACAACTCTTGTAGTATCGCAGGAGATAAAGTAGATTTGTTATGGCACAATAGACTTGGCCATGTACCTTTTACTAAGATGAAAAGTATTACTGACTTACCAGCTGTTTTCTCTCCCAAACAACCTTTTTCCTGCAACATTTGTCCAATGTCAAGACAACAAAGGTTACCTTTTAACCATAGTAACAGCCAAACCAAATCCATTTTTGAGTTACTACACATTGACTTATGGGGACCTTATCATGCACCTACATATGACAACTACAGATACTTCATTACATTGGTGGATGATTATAGTAGATCAACTTGGACATAACTTTTAAGTACCAAGAGTAATGCATTACAAGTTTTAAAGAATTTTACAGTCATGGTAGAGAATCAGTTTAATACCACAGTGAAAAGCATTAGAACAGATAATGGACTAGAGTTTGTTAATAATGAAACACACCAATTTCTTCTGTCCAAAGGGATTATCCACCAGAAAACTTGTCCTTACACACCTCAACAAAACAGTATAGTGGAAAGAAAACATAAATACTTGTTGGAAACAGCTAGAGAACTTCTATTTCAATCTAAACTGCCTATAAGATACTGGGGAGAGTGTGTGTTAACAGCTACACATCTTATTAACAGACTTCCATCAAGTTATTTGAAAAATAAGTGTCCATATGAAGTGTTATACAATAAGAAACCAAACTATAGTCAGCTTAGATCCTTTGGTTGTCTTTGTTACCCCACTATTCCAAAGGTACTTAGAGACAAGTTTGAACCAAAAACCACACCACACATTTTCTTAGGATATATTTTTGGAACCAAAGGTTATAAGGTGATGAGTCTGGCTACAAAGAAGATACATATCTCCAGAGATGTGATTTTCCATGAACATGTTTTTCCTTTTGCTTTGTCAACTGAAAATCCTTCTTTTCCTTCTGTTTTAAAGTCTTTTTCATCCTCTGATTATGCTGATTTAGATTCATATATAAGGCTGTGTAAATGATTATGACAATGTGACTGATACAACTCCTCCTCATATATCTTCTCACATTACTCAAAATCCCAGTATATCTTCCAGTGCTCCCATTACCTCTTCAACATCATCCCAACACAATCCTCCCACAATAGTACAGAGAAGATCTCATAGAGAAAACAAAATACCATCACATTTGAAAGATTATGTTATCAATATCCCAAAACTAAAATCAGTCAATTCCAACACACAAAACACAGAGATCAACAATAATCTATCCCTTACTGCATTGTTTACCAAACACCACCATATATCTCCTGAAGTCATTGCATCTACTAGTCAGTCACTTGTTGAGAACATTTGTCATGATAGTGAGCCATCATCATATGAGGAAGCATCACTGAATCCTGCATGGCAAAAGGCCATGATACAAGAGTTTGAAGCACTGTATGATAATGACACTTGGGATCTTGTTACTTTACCACTAAACAAACAAGCAGTTGGATGTAGGTGGGTATACAAAGTAAAACACAAAGCAGATGGGAGCATAGAAAGGTTCAAGGCACGATTGGTTGTGAAGGGGTATACACAACAGGCTGGAATTGATTACACTGAAACTTATTCACCTGTAGTCAAGATGACCACAGTGAGAACTTTGATAGCATGTGCAGTAAAGAAGGGTTGGAGTATGTTTCAACTTGATGTAAATAATGCATTCCTTCATGGAGATCTTCATGAAGAGGTTTACATGAAATTACCTCCAGGACTTGAAGTACCTAATTCAGAGCTAGTTTGTAAGCTGAAAAAGTCTCTTTATGGCCTCAAACAAGCAAGTAGGCAGTGGTATTCTAAGCTAACTGAGGCATTATCATCTAGAGGCTACTCACATTCACAATTTGATCATTCTTTGTTTTACAGAAAGGAAGGTTCTTTGGCTGTATTTGTTGCAGTATATGTAGATGATGTTATTTTAACAGGGACAGACACAACTGAGATTGCACAGCTCAAAGTATATTTAGACAACACCTTTAAGATCAAAGATCTTGGAAGACTTCACTATTTTCTGGGCCTGGAGATTCTTGATACAACAGATGGAGTACTGATTTCTCAGAGGAAATTTACTCTAGACTTACTCAAAGAATATGATTGTTTCAACTATACACCTCTATCATCTCCTTTGGATCCCACTGTGAAGTTGAAAGCCAAGGAAGGAGTTCCTTTACCTGATCCCACTTTCTACAGAAAATTGATAGGAAAGTTGAATTTCTTGACTAATACTAGATTGGACATAGCTTTTAGTGTTCAACATTTAAGCCAATTCATGCAGGATCCACGAGCTCCACACTTACAAGCAGCTTATCATCTACTTAGATACCTCAAACAAGATACTACTTTAGGAGTTCAGTTATCCAAGAATCCTGATTGTACAGTCCAAGCATTTTGTGATTCAGATTGGGCATCATGTCCAGACTCAAGGAAGTCAGTCAGTGGGTACTTGGTGTTGCTTGGTAACAGTCCTATTAGCTGGAAATCTAAGAAACAAGAGACAGTTTCACTATCTTCAGCAGAAGCAGAGTATAGGTCACTCAGAAAAGTTGTAGGAGAATTAACTTGGCTTCACAGATTGATCACTGAGCTAACTGTCTCCATTTCCTCTCCTATTAGTGTCTACTGTGACAGTCAATCTGCAATCCATATTGCTCGCAATCCTGTGTTTCATGAGAGAACTAAACACATTGAAGTGGATTGTCATTTCGTACGTAATAAGCTTCAGGAGGGGTTGATTTCTTTGCATCATGTGTCTACCTCTAATCAACTTGCTGACATTCTTACTAAGGCCCTCACTGGCATCAAGCATTCAGCCATTTTGCACAAGTTGGCTGCGAAATCATCACCTCCAACTTGAGGAGGGGTATTAACATTCATAATTAAACATGTACATTACTTCAAGTAGTTAGTTAGTTAGTTACTTTCCATTTTATAGTTAGTGGTGTCATAGTTAGTTATGTAACTAATTAGTTTGTTAGTTTGTTAGATTGTTAAGTTGTTAGTTACTCTTTTCTTTCTCCACTAGATTGACAATCTCACATGTATATATACACCTCTTGGGTGATCAATGCAATCAATTAATCATCTTCTACAATACAATCTCAAGAGTATACTTTGATATTCTCCTTATGGAACTTCACAGCCTCATCAATGGCTGCTCAAGTTCAGCTTGAAGGTTTCGATACTTTCTATGCCTTAAGCGAGTTCTAACACCCCTCTAGGTTATGGCCGGTTCGAAGAATACCATGAGCGGATTCATTAGCTTATTTAACGTATCTATTTTTTGGTACTGGTGGAGTATGTTCTTTTTCTTTACTTTATGAGATTTCCATGAGTTATATGTATAACATGAACTAATTCTAACGTAGTCTGAGAGCTGGCAGGTTTTAATGTGTTGCAGCTTGTGTATTTTGTTCTCTTCCTGTTTCTCTAAGAGCCTTCTGTGACATTTAGTTTGTTCAAGGCCTTTACTTCGTTTAGTTACAAGTTTTTTGTTTCTGTTTTGCTTATATGTTGGTTATCTCATTTGCTGCCTGCAATATTGTTGGCCTTTACTGTCAAAATGCCATACAGAGGCATTATATTTGACCCAATTTGTTCCTTTTGCTAATTCTTTAAACTTCAAATTGATGGGTTTACTTATATATATATATATATATATATATATATTCCTTTGATGGAATTTGCTTTCATTTGGAGTTGTGGTTTAAGGTGATATATTTGAGTAATCTTTTTTTTATTATTTTTTCTTTGTGAATCCGTTGCGAGTCTTCATTGACTTCTTTATTTCCCCACATTCCGAATCGATCCATAAACGCTTCATTTTGTTTTTCGGATCAGTAGTTTGCAGGAATTAATAATAAGCAAAGTGAAGGCAATATAAGGTTGGCAACTGCATTTTTCTAACTCTCAAAGACCCAAGGAAAAGGGGATATGCCAGTTGTATACATACTGTATAAACTGGTATACCTCGTGAAATATTGATGTACAGGTCAAATGCGGAAAGGGAGGTTGATGAAGGTGGAATTATCAAACTCAAACAAAAATAAAGGTTTTGGAAAGTCCGAAACGGGCTGAATACAGATCATATACAGAAGTATACACTGGTATACAACGTATACACGATACACATGTCAAAAGAATATATACAGGTGCTTGAGGGGATGAATCGGACAGTATATGTCGAACATACAGTCTGATATACAATTAAAAAAACTGAATGCACCCCAATATACGGTGGTATACGCAACAAGTATACACAATTTTGTTCTGAAGGGAAATGGGGCCAAAGCTTGAAAAAAAAAATCTGCAGGAGGTTCAATTTTCTTTGGGTCATTTTAAAATGTGGCAGGCTTCCAGATCCTGTACTTGGGGTTGGCCCATGTTCAAATATTTCTTCTCCCTATTATTAACTATTGATTATTATCATATATTTACTAACGTTTTGGTTGAATTTTATTAATTCCCTAAGGACCGCCATTTCTTGCTATATTTATGTAGTCATAAATATTTATTTTGATTTTTTTTTATTATTATTTTTATTTAGTTTGTTTTATTGATTTTTGTCAACACTTCGATTTATCCCCTTAAGATAATCCCCTCTAGATACTTTCCCTTAGAAATAACAAAAAAAATAAAATAATAATATATATATATATATATATATATATATATATATATATATATATATATATATATACACATACAATATTAATAGTGAGTAAGTAAATAGATGAAATTTCTCCTTTATCTTGTTAAATTAGGAAAAGTTATTTTAAAAGGTCATTTAGTCAAATCGCCGGTCAATCGCGAGTTAGCAAGCATTCCGAGGGCCTAACACTTTCTCGGAATGTACATTTGAACTTCGAACCCTTTTCAATTGATTTTTATCTGTTTTAAATCTTTTGAAAAAAATTAATTTTAAGTTTTCTTGATTTTTACTAAACTCAAGTGGCGACTCAGTAATTTGGAAGGTCGATTTCTCTTAAATCATAAGATTAATTGATTTTTTGAAACTTAGTCATTTCTTTCACTATTATATATACCTTATGTATTTTTAAGGAAACAATTAGATTAATAAGATGATGATATGATGAAATGTCTTGATTATATGAATTGTGAGATCATTTTAAGGGTATGTTGATACAAGGTTGAATGATAACCACTTTTGTGCCTCACTATCATATGTTTATGATGTGTTGACCTCACGAATAAAATGTTGTTATGCAATGACATTCTCATGAAATACCTAATGAGCTAATGACATGATATACAAGGGGTTAGTCTCTTATAGCCTATACTAAGCTATGATTATTAAGAATGACTTACACACATTTCAAAAAGGGACATTAGCTTAACACAAAGTGAACTTGACAATGATTGGTTTTGACTCCATATAGAAGGGAGATTCACCAATTATTCTTATGAGATAAGGGATCCAATTATTAATGGGCAAGTAGAGGGTTCAAGACATACCTCCTAGTTCCTTAACTATGTTGCCTCCATAGGAATACTAGCTAGTTGATCCACCTAGAATATTATGTTAAAGTTTTGGTCCTACCATGGCAAGTAGACAACCTTATTTTTCTTTAGGTTTTCATGACACCGGATACCATGTTTATCTCACATGGTCTATATTTGTTAAGACGATTGTTCTCGAAAGTAAAAATTAAAGCAATGAAGTGAACACTAACTAGGGTGACTTAAGGGTTCTACTTAGTGTAGGTAGGTCTATGGGACTCTAATTATATATGGCACAAGTTGACCTTGAGAGAAGTCATGGGAGGTTGTTCTTAGTTACTTTTCATATGTATGAATTGTATATGATTATTTAATATGTTGACGATGCTATATGATGTTAATCTCATTGATGAATATGATACTTGTCTAAAGCTATATACATGATGAAGCACATGTATTATATGAAGATATATTATATGTTGACATTGCTTATGATCGTTTACTTGGTTAACTTGACTATGTGGGGTTATGGGGCTTCACATAAGAATTGCACTTGTAGGCTTTGGAAGGGGTTGTGTGTAAGAGTCTTTTATTATGTGATGTTATGAACTCTTGCATATGAGTTGTTGCCATGATGTTATGTTGTAGTTTTTGTGCTTATATGATTCCATTCGTGTTGATATGACCTTATGTTTATAATATCCACGTTGACTTGATTTTGTCATGATATTGGATTGTGTTGAATATGGACTTGCCTTAAGTGTTGTCATGTCTAATTGTTTGTATATGTTCTTGATTATGCATAAAGGCATTTGAAAGTTACTTAGCATTGTTTTGAACTAAATTTCCTTTTAAGCATGATTTGAGTGGTTTTATGTGCATCTGTTTCTATACTTTGTGACATGTGGTTGTACTAAGACATACCTTTATCTTTTCCCAAACAACGTAGGTTCAAACCGTTGAGTATCAAGGTCGCTTGAAAGAAAACTTGGACTTTTCCCCAAGTTTTCATACGTCCTCTAGTTTAATGATGGTGCCACGTACTATACCTTAGTATTATTGTTATAGTCTAAAGATGTCAGGACTGAAGTCTAGACCCTAGCCGAAGCAGACGTTGTTGACCACTCAGAGGTCGCAGATAAGCCTGTGTACGTCATCGTTACATCATCTAGGTTAATTTTAGAGGAAAAATTGAAACTTTTAGTTACTTGAAGTATACATAGACTTTATAGAAGGATACGTTATACTCATGTAAGATTTATCTACATCGATTCATAATCATTCACACAACCACATAATACCAAGATACTCAACTGAATGAAATAGTCATAGTTGCATAACATATAGAGTTGTCAGAATGGCACCAATACAATGTCTAGAAATAATTGAAAAAGAAACGCTAGTGGAACACACTCCACTAGCTCAAGCCTACATCTAAGGTAGAATATAACGGGCAAGCGTCCTTGAAAGCATGAGGTCCTACCAATTCCAGATGAATGCTCCACGTCCGGATAGCTTTAGTGTTGTCTCGTAAACTCTAGCGCCCACCTGTGCGTGCACCTGAAAGTAAAGAGTTGTATGGGATTAGTACACACTTGTACTATGTATGGGTATATGTAAGCACACACCAAGGACATGCATGATTAAGAAGAGATCTCTCCTAACGATATGAGTTATGGAAAGTCAAGTCAGTGGACTTGCCAAATTTTATTAGGAAAGTCATGCTATGAGAGTAACATGCATAATCATACATATCATTTTGCACACAACACATAACATATTGTATATAGCACATAACATGTTGCACATAGCATATAACATATTTCATATAATTTATTCATATGTCATTAGACCTTGGAATCATGGACTCGACATTAAGACTTCCCAAAATGAGGGCTCAACATATGGAACCTGAACTAGGGAGTCTACTTTAGCAAATACAGAGTATGCTTCATTCATTCTTACGTACTTCACTTTCATTCATTCATAGGCTCGTGAAAACACCAGCTATACCTGGGATGTAGTTTAAGACTTTCATCGGGTTTACAGTGCAATGACCAAGAATGACCTAGTGTCATTACTTGAATCTAGTTCACCTCTTGATTATCCTATCCAAACACTTTTGGTATCATTCATTTCATTATCTTTTATACCTTGAGGAACTTCAACTATAACCGACATAGATCATGTGACCATCATGAAATTCGGTGTCTTCCCCACATCGAAAAGAGGTGGAGTCACTGGCCAAGGTGAAACCAAGAACATACCTAGCTCGCTTAGGTGGAAACCACTTGCTAGTCCCTATGTTGGCAGAATAGTTCAAAGAATAGGAGATTTAGTGAGACCCATATCCATCTGGACGGACCTCATTTCATGAGAATTGCACGAACCTTTGCCTTCCCGAAAGAAGGAATAACAACTCATAGCTAGCCTATCGGTGGTTAGTATAAAGTTCCATTACATTCATCTCATACATCATAGAAGCTGGTTTCTAGCATGAGAGAACCATAGCTCATTAGATGATTTCTCATATCATAATTTCATATTAAGTGTGAATTTTCCATACACTTACATGTAGAGTGTGATTGAGAGTTGTCTCTTACTATTCAACATTCTCTTAGGTGAGTACTTTTGGTGACATTATATTGGCATAGGTACAACTTGTCTCACTTGCTGACATCGTTTGAATTAGGAACAACATCGCGATGACTCAATTAAAAAATAAATTTAAACAAAAGAATTTTTAAGAACGGGTAAAATGGGGTTAAGGGGGGTAAAATGAGTTTAAAGGGATTAAAGAGAAAAGGAAGTGACCACCTAATTTTTTACGAAAACTAGGAAAATAATTAATAAATTAATTTGATAGATAGTCTACGAAACCAAATTGATTTTCAATAACGGGTTAAAATTATTCCGAAGAGAAGGGATTAGGCATCCTTCGAAATTCACAAATATGGTTCCCGATTGAGTTCATTTTTTCAAATTGAGCTGAAAAATGACATAAAAGACAAATATAATAAACATGTAATCTACAAAATAAAAATAAAATAATAATATCGGTCTAAGGTTTGCCTAATATCGATACATACAAAATAATGAATTGAAAAATATAATTTGAGATCCTTTCGAATAGCTTCAGGGAAGCAAGTCTTGGGTACCTGTAAACATACTTAGTGAAAGTTTTAGTAATAAATAAATATGAATAAAATCTAATATATGAAATGATAACTTAAAAATAAAAACCCGTCTTATTAATATTGGAGGCCTTTGAAATCGACGGTAATTTCTTCATCAGCCAATTTCAACATATAAAATATTTAAACTTAAACTAAAATTCCGTCTTTTAAAAATGGAGGAGGCCTCCTAAACCGACTAAAATATTTCCGTCTTTTAATATTTGGTAGGCCTACAAAACAGACAAAGTGTTTAGTCATTGGCCAATTCTAACAACTAAAATATTTAAACTTAAATCAAATTTTTGTACTTTAAAATTGAAAGACCTCTAAAATCGACCGAGAGTTTTTTGATTGAACAAATTTAACAAATATATAATATGAACTCAAAAATTAAATTTTTAGTAAGAAAAAAAAAACAAGAAGTGCACAGTACCAATGACAAACAATAAGTCTGAATGGTGAATTGGTGATCTTCTTTGTTTGAGAAAGAAAGAAAGAAACACAAATAAATAATAGTAATTAAAAGAACATGGAAATTAACCAAACTAAACAATTCATTAGTACAATTAAGAATATTTAATATGAGTTCACTAGTAATATTGAAATCTAAAGAAAGGAAGATGATAAAATAACAAATAAATACAACAACTAATTAATGGTTAAAATAGAGACTTTAATAACATAAACAAATAATGAATAAACCGAGCAAAACATAACTCCCATAGTGTTATAGTGGTTGGAAAATTCAAATCAAGTAATAATAATTCATTTTTAAAAAAGCAACATCAACTAATAACAAGGTATAGGAAACAACAAATAAAATTTATCTATTAATTATAACAAATAATGATAATACCAAAATAATATCAACCAAGAAACAATAGTGAATAGTAAAAGTAACTAATGAAATCAAAATGAAGTGGAACAACGATATAACTGTGAATAAACATACCCAAAACGACATTCCAAATGACATGATTAATGGCAATATAATTATTAACAAAATTTAAATAAAAATAACAATAATAAAGAAGAAAACATAATCAACTACAAATAGATAATAAAGGGTTCATTAGACCATGTTTCTAAGCAAAATCGATTGCAATTATAGAAAGACAATACCACAAAAATCTTTAAATAAGATTAGAAACTTCTGAATGATAAATAAAATCTACGCTAAAATGAATTAAATCAAAGCATTATGCCAACATATTTTGATATGAAACAATATTAACACATAAAAATAAATGGACCCAAATATATAAACAAAAAAAACAAAGGAAAAAGAATAAGAAGTGCAGAGGAACACCTTGGTAAAAGAGGATGACAGAGAGCTTGCCCAATCTCGATTTCGCCGGAGTTATTTATTTTATGTCGATAAGCCTAAAATATTGCTGCCATTTTTTGGAGCTAATGGATTGATGGTTCATTAACTTGCAAACAAAATGGGATAGAAAATGTAAAGGGGAAAGGGGATGGGGTTTGTGGTGCATCTAGAAAGTGAAAAAAAGGAAGAACGAAGGCTGGTTTGGTGGTTTATGCTCTTGTTTTTGGACTGTGTTGTTGATCGATTTTGGGTGGTTGTTGGTTGAGGTTTGGGTATGGTTTTATTTCAGTGGTGTTTTGTTTGCTAAAATTGGGATGAAGAGCTTGGAGCGCCTGGAGAGAGCTGCTGGCAGCAGCTATGAACAAGACAACAGTTGGGTCTAGTGACTGTTTTCGTGTGGTTCTTCGCTGACAAATAGGAAAAACGAAATGGGGTTTTGGGGCTCGCCGAAAAAGTCTCCGGTGAGGGTGGTGGCCAAAAAATATAAACATCAAAGAATTTCTTAAAACATTGAATCTGAAAATTGTAAATCTTTATCCACCACCCAAAAGCCTAATGGACCAACTATTTCATATATAGGGAGTTTAAAACTATGGGCGAAGTTATGGTCTTGAAGTGTGACCCAAAAATTGTTCGATTGATCAAATATTTGTGTATGTAAATTGTATTTGAATTTGAATGAATTTTTAGACTGCCCAAAATATCAAAATGAATATTAATAATGTAACAAAGAATATAAAATTAATATAAAAAATGTAATAAACGTAATTAATTACATGTAAACATGTAATGTAACATAAATAATATTTTTTATAAAAAATGAACAAATATTTGAACGTCTGACTATGACAAAATGATTTAAACATAACAATCGATAAAACCCCTAATACTTTGAGAAAAATGATAATTATCAACAAATTTCATTAAAGTGATAAAAATATGTATTTTGAATTATTTAAATAAAATACTCAAAATGTATTAATTTTAAAACTATCGGACCAAAATTTTGTGTCAATAACTTGCCCCTTTGTTTGATTAGGATCGATGAACGAGATCCTAGTCAAACAAAGTTGACGAACCCAAATTTGGTTTATAAACATTAAACAAAATAATTGAGACGTTAGTAGAGCTTTTGACCAAGACTCCACGTCTGTCGTCTGGGCTAAAAATAATAAACAAATGAAAAACATTTATTGAAAACTGAGAATGTTCACATACCTTCGATATTACTTGCAAAATTTCACAATGAAGGTGTTGTACCTTTTTGAAAGAAGGATGATGCGAATAAAATGTCACTTTGAATGCAGCGACAACCCAACATGTCTCTTTGAAAGGCGGACGATCCAACTTGAACTCAACAAGCCACTTCGAACAAGGTGACAACCCAACTTGTCTCTTTGAAAGGCAGACGAGCCAACTTGAACTTAACATGTCTTTTTAAGGGAGATGACGACCCAATATTGTCTCTTTGAAAGGCGTACGACCCAATTTGATAATAATATGTCATTTGAAGATGGATGAAAATCCAAACTTGAATTTAACGTGTCATTTGAAGGGAGATGACAACCCAATATTGAACTTAAAGTGTTACTTGAAGGGAGATAACAACTCAATCTTGAACTTAATGTGTCACTTGAAGGATGTGACGACCCAACATGTCTCTTGGAAAGACGGACGACCCAATTTGAACTCAACGTGTCATTTGAAGTGAGATGACAACCCAATCTTCAACTTAATGTGTCATTTGAAGGGAGATGAAAACCCAACATGTCTCTTTGAAAGGTAGACGAACCAACTTGAACTTAACATGTCATTTGAAGGGAGATAAAAAACCAACATGTCTCTTTGAAAGGCGGACGACCCAACTTGAACTTAACATATCACTTGAACGGTAGTGACAACCCAATCTTGAACTTCGTGTGTCATTTGAAGGGAGATGACAACCCAACATGTCTATATTAAAAGCGGACGACCGAACTTGAACATGTCATTTGAAGGGAGATGATTACCCAACGTGTCTCTTTGTTAGGCGGACGACCCAACTTGAACTTAAAATGCCACTTTGAACGAGTGACAACCCAACTTTTCTCTTTGAAAAGCGGATGACCCAACTTGAACTTAACATGTCATTTGAAGGGATATGACGACCCAATCTTGTCTCTTTGAAAGGTGGACAAGCCAATTTGAACTCAACGTGTCAACTGAAGGGAGATGACAACCGAATCTTGAACTTAATGTGTCATTTGAAGGGAGATGGTAACCCAACATGTCTCTTTAAAAAGAGGGCCTCCCAAATTGAACTTATCATGTCATTTGAAGGTAGATGACAACCCAACATGTCTCTTTGAAAGGAAGACGACCCAACTTGAATATGTCATTTGAAGGGAGATGACAACCGAACGTGTCTCGTTGAAAGGTGGACGACCCAACTTGAACTTAACATGAATGTCGTATCACAAAGTCTACAATATAAATGATAGTCGCTTATATAATATAAATTATGCAAACATGACCATATGGACAAGGTATTAACCAATGCAACGATTCAAACTTAATAACATTATGAATTGAATAACATGTCAATTTAAAATGGAATAACACAATAAACAGTGTCATATTTAATGGCATGACAAACAAATTTGAAAAGAATTAATTTATTTAAGATAATAAATTAATTTCTAAAAAATATCATTTTGCAAGGTCTGACGACCTAAAAAAAGTCATTTAGAAAGGTATGACTATCTAGATTCAAGAAAATATCATTTTGAAGGGTATAACAACCCAAACAAAAATGTTAGACGACCCGCAAAAATGTCATTTTGAAGGATATGACGATCCAAAAATAAAAGACGTCATGTTAAAGGGTATGAATACAAAAATTAAAAGATGTCAATTTGAAACGTATGACTATCAAAAAATAAAAAGATGTCATTTTGAAGGATATGACTACCGAAAAATAAAAAGATGTCATTCTGAAGGGTATGACTTCCAAAAATGCAATTTCAACTTTGAAACGGTCCACAAAGTTATTTGAACGAATATAAAAAATGAAACGGTCCACAAAGTTGGTATGGACAAAATATCAACAATGAAACACTACACATTGTTGGTATGGACAACCATGAGGCATGAATATAAAATGATATCAATTTCAAAGATGTGACGACCTAAAATAAAAAGATGTCATTTTGAAGGGTATGATATCGAAAATGCAATTTGAACTTTGAAACGGTCCACAAATTTGTTTGGACAAATATCAACAATGAAATCATCCACAAAATTGTTTGGACAAACATGGGGAATAAATATAAAATGATGTCAATTTGAAAGGTATGATGACCCAAAATAAAAAGATGTCATTTTGAAGGGTATGACTACCGAAAATGCAATTTCAACTTTGAAATGGTCCACAAACTTAATTGGACAAATATAAACAATGAAACAGTCCACAAATTTGTTTTGAAAAAAATGTGAAAAGTGGATTTTCATTTTTATTTTATGAACAATGAAACATATTTTAACTTGGTTAGCACCAACAATAGTATTATACAAAAATTTCTCGCATTTCTAATTCTTTACTAAGATTGATTTCTAGGTAATTCCTATAGATTCAAGTGGTACCTCAAATGTACTTAAGTAACGACAAAATTTGTTCATCTTGCTTCACACAAAGTCTTTGAACTAGACCTATCATCATATTTCAAGTGCCCTCAGAAGAAATAAATTTTCGTTTTTCGCACTTTTAAAGTGTTTTGAATTGGGAGCATCTGAAAACACACTCACACTTAGAAAAATGTTTAACGCATGCAATTGTGATACCATATGCTTGACCTTAATGTAAATCTCCACTAATGTGAGAACATTTGAACCGAAATCATGTAGGGCTTGTTAATAGTTATTAATGTAAGCTTAGGGACGGGTAGGATAGTCATTTGGGATAAAAGTGATTTATTCCCTTCTTGAGAATTGCAACTAAATAGTTGCTTTCAACATTTATTACGCTTTTAGCGTTTGATTCTATTTGTTGTCCCTTCCTTATGCACTTTTGACTCCTTTGGAACTTTGTTTGTCTGAGTTTTTCACTTTTGAATTTTCTTCTTTTCGTTTGAAGTGTTTATTTATTTTTCTTCAAATTCTGCTTGCTAAAACTTGTGGGGAATTTTGACCACTTTCTTCTTTTTTTTTCATTATTTTGAAGTCATTTTTATTTTCTTGACATTCAGGGACTTTGATAACTTTCGTATTTGACAAAAACTGAACTTTGAATCTTCGCTTATTACTTGCATGACTTCAGTGCGCTCAAGAAAATCAGGCAAAAAGACAGATAGTGCGTAAAAGCATTTAGAAAGGGTATAGGCGAATATGTGGTTATCCAAAGAAAAGGCTTAAGGCTCAAAGTAGGACAAACTAAGGGTATATATCATTTGGTAGGCTTTGAAAGACCCAAATGGATCAAAGAAGGCCTACAATCATTTTTCAAATCAAACATTACTGAGAATTTTGCCTCAATAACATTTAGGCCAAGTTCTAGATCAGCAATGCATAACAATTGAATTTACTTCAAAACTCACCACACAATGCACATGAAACAATAAATCTGGTTTTGTTCTAATCTTGAATGTATACAACAGAATTTTACAAGTGTGACAAAGTAAAAATGAAAGGTACAAAAAAGAATCTATGGTTTAACAAGAAGTCAATCTTCTTTACGGTACAAATTATTTTCACATGCACACTTGAACTGTGTTGACACTAACAAAGTCAAAAAATAATTTCAAAAATATAAATATTAAAAGAATAAAAAATAAGATCTTTTGAATAAAAAATATTGAACTCAATAAGGGCTGCCTACGTTTGTCCTTAATGAGAATCAAGTTTGCGTAGTTTTTCTAGAAATGACTTAAAATCTATAAACAATAAATGAATTTTTGAAAGGAAAAATAATGAAAATAAATAATCAACGAGCCACATTGAAAGGCAGGCAATCTTAATTGAATAAAAAATATTTTTTATTAATCAAAGAAAACTGAACAAGAACGAAGAAATCAGTGAATCACAATAAAGGGCGGACCACCTAAATTTAACAAACGTAACAAAAAAAAGAAATTAAAGATTTATGTTGAAGAGCGGACTACCAAAACTTAACAAAAACAAAACCAAAAAAATTATTAATCAAAGAAAAAATGGAAAAAGTAAAAAAAAAATGAATGAGTCACATTGGAGGGCGGACAACCCAACATAAAAAGTGTCAATTAAAATAACATTTTCAATGGAATATAATAAAAATCAAAGATATACAGTGAATGCGACATGATGTACAAAAATTAATGCAAAATATACATACTAACTCAGAGTGAAGCCTCATAAATTCTAGAAATCTCTGTACCAAGTTGGTTAATTTTTTGAGGGCCTTCCTTAAAAATTTTGTCCCTGTTTCATCTTCAACGACCTCCGATATTTAATCTTGTACTATCTCCTTTGTAAAATTTTTGGAGACCTCCTCAAAAACTTTTGCCGCAGTTTCCGTTTTCAAATTTTGGAAAGCTTAACGGGGAAGATGGCTGATATGGCACCTACGTATCCCATAGAAAAAGGAATCAAGTCAAACGTAGTTCCAACAGATTGTAACTCGAATAGAGAATGGACTTTGATTACGAATGTTCTAAAACTAGCTGACCAAGAAAGATTTTGAATGACTGGGAACCTAAGTGGACAACTTAGGTTGGAAGTTGCGACAACTTTTCGACGCATGACGAACCAATAAATTGTCCATCATTTCGAAAAAGGGTTGACTATAGAAAAGTCCGGCCTACGAATCCCCAAAACCTTTCTTTAATATGCTATACCTTACAATGCTGGAAAAAAAGCCATGAATGCAATGAAAATATACAATAAAATGAATGAATATATAGTAGAATATGCAAATAATCAACAAAATATACAAGATATAATTAACAACATAATAAAAGAATGATATCCACATTTTTAAATAATTAACCCACAATGCTTACAACCTTTATATCCCATCATAGTCGCCATTCTGTTGCCATCATTTGAATTAGGAGCAATGTCGCGGTGAATAAATTAAAAAAAGAATTTACGCAAAAGAATTTTTAAGAACGTGTAAAAGGGGGGGGGGGGGGGGGTAAAATGAGTTTAAAGGGATTAAAGGAAAAAGGGAGTCACCACCCAATTTTTAGGAAAACTAGGGGTGTGTTTGGTATGAAGGAAAATGTTTTCCATGGAAAATGTTTTCCTAGAAAATGTTTTCCTGGAAAACAAGTAGATTTTGGACTTATTTTCTCATGTTTGGTTGGTGAGTAGAAAATATTTTTCGAAAATGATTTTTACTGTTTGATTTATGAATGAAAAATATTTTTGAGGAATATTTTTTATTTTTACTAGAATACAAAATAATTTATGAAATTGAAAATATTTTTTAAAAATAATTTTTTTTTGGGTGGTGGTGATAAGGGGTGGGGGGTAGTGGTGGTGGTGGTGGGGGGGGGGGCGCAGAGGGAGGAGGTAGGAATGAAAAAATAAAAATTTGAAGTTGATAGTATTTTTAAAAAATAAAATTAATTTTTTGGGGTTAGTAGGGGTGGGTAGGGGGGGGGGGAGAGGTAGGAGCTTAAAAATAAAAATTTGGAGTTGAAAATATTTTTAAAAAGTAAAATTAATTTTTTTGGGAGGGGGTGGTGTTGGGGGCGGGGTGGGGGGTAGAGGGGGAGGGTGGTCAGAGATCGGTGAAAAAATAAAATTTTGAAATTGAAAATATTTTTTTTTAAATTTATGTTTTTCCAAAAAAAAAATGTAATTTAAAATTGGAGGAGAGCTTTGGAAAATGTTTTCCTTAATTTTTGAAGGGAAGTCATTTTCCTTAATTTTGAGGAAAATGAGTTGATTTGGAAAACATTTTCCAAAACTTTTGCCCCAACCAAACATGAGAAAATTGGAAAACATTTTCCAGAAAATGTTTTCCTTCATACCAAACACACTCTAGGAAACCAATTAATAAATTAATTTGAGATATAGGTTACGAAACCAAATTGATTTTAGATAAGGGGTTCAAATTATTCCAAAGGAAAGGGAATAGGTATCCTTATGAATGCATAAATGTGGTTCCCGACTAAGTTCATTTTTTCAAATTCAGGAGGAAAATAAAATAAAGTATAAATATAATACACATGCAATATACACAGTAAAAATAAAATAACAATATCGGCCTAAGGTTTACCTAACATCGATATACAAAATAATGAATTGAAAAATATAATTTTATATCCTTACGAATAACTTTAAGGAAGCAAGTCTTGGGTATCTATAAACACACTTAGTGAAACTTTTAGTAATAAATAAATATGAATAAAATTTAATATATAAAATAATAACATAAAAATAAAAATCCATCTTATTAACATTAGAAGCCTTGTAAATCGGCGGTAATATCTTCATCAGTCAATTTCAACATATAAAATATGTATACTTCAACTAAAATTCCGTCTTATTAAAATGGGGAGGCCTCCAAAACCGACGGAGAGATTTTCTCATTGGTTATTTCAACAATTTTAACAAACAAGTTATATGAAATTAAACTAAAAAATTCCGTCTTTTAATATTGGGTAGGCCTCCAAAACAGACGGAGTATTTGGTCATTGGCCAATTCTAATAACTAAAATATATAAACTTAAATTAAATTTCCGTATTTTAAAATGGAAAGGCCTCTAAAATCTACGAAGAGTTTTTTCATTTAACAAATTTAACAAATATATAATATGAACTCAAAAATAAATTTTTTACTAAAAAAAAAACAAGAAGTGCACAGTAGCAATGACAAACAATAAGTGTGAATGGTGAATTGGTTATCTTCTTTGTTTTAGAATGAAAGAAAGAAACATAAATAAATAATAGTAATTAAACGAATATGGAAAGTAACCAAACTAAACAATTCATTAGTACAATTAAGAACATTTAATATTAGTTCTCTAGTAATATTGAAATTTAAATAAACGTAGATAATAAAATAATAAATAAATACAACAACTTATGAATGGTTAAAATAGAGATTTTAATAACATAAACAAATAATGAATAAACATAGAAAAACATAACTCCCATAGTGTTATAGTTAGGGGTGTGCATCGGTCGGTTCGGTTCGGTTTTACATATAATCGGTTCGGTTTATCGATTCGGTTTTAAAATATGCTAACCCAATAACAAACCAATAAGAAATTTTTTATCGGTTTATCGGTTTTTTATGTTATCGGTTCGGTTTCGATTAACCCAATAAGAAAATGTCGATCAAATAATATATAATAGTACGTATGTTATAATTACATGTTATCAACTTACCGCCAAAACATAATAGAAAACTTTGAATGTTGATCAAATTACTAACATTCACAAACTTGCAAAAGCTATCGCCTACAATTACGAACTAGAATTAAAACTAAAATAAAATATTTTGATAAGACAATTTTGAACAGTTGCTTGATCCACCAGATAATCAACAAAGTTCTCACCAATTTCCTAACCAAAAAATCACATAGCCTGAAAAGCTAATATTGAATCTATTTATGTATTAAATTATGTATATTTAATATTGAGGAATGGTAAAGTAGTAAATAACTATAGTCTTATTGGGTTATCGGTTTACCCAATAACCCAATAGGAAAAACCGAAACCGACCCAATAACCCAATAATTATTTTTTCTAAACCCATTAAAAACCCAATAACCCAATAACCCAATAACAATAACCCAATAACATTTTATCGGTTCGGTTTATTGATCGGTTCGATTTTTGCACACCCCTAGTTATAGTGGTTGGAAAATTCAAATCAAGTAATGATAATTAATTTTAAAAAAAGCAACATTAACTAATAATAAGGTATAGGCAACAACAAATAAAATTTATCTATTAATTATAAAAATTAATGATAATGCCAAATAATATTAACCAAGTAACAATAGTGAATAGTTAAATCAACTAATGAACTCAAAATGAAGTGGAACAACGATATAACTGTGAATCAACATTACCAAAACGACATTCCAAATGACATGATTAATGGCAAAATATTTTTTAACAAAAGATAAATAAAAATAACAATATTAAAGAAGAGAACATAATCAACTACAAATAGATAATACAGGGTTCATTAGACCAAATTTCTAAACAAAATCAATTGCAATTATAGAGAGATAATACCACCAAAATCCTTAAAAAAAATTAGAAAAATCTGAATGGTAAAAAAAAAAATGCTAATATAAATTAAGTCAAATCATTATAACAACATATTTTGATATGAAACAACATTAACACATAAAAAATAAATGGACCCAAATATATAAGCAAACAAAAAATAAGAAATATAATGGGAATTGTAGAGGAACACCTTGGTAAAAGAGGATAATGGAGAGCTTGCTCAATCTCGATTTCGCCGGAGTTGTTTATTTTATGTCGATAAGCCTCAAATATTGCTGCAATTTTTGTGAGCTAATAGCTTGATGGTTCATTCACCTGCAAACAAAATGGGATAGAAAATGTAAAGGGGAAGGGGATGGGGTTTGTGGTGGATCTGGAAAAGGAAACCATGGAAGAACGAAGGCTGGTTTGGTGGTTTATGCTCGGGTATTTGGACTGTGTTGTTGATCGATTTTGGGTGGTTGTTGGTTGAGTTTTGGGTATGGTTTAGGAGTGGGTTGTAGTGGTTATTTCCGTGGTGTTTTGTTTGCTAAAATCAGGAAGAAGATAACTGGTTTTAGTTATAGCTTGGTCGGAGAAGTGGGAAAAAGAAGAGCTCGCAACGTCTGGAGTGAGTTGCTTGCAGCAGCTATGAACAAGATGACAGTTGGGTCTAATTACTGTTTTCATGTTGTTCTTCTCTGGAAAAATGGGAAAAACGAAACGGGGTTTGGGGCTCGCCGGAAAAGTCTCCGGTGAGGGTGGTGGCCAAAAATAATAAACATGAAAGAATTTCTTAAAACATAGAATCTAAAAATTATCCCCTAAATCTTTATTCACCACCCAAAACCTAATGAACCAACTATTTAATATAGGGCAACTTTCACATATAGCAAATAAAAAATTTATATTTGTTTATTATAGCAAAGTTTACATAATTGAATTTCATAGCAAATATAGAAACTGTATTATTCGCTATACGTATACAGTTGAAGCAAATTGTATAAAACGAAGTGTATAAAACAAGAAAGAGAAAGACACTTGGACAGAGAACTGTATAAAAACGAAGTGTATAAAACGAATTGTATTATTATTAGTGTATAGAATGATTATATACAATTTGAATTTGTATAAAATGAGAAAGAGAGAAAGACAAAAGAGACTTGACAAAAAATATACAATTGAATCGAATTGTATAAAACGAGAAAGAGAGAAAGTCAAAAGAAACTGGCAGGGGAGTATTTTTATTGTATAATTATAAGTGTATAGGACGAAAATATATGTACTTGCATGTGTATATACAATTTTCTCACGCTTTATACAAACAGAAAAACAATTTATACATTTCGCTTCTGTTTGTATAAGTGAGAAAGGCAAAGGTGGCGAGCGAGATATTTGGGAGAGGCGCCTGACAATTTTTTGCAAACGTTTGCTATGAAACACAATTAAATCAAATCGTAGCTACTCCATTTATTTTAAGTTATTAGTTTGTTATTGTATACAATTTTACCATTAATATATAGGAAGTTAAAAACTATGGGCCCAAGTTATGGGCTTGAAGTGTGACCTAAAAATTGTCGATTGATATAATATTTGTGTGTGTAAATTGTATTCTAATTTGAATGAAATTTTAGATTGCGCAGAATATCAAAATGAATATTAAGAATATAACAAAGAACAAAAAATGAATATAAAAAATGCAATAAACATCATTATTACATGTAAAAATGTAATGTAACAGAAATAAAGTAAAAAAAAATGTATTTTGAATTATTTAAAATAAAATACTCAAAATGTATTAATTTTAAAACTATCGGACTGAAATTTAGTGTCAACAAGTCGCCTCTTTGTTTGATTAATATCGATGAAAGAGATCCTAGTCAAACAAAGTTGACGAACCCAAATTTGGTTTGATAAACATTGAACAAAACGATTGAGACATTAGTAGAGATTTTGAGGAAGACTCCACGTTTGTCGACAAACATTAATTGTAATAACTCAGAATGTTCACATACCTTCGATATTACTTGCAAAATATCACAGTGAAGGTGGTGTACCTTTTTGAAAGAAGGATGATGCGAATAACATGTCACATTGAACGAGGTGACAACCCAACGTGTCTCTTTGAAAGACGGACGACCCAACTTGAAGTTAACATGCCACTTTGAACGAGGTGACAACCCAACATGTCTTTTTGAAAGGCGGTCTATCAAACTTGAACTTAACATGTCATTTGAAGGGGAGAATACGACCCAATCTTGTCTCTTTGAAAGGCGGACGACCTGATTTCATCATAACTTGTCATTGAAGATAGATGACAACCCAATCTTGAAATTAAAGTGGCATTTGAAGGGACATGACAACCCAATCTTGAACTTAAAGTGTCACTTGAAGGAAGATGACAAATCAAACTTGAACTTAATGTTTCACTTGAAGGTTGTGACAACCTAACATGTCTCTTTGAAAGGCGAATGACCTAATTTTAACTCAACGTGTTATTTGAAGGGAGATGACAACCCAATCATGAAGTTAATGTGTCATTTGAAGGGAGATGACAACCCAACATGTCTCATTGAAAGGCAAACGACCTAACTTGAACTTAACATGTCATTTGAAGGGAAATGACAACCCAAAATGCCTCTTTGAAAGGCGGACAACCCAACTTGAACTTAACATGTAACTAGAATAGAGGTGACAACCAAATGTTGAACATAGTGTGTCATTTGAAGGGAGATGACTACCCAACATGTCTCTTTGAAAGGCGTACAACCCAACTTGAACATGTCATTTGAAGAGAGATGACAATCCAACGTGTCTATTTGTAAGGCAGACGACCCAACTTGAACTTAACAGCCACATAGAAAGACGTGACAACTCAACTTGTCTCTTTGAAAGGCGGACAACCCAACTTGAACTTAACATATCATTTGAAGGGAGATGACGATCCAATCTTGTCTCTTTGAAAGGCGGACGACACAATTTGAACTCAACGTGTCATTTGAACGGAGATGACAACCCAATCTTGAATTCAATGTGTCATTTGAAGGGAGATGACAACCCAACATGTCTCTTTGAGAGGCGGATGACCCAACTTGAATTAACATGTCATTTGAAGAGAGATGACAATCCAACATGTCTCTTTTAATGGCGGAAATCCTAACTTGAACATGTCATATTAAGGGAGATGACAACCCAACGTACCTCTTTAAAAGGCGAACGACCCAACTTGAACTTAACATGAATGATGTAGTACAAAATCAGCAATATCAACGTTAGTAGAAAATATAGCATAAGTTATGCTAACATGACCATTGGACAATGTATTAAACAACACAACAATTTAAACTTAATAACATCATGCATTAAATAAAATGTCAATTTAAAATGGAATAACACAATAAAAAGTGTAATATTGATCGGCATGACAAACCAATTTGAAAAGAATTAATTTATTTAAGATTATATATTAATTTCTAAAAGATATCATTTTGAAAGGTATGACGACCTAAAAAAGTCATTTTGAAGGGTATGACTATCCAAATTCTAAGGAAATGTCATTTTGAAGGGTTTGACGATCCAAAAAAAATGTTAGACGATTCAAAAAATGTCATTTTGAAGGATATGAAGATCCAAAAATAAAAGACGTCATTTTAAAGGGTATGACTACAAAAATTAAAAAATGTCAGTTTGAAGCGTATGAATACCAAAAAATAAAAAAGATGTCATTTTTAAGGGTATGACTATCGAAAATAAAAAGATGTCATTTTGAAGGGTATGACTACCAAAAAAGCAATATAAATTTGAAATGGTCCACAAAGTTATTTGGACGAATATCAACAATGAAACGGTCCACAAAGTTGGTATGGATAAAATATCAACAATGAAACAGTACACATAGTTGGTACGAACAAATATGGGGCATAAATATAAAATTATGTCAATTTGAAAGGTATGACGACCAAAAATAAAAAGAAGTCATTTTGAAGGGTATGATCCCGAAAATGCAATTTGAACTTTGCAACAGTCCACAATGTTTTTTTGAACAAATATCAACTATGAAACAGTCCACAACGTTGTTTGGACAAATATGGAGCATAAAAATAAAATGATGTCAACGTGAAAGGTATGACTACCCAAAATAAAAAAATATCATTTTGAAGGGTATGACTATCAAAAATGTAATTTGAACTTTGAAACATTTCGCAAAATTATTTGGAAAAATATCGACAATGAAACAATACACAAAGTTGTTTGGACAAAAATCGAAAAAGTGGATTATCATTTATATTTTTTGAACAATGAAACATATGAGATCTTGGTTAGCACCAACAAAAGTATTGTACAAAAGTTTCTCCCAATTCTAATTCTTTACTGTGATTGATTTCGAGGTAATTCCTATAGATTCAAGTGGTACCTCAAATGTTCTTAACCAAAAAAATTGTTCATCTTGCTTCAGACAAAGTCATTGAACTAGACCTCTCATCATATTTCAATTGCCCTCACAAGAAAGAAATTTTAAATTTTCACTTATTTAAAGTGTTTTGATTTAGGAGCATCTAAAAAAACACACTCATACGCCAAAAAAATGTGCAACGCATGCAATTGTGATACCATATGCTTGACCTTAATGTAAATCTCCACTAATGTGAGAACATTTGAATTGAAATCATGTAGGGCTTGTTAATTGCTTGTAATGTAGGCTTAGGGATGGGTAAGATGGTCATTTGGGATAAAAGGGACTTATTCCCTTCGTTAGCATTGCAACTAAATAGATGCTTTAACGATTTATTACGCTTCTAGCTTTTGGTTCTCTTTGTTGTCCCTTCCTTATGCACTGTCGACTTCTTTGGAACTTTGTTTGTTTGAGTTTTTCCCTTTTGAATTTTCTTCTTTTTGTTTGGAGTGTTTATTTTCTTTTCTTCAAATTCTGCTTGCTAAAACTTGTGGGGAATTTTGAACACTTCCTTTTTTTTCTTTCTTTTAAAGTCATTTTTGTTTTCTTGACATTCAGGTATTTTAATAACTTTTGTCTTTGACAAAAATGAACATTGAATCTTCGCTTATAACTTGCATATCTTCTGTGCGCCCAAGAAAATAAGGCAAAAAGAGGGATAATGCGTAAAAGCACTTAGAAAGTGTATAGTCTAAGATGTGGTTGTCTAAAGAAAAGACTTAAGGCTCAAAGTGAGACACAGTAAGGGTATATATTATTTGACAGGCTTTGAAACACTCAAATGGGTCAAAGAAGGCGTATAATCATTTTTCAAATCAATCAAATAATGAATAAACAGAGCAAAACATAACCCCATAGTGTTATAGTAGTTGGAAAATTCAAATAAATTAATAATAATTAATTTTATAAAAAGCAACATTAACTAATAACAAGGTATAGGCAACAACAAATAAAATTTATCTGTTAATTATAACAAATAATGATAATACCAAAATAATATCAACCAAGAAACAATAGTGAATAGTCACAGTAACTAATGAAGTCAAAATGAAGTGGAACAACGATATAACTGTGAATAAACATATCCAAAACGACATTGCAAATGACATGTTTAATGGCAATATAATTATTAACAAAAGATAAATACAAATAACAATAATAAAGAAGACAACATAATCAACTACAAATAGATAATATAGGGTTCATTAGACCAAGTTTCTACACAAAATCAATTGCAATTATAGAAAGACAACACCACGAAAATCCTTAAATAAGATTAGAAACTTCTGAATCGTAAATAAAAACTACAGTAAAATGAATTAAATCAAAGCATTATGCCAACATATTTTGATATGAAACAATATTAACACATAAAAATTGTACCCAAATATGTAAAAAAAAACAAAGGAAAGAGAATAAGAAGTGCAGAGGAACACCTTGGTAAAAGAGGATGACGGAGAGCTTGTTCAATCTCGATTTCTCCGGAGTTATTTATTTTATGTCGATAAGCCTAAAATATTGCTGCCATTTTTTGGAGCAAATATCCTGATGGTTCATTCACCTGCAAACAAAATGGGATAGAAAATGTAAAGGGGAAAGGGGATGGGGTTTGTGGTGCATCTGGAAAGGGAAAAAATGGAAGAACGAAGGTTGGTTTGGTGGTTTATGCTCGGGTTTTTGGACTGTGCTGTTGATCGATTTCGGGTGGTTGTTGGTTAAGGTTTGGGAATGGTTTAGGAGTGGGTTGTGGTGGTTATTTCAGTTGTGTTTTGTATGCTAAAATGGGGAAGAAGATGACTGGTTTCAGTTAGAGCTTGGTCGGCAAAGTGGGAAAAAGAAGACCTGGCAGCGTCTGGAGAGAGCTGCTGGCAGCAGCTATGAACAAGATGACAGTTTGGTCTAGTGACTGTTTTCGTGTGGTTGTTCGCTGGAAAAATCGTAAAAACAAAACGGGGTTTTGGGGCTTGCCGAAAAAGTCTCCAGTCAGGGTGGTGGCCCAAAAATATAAGCATCAAAGAATTTCTTAAAACATTAATCTAAAAATTATCCCCTAAATCTTTATCCACCACCCAAAAATCTAATGGACCAACTATTTTGTATATAGGGAGTTGAAAACTATGGGCCAAAGTTAAGGTTTTGAAGTGTGACCCAAAAATTGTCGATTAATAAAATATATGTGCATGTAAATTGTATTCGAATTTGAATAAATTTTTAGACTGCGCAAAATATCAAAATGAATATTAACAATGTAACAAAGAACATAAAATTAATATAAAAAATGTAATAAACGTAATTAATTACATGTAAAAATGTAATGTAACAGAAATATTAATTTTATAAAAAAATGAACAAGTATTTGAACGTCTGGCTATGACAAAATGATTTAAACATAACAATCGATAAAACCCCTAATACTTTGAGAAAGATGATGATTATCAACAAATTTCATCAAAGTGACAAAAACATGTATTTTGAATTATTTAAAATAAAATACTCAAAATGTATTAATTTTAAAACTATCGGACCAAAATTTTGTGTCAACAACTTGCCTCTTTGTTTGATTAGGATCGATGAACGAGATCCTAGTAAAACAAAATTGACGAACCCAAATTTGATTTAATAAACATTGAACAAAATAATTGAGACGTTAGTAGAGCTTTTGAGCAAGACTCCACGTCTGTCGACTGGGCTAAAAATAATAAACAAAAGAAAAACATTAATTGTAAACTTAGAATGTTCACATACCTTCGATATTACTTGCAAAATTTCACAATGAAGGTGTTGTACCTTTTTGAAAGAATGATGATACGAATAACATGTCACTTTGAACGAAGAGACAACCCAACTTGTCTCTTTGAAAGGCGGATGACCCAACTTGAACTTAACATGCCACTTCGAACAAGGTGACAACCCAACTTATCTCATTGAAAGGCAGACGATGCAACTTGAACTTAACATGTCATTTGAAGGGAGATGACGACTCAATATTGTCTCTTTGGAAGGCGTACGACCCAATTTGATCATAATATGTCAATTAAAGATGGATGAAAATCCAATCTTGAACTTAGCGTGACATTTGAAGGGAGATGACAACCAAATATTGAACTTAAAGTGTTACTTGAAGGGAGATAACAACCCAATCTTGAACTTAAAGTGTCACTTGAAGGATGTGACGACCCAACATGTCTCTTTGAAAGGCGGACGACCCAATTTGAACTCAACGTGTCATTTGAAGAGAGATGACAATCCAATCTTGAATTTAATGTGTCATTTGAAGGGCGATGAAAACCCAACATGTCTCTTTGAAAGGTAGAGGAACCAACTTGAACTTAACATGTCATTTGAAGGGAGATAAAAAACCAACATGTCTCTTTGAAAGGCGGACGACCCAACTTGAACATAACATGTCACTTGAATGGAGGTGACAACCCAATCTTGAACATAGTGTGTCATTTGAAGGGAGATGGCAACCCAACATGTCTATTTGAAAGGCGGACGACCCAACTTGAACATTTCATTAGAAGAGAGATGACTAACCAATGTGTCTCTTTGTAAGGCGGACGACCCAACTTGAACTTAAAATTCCACTTTGAACGAGGTGACAACCCAACATTTCTCTTTGAAAAGCGGATGACCCAACTCGAACTTAACATGTCATTTGAAGGGATATGACGACACAATCTTGTCTCTTTGAAAGGTGGACAAGCCAATTTGAACTCAACGTGTCAACTGAAGGGAGATGACAACCGAATCTTAAACTTAATGTGTCATTTGAAGGGAGATGATAACCTAACATGTCTCCTTGAAAGGAGAACATCCCAACTTGAACTTATCATGTCATTTGAATGTAGATGACAACCCAACATGTCTCTTCGCAAGAAAGACGACCCAACTTGAACATGTCATATGAAGGGAGATGACAACCGAACGTGTCTCTTTCAAAGGAGGATGACGCAACTTGAACTTAACATGAATGTCCTATCACAAAATCTACCATATAAATGATAGTAGCTAATATAATATAAACTATGCAAATCTGACCATATGGACAAGGTATTAACCAATGCAACGATTCAAACTTAATAACATCATGAATTGAATAACATGTCAATATAAAATAGAATAACACAATAAACACTGTCATATTTAATGGTGTGACAAACCAATTTGAAAAGAATTAATTTATTTAAGATAATAAATTAATTTCTAAAAGATATCATTTTGAAAGGTATGACGACCTAAAAAAGTCATTCTGAAGGGTATGACTATCCAAATTCAAGAAAATATCATTTTGACGGGTATAACGACCCCAAAAAAATGTTAGACGACCCGCAAAAATGTCATTTTGAAGGATATGACGATCCAAAAATAAAAGACGTCATTTTAAAGGGCATGACTACAAAAATTAAAAAGATGTCAGTTTGAAACATATGACTATCCAAAAATAAAAAGATGTCATTTTGAAGGGTATGACTACTGAAAATAAAAAGATGTCATTTTAGAGGGTATGACTACCAAAAATGTAATTTCAACTTTGAAACGGTCCAGAAAGTTATTTAGATGAATATCAACAATGAAACGGTCCACAAAATTGGTATGGACAAAATATCAACAATGAAATAGTACAAATTGTTGGTACGGACAAACATGGGGCATGAATATAAAATGATATCAATTTCAAAGGTGTGACGACCCAAAATAAAAAGATTTCATTTTGAAGGGTATGATACCGAAAATGCAATTTGAACTTTGAAACGGCCCTTAATGTTGTTTGGACAAATATCAAAAATGAAACCGTCCACAAAATTGTTTGAACAAACATGGGGCATAATATAAAATGATGTCAATTTGAAAGGTATGATGACTCAAAATAAAAAGATGTCATTTTGAAGGGTATCACTACCGAAAATGCAATTTCAACTTTGAAATGATCCACAAAGTTATTTGGACAAATATCAACAATGAAACAATCCACAAAGTTGTTTGGAAAAAAAATGTGAAAAGTGGATTTTCATTTTTATTTTATGAACAATGAAACATATTTTAAGTTGCTAGCACCAACAAAAGTATTATACAAAAATTTCTCGCAATTCTAATTCCTTACTAAGATTGATTTCTAGGTAATTCCTATAGTTTTAAGTGGTACCTCAAATGTACTCAAGTAATGACAAAATTTGTTCATCTTGCTTCAAACAAAGTCTTTGAACTAGACCTATCATCAAATTTCAAGTGCCCTCAGAAGAAATAAATTTTCAATTTGCGCACATTTAAAGTGTTTTGATTTGGGAGCATCTGAAAACGCACTCACACTCAGTAAAATATTTAACGCATGAAATTGTGATATTATATGCTTTACCTCAATGTAAATCTCCACTAATGTGAGAACATTTGAATTTAAATCATGTAGGGCCTGTTAATAGTTATAAATGTAGGCTTAGGGACGGGTAGGATAGTCATTTGGGATAAAAGGGACTTATTCCATTTTTGAGAATTGCAACTAATTATATGCTTTCAACATTTATTACGCTTTTAGCGTTTGATTCACTTTGTTGTCCCTTTCTTTTGCACTTTTGACTCCTTTGAAAATTTGTTTGTCTGAATTTTTCCCCTTTGAATTTTCTCCTTTTTGTTTGGAGTGTTTATCTTCTTTTCTTGAAATTCTTCTTGCAAAAACATGTGGGGAATTTTGAACACTTCCGTTTTTTTCATTATTTTGAAGTCTTTTATTTTCTTGACATTCAGGGACTTTGATAGCTTTTGTATTTGACAAAAACTGAACTTTGAATCTTCGGTTATAACTTGCATGCCTTCAACGTGCTCAAGAAAATCAGGCAAAAAGAGAGATAGTGCGTAAAAACACTTAGAAACAGCATAGGCTAAGGTGTGGTTGTCCAAAGAAAAGGCTTAAAGTTCAAAGTAGGACACACTAAGGGTATATATATTTTGGTAGGCTTTGAAAGGGCCAAACGGGTCAAAGAAGGCCTATAATCATTTTTTAAATCAAATATTACTTAGAATTTCGACTCAATAGCATTTAGGATACGTTCTAGATCAACAATGCAAAACAATTGAATTTAATTCAAAACTCTCCAGACAATGCACATGAAACAATAAATCTTGTTTTTTTCTAATTTTGAATATATACAAGAGAATTTTACAAGTGTGACAAAAGTATGAATGAAAGGTACAAAAAAGAATCTATGATTTAACAAGAAGTCAATCTTCTTTACTGTACAAATTATTTTCACATGCACACTTGAACTGTGTAGACACTAACAATGTCAAAAAATAATTTCAAAAATATAAATATTAAAAGAATAAAAAATAAGATCTTTTGAATAAAAAATATTGAACTCAATAAGGGCTGCCTACGTTTGTCATTGATGAGAATCATGTTTGTGTAGTTCTTCTAGAAATAACTTAAAATCTATAAAAAACAAAAGAATTTTTGAAAGGAAAAATAATGAAAATGAATAACCAATGAGCCCATTGAAAGGCGGGCAACCTAAATTGAACAAAAAATATTTTTTTATTAATCAAAGAAAACTGAACAAGAACGAAGAAATCAGTGAATCACATTGAAGGGCGAACCACCTAAATTTAACAAAAGTAACAAAAAAAGAAATTAAAGAGTCACGTTAAAGATCGGACTACCCAAACTTAACAAAAAAAAACCAAAAAATTATCAATTAAAGAAAAAATGACAAAAGTAAAAAAAAAATGAATGAGTCACGTTGGAGGGCGGACACCCAACTTAAAAAGTGTCAATAAAAATAACATTTTTAAAGGAATATAATAAAAAAATCAAAGATATACAATGAATGTGACATCATGTACAAAAATTAATTCAAAATATACATACCAACTCGTAGTGAAGCCTCATAAATTCTGAAAGTCCATCTACCAACTTTGTTAAATTTTTGAGGGAATTCCTAAAAAATTTTGTCCCTGTTTCAGCTTCAACAACCTCAGATATTTAATCTTGTACTATCTCTTTGTAAATTTTTTGGAGACCTCCTCAAAAAAAATTTCCCCGGTTTCCGTTTTAAAATTTTGGAAAGCTTACAGGGAAGATGACCGATATGGCACCTACGTATCCCGTAGAAAAAGGAATCAAGTCAAACGTAGTTTCAATAGATTGTAACTCGAATAGAGAATGGACGGAGATTACGAATGTTCTAAAACTAGCTGACCAAGAAAGATTTTGAATGGCTGGGAACCCAAGTGGACAACTTAGGTTGGAAGTCGCGACAAATTTTCGACGCATGTCGAACGAATAAATTGTCCTTCATTTCGAAAAAGCGTTGAGTATAGAAAAGTCCGGCCTGCGGTTCCGTAAAATTGTTCTTTCATATACTATACATACAATGCTGAAAAAAATCAAACTTAACTAATAACAAGGTATGGGCAGCAACAAATAAATAATAATTAATTAGAAAAATCAAACTTAACTAATAACAAGGTATGGGCAGCAACAAATAAATTTATCTATTAATTACAACAAATATTGATAATATTAAAATAATATCAACCAAGCAACAATAGTGAATAATCAAAGTGATTAATAAAGTCAAAAAGAAGTGGAACAACGATATACCTGTGAATAAACATATTCAAAATGACATTCCAAATGAGATGATTAATGGCAAAATATTTATTAACAAAAGATAAATAAAAACAACAATAATAATGAAGACACCATAATCAAGTACAAATAGATAATATAGGGTTCATAGACTAAATTGTTAAAAAAAATCAATTGCAATTATAACGAGACAATATTACCAAAATCCTTAAATAAGATTAGAAACTTCTGAAATGTTAAAAAAATATGCTAAAATGAATTAAATCAAAGCTTTATGCCAACATATTAACTCATAAAAATAAAATACCAAAATATTTAAACAAACAAAAAATAAGAAAGACAATGTGAAGTGTAGAAGAACAGCTTGGTAAAAAAGGATGACGGAGAGCTCGCTCAATCTCGATTTCGCCAGAGTTGGTTATTTTCTGTCGATAAACCTCAAAGCTCGCAGCAATTTTTGGAGCTAATAACTTGATGGTTCATTCACCTGCAAAGAAAATGAGATAGAAAATGTAAAGGGGAGAGGGGATGGGGTTTGTGGTGGATCAGGAAGGGGAAAAAATGGAAGAACTAAGGCTGGTTTGGTGGTTGCTGCTCCGGTTTTTAAACAGTGTTGTAGATCGATTTTCGGTGGTTGTTAGTTGAGGTTTGGGTAAGGTTTAGGAGTGGGTTGTGGTGGTTATTTCAGTAGTGTTTTGTTTGGTAAAATGGGGAAGAAGATGACTGGTTTCAGTTAGAGCTTGGTTGGAGAAGTGGGAAAAAGAACAGCTGACAGTGTCTGGAGAGTTGCTGGCAGCAGCTATGAAAAAGATGACAGTTTGGCCTAGTGACTGTTTTTGTGTGGTTCATTGCTGGAAAAATGGGAAAAACTACACGAGATTTTGGTGCCCGCTGGAAAAGTCTTCAGTGAGGGTGGTGGCCAAAAATATAAACATCAAAGAATTTCTTAAAACATAGAATTTGAAAATTATCCCCTAAATCTTTATTCACCACCCAAAATATAATTGACCAACTATTTCGTACATAGGGAGTTGAAAACTATAGGCCCAACTTATGGGCTTGAAGTGTGAAAAAAAAATTGTCGATTGATAAAATATCTGTGTATGTAAATTGTATTGAAATTTGGATGAACTTTTCGACTGCGCAAAATATCAAAATGAATAAACAATGTAACAAATAACAAAAATGAATATAAAAATGTAATAAACGTAATTAATTACATGTGAAAATACAATGTAACATAAATAATAATTTTATATAAAATGAACAAATATTTGAACGTCTTGCTATGACAAAATGATTTAAACATAACAATTGATAAAAACCCTTATACTTTGAGAAAGAGGATAATTATCAACAAATTTTACTAAAATGACGAAAACATGTATTTTGAATTATTTAAAATAAAACACTCAAAATGTATTAATTTTAAAACTATCGGACCGGAATTTGGTGTCAACATCACTTGCACTAGCCTCATATTGTGGTGCCACCCTGTTCTTTCTCAACATCTTTTCATTTCATCTTTACTCACCTTTCATTATTTGCTCATCGTATAATATACATACGCTCTCTTGGAATTTACATTGAGGGACAATGATTCTAGGTGTAGATACAACTTGTCTCATTTGTACTAGCCTATCCTCATGTAGTCACTCTTTCTTTGCTTATTCATTGTTTAGCATAAATATGCTCACTTAGCAATTTCATTTAGTGACGTTGATTTTTAGGCTTAGATGCAATTTATCTCACTTGCAGTAGCCTTTAGTCATGTAGTCACTCTTTTCTTTACATATTAACTATGAATTCATCCTTTACACTTTCTTTTTGAGTATGCTTGAGATTTGACTATACATCATTCTACACTCCCATTAAGGGAATGTTCATTTCATGATATGTCAATGCACTTGGCATTTTTGTAAGTTTCACACTCTTACTTAACCATCCTAGGTTCACATCATTTCATCACATACATTTAAGGTTTTCTTACTTTTAAACGTACGCTGCACTTATGGATCCATATACAAACCATGAGGCTTCATTTATAATTCGTTTAAGTGACTCATACTTACCAAAGATTATGTGGTACACGACTTATGCATCATGTAAGTATGCAAAGGTATCGAGTTCGATTCCTATGGGCAACATTTATTAATTATTTATTCGCGTAATTCTTATGCATCAATACGAAATTGGACAAGGCAACCCGATTTCGAATTCCTTGAGTAATACATAATCTTATATTAAACTTTGATAATTGTATTTTTCAGATTTGGGGGACCCTAGGTCGATCCCCATCAACCCCCATATATTTTCTTTTCTTTTCTTGATTTTTGTCTTAAACATTTCGGCCTGGGAGACCCAAGATCGAATCCCACGCCAACATTCTTTTCTTTTTCTTTATTTACTTGATTCCTTCGTTTAGACTAGGAGGGTGTGGGATCAAACCCCCACAGCCCCATTTTATTTTTCTCCTTAATTCTCTTCATTAAGACGAGAGGTTGTGGGTTCGATTCTCACATACCTTATTTTATTATTTCTTTATTTAATTTTTCTCCTCTTTCCTTCACACATCCAAGAGGTTGTGGATTCGAACCCCACATACCTCACTTCATTTTCTTTCATTTTTTTCTCCTAACTTTTCACTTGAGCTTTACACCATTTCGAATCCCCCTTACCTCATTTTATTATATATTTTTTTAATTACTTGTATATGGTAAGGTCATGGGTTCAATCCCCACTGACCTCATGCATTTTTAAAAAAAATTAAAACTAAAATTTGTAATAGTAAGCTGCCGAAACAAATTTCCAAAATGTTGGAAATTTTTTCACCATTTTTGCAGTCCATTTTCTCAACTTTTAAATGTTATATTTAGGACTGTTTTCATGCAGCATCTAATACATTCTTAGGTGAGTTTTCATATTTGCTTTCGGAAATTTGACAACCTTTTTTCAGTCCATTTTCTAACCTCTTTCACGTTAAACATCAAGATATTTCGAGTAGTTTTTAGGGAGATCTTTAGGTGTATTTTCAAGGTAACGTTAAGTCAAGAATTATCATTCAATTCAACAACTTTTTACTCATATGAACATCACGTTTTCAACATATTCACACAAGTAAAATACAAAAATTTAACATGTCAAATTTCATGCTTCAAGTCGAGATAAAAATCTCAGTACACACTTGCACCACAAGTTAACATATCAAACATTTTCGGAAACACTTCTTTAATTTCTACATAATTTCAAATACATTTAAACACGTAATCACTACCACCCCAAAAATCATCAATTAGAAGTCATACCAACACATACTTGAATCTTTTAAAGGATCGAATGAAACGGGAGTGCAACAGGGACATCCTTAGTATTTGATTGTGAATAGTCTGAACCTTACGGGTCTCTTGGGAAAGGGACCAAGAGGGAAGAAAACCCATACCTGAAGTCGTTCAAAGATGTTCTTATGTGGTGCCAAAATCCTTACTTAACCAACGTTTCACCACTGAAATCACAAGAACAATCCATCGAGAACTTGAATTTTACTTTTCGTTTGTAAACTTATTTTGCTTTTGAGTTTGAGCGATCAAGTTCTTGAATGTGGATGAACTTTGTTATATTTTTGTTCTGTTCTTTTGTTTTACAAAAAGTTGAGCGTGTAAATAAGGTGATAGTAGAGAAAGACATGAGAATGAGTTAGCTTAGGATTTGGTGATTAGGTTGAGACTTAGTCAAATTAGGACTTCTCTTAATTGTTTAAAAATCTTGATTTTTTCGAAGGGTAAGAGAAATGACAACCAAGACCCTACAAAATCAGATTATAAGCATCAATTTAATCCACCTTAATGTCGCTTCCACCAAGGCTCAAACCCGGGTGAAGCCTAACTTGCGAAAAAGGGTCAATTTCATCCAACCCTATACGAATTGCCCCTCCTCTTTAAATAAATAAATAAATTAAATATTTAGGGTAATTACAATACTACCCCTAGATTGGAAAAGACCATTTGACCCCTAGACACTCCAAACCTAAGATTACCCCTTTTAAGTCTGGTAAAACTCATCCGGGTGAATCTCTTAAATTGCGGTGACCTACATGGTTGGTTCTCACCTTTCCTAGCTCAACTAACTCACCAAGTTGGTTGGCTTGGCTAATGCATAGGTTCTGAGTTCTGGTTCTACGCGCAACAAGCCCTGTCAACCCGGTCTAATCTTAGGCATTCTACATACATTAGACATTACTTAGCATAGTCATTTTAGGGTTGTTACATTATCCCCCCCTTAAGAACATTTCTCCCCGAATGACTCTTTTAATTATCTAGGACAATGCTAGTCATCTATTGAACATATGCATACCTAAGCAATTCAATGCTTTTTATTGGTGAATATCTGATTCACATATTAGTAAGTTGGCGCACATCCTTTAAACCTACCACCTGCTTCGCACTAAAAGACTAAGGAACTCTTTCTAAAATTAGTCTCATCAAAGCATACAACATAAATAAACATGTAATCACCTAAATAAACAACCAACATGATGACTCCAACATATTAACTTCATACTAGTGCATAAAACCATACACATGAAAAACTAATTTAGGCTACGCATTCGAGACATCACTAGAGGTGTCTTCCCCTACACCCCTATATTTGAGTGCGAAGAATCGTTGCATCCTTGGAGACATTTCACTAGGACCATTCGGCTGAACTTTCTCCTTCCCTTTTTCTCGACATCTCATATACGGACAATCCTTCATCATGTGACCTGGTTTTCCACAACCGTAATAAGCATTAGAGCCCATCATACACTCTCCTCCATCCAGTTTGCCACACTTCCTACAAGGTGGCTTCTCCTGAGGTGTATCTACTTCATTGTTTCTCTTAACTTTGGGCTCAAAATCGCTATCATAGCGACCCTTGGATGAACTTGACTTCCCTTGGTGGGATAGCCCCTTCTTAAACCTGGGCTTATCCCTGATTTCAGTACTACTCTTCCTTGAAAATTCTCCTCAGCTTGCCTTGACCTGTTCCTTGCCCTATTGTGCTTCCTCTTTTAGCTTTCTTCCACTTAATGGACATGGACCATAAGCCTGGAAAGGTCCATGCAGTCATGAAACATAGCTGCCCGACGCTCCTCCTCCAAATCCTCTAAGATCCCCGTAAGGAACCTGCTCATCTCGTCCCTGCTATTCGACATAAGGGAAGTGGCATACCCAAAAACTTCACAAATTTCAGGGAATACTCCCTCACTGTCATCGAGCCCTGATTAAATTTGATGAAATACTCAACCATAGCCTCTTTCCTCTCTTGTGTGAAAAATCTCTCCAGGAAAGTTGTCTTAAATAGCTCCCATGTAACCGGACCTCTGCCCAAAGCTCGACTATCCTACCACATCTTGCACCAGGACTATGCAACATCCTTGAGCTGGTAGGACGCCAGCTCAGCCTTCTCAGTATCTATGTCCCCCATAGTCGCCAAAATCTTCTGCACATCATCAATCAACTCTTGTGGATCCTCTGTAGTCTTGGACCTTGTGAAAATTGGAGGATTCATCCTCGTGAAGTCCCGTATATATGCCATAGTACGTGCTGGTGGGTTCTCCCACTGAACCTCCTGACTGTTGGCTAGGGCCGTCATAGCCTAGGCCTACACGGTGATGGCTTGAGCTATCTGTGCCAAAGAGGTCCGCACCTCCGCATCAGTCAACCCTGCTGGTTTAACTTACATGACCACTCCTACAGCTGGAGCATGGGGTGAATCTTTGTTGCCCCCAACAGCTGCTTCTCCTCTACCCCGACCAGCATTCCTTCTTTTGTTCATTTTCTAAAAAAGATAAAAATTGATGTCAAATACGCTCCTAAAACCAAGAAATCAGTCATAAGAGAAGGCACAATAAGATCAGAAGAAGGGAATTTTCCTATGCATCATGCGGTCTCTAATTCAAAATAGTGGTGCACTTCACTACCATGACTTAGAAACTACTCAATGTGGTTGATGTTAACTTATTACCCTCAGAATTTAACCTAACACTCTGATACAAACTTTGTCACGATCGGAGTCTAGACCCTAGCCGAAATCGGCATCATTGACCTCTCAGAGGTCACAGACAAGCCTACATACGTCATCATTACATCATCTAGGTTACTTTTAGCGGAAAATTTTAAACTTTTAGTTACTTGAAGTATACATAGACTTCATAGTAGGATAGATTATACTCATATTAGATTTATCTACATAGGTTCATAATCGTTTACAACAACAATCTAATATAAAGATACTTAACTGAATGAAATAGTCAAATCTCATAACATATAAAGTTGCAAGAATGGCACTAATACAATGTCTGAAAATAATTGAGAAAGAAATGCTAGTGGAACATACTACACTAGATCAAGACAACATCTAAGCTAGAATATAACGTACAAGCATCCTCGAAAGCATGATGGCCTACCAATTTCGGATGAATGCTCCATGTCCAAATAGATTCAGTTTCATCTCGTTAACTCTAGCATCCACCTGTGCCTTCACATTAAAGTAAAGAGTTTTATTTAATTAGTCCACACTTGTACTAAGTATGGGTATATGCAAGCACACACCAAGAACATGCATGATTGCGAATAGCTCTCTCCTAAAAATATTAGTTATTGAAAGTCAAGTTAGTAGACTTGCCAAATCAGATTAGGAAAGTCATGTTATGAAAGTAACATGTATCAACATAGATATCATTTTGCACACAACAGATAACATATTGCATATAGCATATAACATATTGCATAAAACATATAACATATTTCATATCATTCATTCATATGCCATGAGACCTTGGAATCATGAACTTGACGTTAAGACTTCCCGAAACGAGGGCTCAATCTATGGGACCTTAAATAGGGAGTCTACTTTAGCAAACACAGAGTCTGCTTCATTCATATTTACGTACTTCACTTTCATTCATTCATAGGCTAGTGCAAACACCAACTATACCTAGGATGTAATTTAAGACTGTCATCGGGTTTACTTGAGTCTAGTTAACCTCTTGATTATCCTATCCACACACCTTTGGTATCATTCTTTTCATTATCTTTCATACTTTGAGGAACTTCAACTTTAACCGACATAGATCATGTGAGTATCATGAAATTCGGTGTCTTCCCAACACCAAAAATAGGTGGAGTCACTGGACAAGGAGAAACCAAGAACATACCTAGCTTACTTAGGTGGAAACCAGTGGCTAGTTCCTACGTTTGCAGCATAGTTCAAAGACTAGGAGATTTAGGGAGATCGATAACCGTCTGGACGGATAGTATCATCTCATGAGAATTGTACGAACCTCTGCCTTTCCGAAAAAAAGAATCGCAACTCATAGCTAGCCTATCGGTTCTCAATATAAAGTTCCATTACATTCATCTCATACATCATAGAAGATGGTTTCTAGCATAACGGCACCATAGATCATTAGATGATTTCTAATCTCATCATTTCGTATTAAGCGTGAATTTTCATTACATATACATGTAGAGTGTTGTTGAGACTTGTATCTCAATATTCAACACTCTCTTAGGTGAGTACTTTTGGTGACATTATATTGGCGTAGGTACATCTTGTCTCACTTGTACTAGCCTCATATTGTGGTGCCACCATGTTCTTTCTTAGAATCTTTTCATTTCATCTTTACATACCTTTTATTATTTTCTCATCGTATGACATACATATCCTCTCTTGTAATTTACATTTAGGGACATCGATTCTAGGCGTAGATACAATTTGTCTAACTTGTACTAGCCTATCCTCATGTAGCCACTCTTTGTTTGCTTATTCATCGTTTAGCATAAATATTCTCACTTAGAAATTTCATTTAGTGACATTGATTTTTAGGCGTAGATGCAGCTTGTCTCACTTGCACTAGCCTATAGTCATGTAGTCACTCTTTTCTTTACACCTTAACTATGAGTTCTTCCTTAAAACTTTTTTTGGAATATGCTTGAGATTTGACTATACATCATTCTACACTCCCATTACGTGAATATTCATTTCACCATATGCCAATGCACTTGGCCTTTAAGTATGTTTCACACTTTTACTTAACCCTTCTAGGTTCACATCATTTCATCACATATATTTCAGGTTCTCTTACATTTAAACATACGCTTGACTTATGAATCCATACATACAAGCAATGAGGCTTCATCCATAATTTTTTCAAGTGAATCATACTTACCCAAGATTATGTGGTACAAAAATTATGCATCTTATAAGTATGCCAAGGTCTCGAGTTTGATTTCTATGGGAAACATTTATTAATTATTTATGCAGTAAGACGTATGCATCAATATGGAATTGGAAAAGGGAACCCATTTTGAATCCCTTGAGTAATACTTAATCTTATATTAAACTTTGATAATTGTATTTTGTCAGATTTGGGGGACCCTAGGTCGATCCCCATCACCCCCATATATCTTCCTTTATTTTCTTGATTTTTGTCTTAAACATTTTGGCATGGGAGACCCAAGATAGAATCCCCACACCCACATTATTTTCTTATCTCTCTTTACTTGATTCCTTCGTTTAGACTAAGCTGGTGTGGAATCGAACCCCTCACAGCCCCATTTTGTTTTACTCCTTAATTATCTTCATTCAGCCGAGAGGTTGTGGGTTCGATTCCCACATATCTAATTTAATTATTTATTTATTTTGTTTTCCTCGTCTTTCATTCACCCATCCAAGAGGTTGTGGGTTCGAACCCCACACGCCTCACATCAGTTTCTTTTATTTTTTTCTCCTAACTTTTCACTTGAGATTTACCCCATTTCAAATCCCCCTCACCTCATTTTATTATTTAATTTTTTATTACTTGTATATGGGGAAGTCTTGGGTTCAATCCCCACATACCTCATATATATTGTTAAAAGAATTAAAACTAAAACTTTTAACAGTAAGTTGCCGAAACAAATTTTCAAATGTTGGAAATTTCTTCACCCTTTTTGCAGTCCATTTTCTCAACATTTAAATGTTAGATTTAGGAAAATCTTCGTGTAGCATCTAACACATCTTTAGGTGACTTTTCATGGTTACTTTCAAAAATTTAATTACGTTTTTCAGTCCATTTTCTCACCCTCTTTCACGTTAAACATCAAGAAATTTTGAATAGTTTTTAGGGAGATCTTTAGGTGCATTTTAAAGGTTACTTTTAGTCAAGAATTCGCATTCAATTCAGCAACTTTGAATTTATATGAATATCACGTTTTAAACATATTCACACACATAAAATACAACAATTTAACATGTCAAATTTCATGCTTGAAGCCGAGACCAAAATCTCAGTACACACGTGCACCCACAAGTTAACATATCACACATTTTCGGAAACACTTCTTTAATTTCTACATAATTCCGAATACACATTCAAACAGGTAATCAAAACCAGCCCTAAAATCATCTACTAGAAATTATACCAACTCATACTTGAATCTTTCAAAGGATCTAATGACAAGGGCTTGCAACGGGGACAACCTTAGTCTTTGATTGTGAATAGTCTGAACCTTAGGGTTCTCTTAGGAAAGGGACAAAGAGGTACGAAAACCCATACCTAAAGTCGTCAAAGATGTTCTTATATGCTGCCAAAATCCCCACTTAGCCAACATCTAACCACCGAAATCACAAGCACAATCTGTCGAGAACTTGATTTTTTCCTTTTCATTTGTAAACTTATTTTTCTATTGAGTTTGAGCGATCAAGTTCTTGAATATGGATGAACTTTGTTATATTTTTGTTCTGTTCTTTTGTTTTATAGAAAGTCGAGCGTGTAAATAAGGTCGGGGTAGAGAGAGACTGAGAATGAGTTAGCTTAGGATTGATTAGGTGGAGAATTAGTCAAATCAGGACTTCTCTTAATTGTTTAAAAATCTTTATTTTTTTCAAAGGGTAAGAGAAATTACCACCAAGCCCGTACAAAATCAGATTATAATCATCAATTTAATCAACCTAAATGTCGCTTCAACCAATGCTCGAATCTGGGTGAAGCCTAACTTGAGAAAAAGGGTAAATTTCGACCAACCCTACCCTAACCTTAGGCATTCGACATTCATTAGGCATTACTTAGCATAGTCATTTTAGGGTTGTTACAGAAGACATTCATTTCTTTCCTATTTTTTAAGATTTTGTTGTAAGCCCTATATGGAAAATATGGATTTATATAAGGGATATGAACGAATGTTCTACTTTGTTTTAGATGGTTTAATGTGAGACGGTGTTTCTATTCTAAATCTTATTATGTTTGTTATGTTGACTAAATGAGAAGTGTATGTAAGCTTCATACGTGAGGAGTCTAAGTAAACTCTGTAAGTAGTATGTGAGAGGTCTAAGATAAGTTTGTTATCTCTTATGCTTATGTGTTTCGCTGAGTAACCATTTTGAGATGCTCTTGTGATGTTATGCTAGGTTTCATCTTTGGTAAATTTTATACTAACACATATTCCTTACATTCTAATCAAATGTAGGGTTTTGGATATAGAGTTGCTTTCGAGGAGGGGTTCCTAAGGTGCAAGAAGAGTTGAAAGTTGGTGAGTCCTCATACATTCAAGGACAAACATATTATTTTTCTTACTTCATTTCTTTATATTTTGAGTCTATTGTATGGACTGTGTCCCAAGAGTGTATTTTAAAAGTTGTATGTGCTGGTTTGAGACAAAATATAGAAAGAATTTTTCTTGCTTTTTTATGAAAACAACTTCGATCGTATTTTTTTTTTAATTTTTCATAATTCTTAAGACTTGTGCTATAATTATGCTCATCTTTGTATGAGTCTCCTTTGGGTTCAAGACGCCACATTACATCTAGGGGGTACCCCTTGGTCAAACTTTACAACCAGAGCAAATGGTTTAGAATTGTTCTAGGATTGTCTTAAACCATGTCTAGTAGGGTCTTGTTCATAAATTTGAAGCACACAATATTTATTAATAGGAGTCTATTGGATGTTTAGGAAATAACAGTTTTCCATGATTTAGGAAATATCAGTTCTCCATGCTCTAAGTCGTGTAATAGAGTTTGACTTTTGTAGGCCCTTCTTCTAGTTCGTGTCAGGTTTTTTCAGGGTATGTCTAATACAAGGGTGAATAGCTAGGAGAGAATAGGAAGTCAATGTTGAACAAGAGGTTCCTCCCCAAGTGAGACATCAAGCTCCGATTGACCTCATAGGGGAAAACGCTACTCAAGAGGATTTTATGGATACCCTCCAAATGTTAACTCAATACATGATGGATCTAGATCAAACCATGACCACTGAGGCCCAAGCTATAACAACTCAAGATAATAGAGAGGTTGTATCTCTAGTGAACTGAATAAGGGGGATGATTGCTTCTACAGTGAAAGTTCTTTTTATGATGAACCCTCCGAAGTTATATGTCTCAAAGGTGGAAAAAGATCCTCAAGGTTTAATAGATCAGGTGTATAAGGTTATTTTCTATCATGGTATTATCTTTGGTAGAGAAAGCGGAGATAGACACTTATTAATTGAGGGATATAGCATAAATTTTACATTAATAATGGAAAAATAATGGGCCGGTAGAAGAGGGACCAAGAAAGTGGGAATGGTTCAAAGAGAATTTCCTTGGTAGGTTCTTTCCCATAGATTTGAGGGAATTAAACATGCAAGAGTTCATAAATCATAAAAAAGGGGGTTTGAGTGTGACAGAGTATATTTTTAAATTCACCCAACGATGGAAATATGCTCTAACCATAGTGGGGGATTCTAGGGAAAGATGAATAAGTTTGTGATGGAAGTATCCAATTTAGTAGTTAATGAATGTCGTTTTGCCAAGTATGAGTATTTCTCATCTCATGGTGCATGATAAAAGATTGAGAAGCAAAAGCTTAAGAAAATGAATTGGGAGGTGAAAAGAGCTAGAACTGATGATGGGAACTTTTGTAATGCTATGTATGATGAGAAAGATAGGAATAAGTCTAAACAAAGGTATTGTGGTCAAGATTCATCCAACACCCCTAGGTTTTACCAAGAGAAGGGTAGTGGGTCATTATTCGCCAAGTCTACTTACTCCAACTGTGGGAGGATTTATTATGGTAAGTTACTAGCCGACATGGATGGTTTCTATGGGTGTGGTAAGGATGGGAACAAAATGAGAGATTACCCGGTTCTTAAGGCTAAGGGAAGAGAGGGTAAGAAAGTTCCCCCTAGTGTTCCTTATAAAAGTTCTCAAAAGAAGAATAGGTTTTATGCTATCCAATCTATAGAAGATCAAGAGTGATCTCCTCATGTCCCTTTCCGTATGTGTTTTACGCTTTAGTAAATTTATGTATTTCTTATCTTTTGTGACATTTTATGTTGTACTTAAAAATTTACCTTACTATGAATGAAGTTTAGAAGACATCGAGTAGGCATACTCCCAAGGGGGAGATAATGTTCCTATTTGGTGGGGTTATTGTGTGATCATGTGGTGCCATGATTTCCTTATGTGCATATTCATGAAAATTCTTAGTTATTGTTAAAAATGACTTATATTCATCCTTTTACCTCATGTTGTAGATCATTTGGGAAGAGTTGCACATAGACTTCATGAGACGAGTCAATGATCATGCCTTAGTTTGGAGTTGAAAGATCTCTCCTTTAATAAATTCCTTTTTGAAGTAAATTGCATTTAGATTTAATGAGTGGGTATTGAGCATGTTTTAGTTAGTATATGATAGTTCCTACTTGAAATATTGCATGCATTCTTTATTGGTGGATATAGTTCATACTCCCTTGTGTTGCATTGAATGAGTTTATTGTTGAATTGAAGTTCTGTTGTTTGGTTGTGTGCACGTAGATATAGTACATGCATAATGGGCTGAAATTTTAGAGTTGTGATTTGAAGAATTGTTTAAAATCATCATTCGATGAAGGATGATCTAAAGGAGAAGATATTTTTACGCCCCAAAAACTTGTAAGTTTAACAAGTGAATTCTAGAGCTTTCGTAAGAGTTTTGAAATGTAGTATGATGATTAAAATCAAAAGAAATGATTCCGCTAATTAGAATCCATGTTTTAGGGGCTATAATTTAAGGTAAAACACCTTAAACATCATCCATGGGGTCCTTGAGGGACACCTCCAAAACAATCCCCAGTTTGTAAATTTTTGGTAACCTACGGTTGCCAGCTACTTGCCGTAGGTGGACTGCTTCCCCATAGTTGGGGATCATGTATTAACAGCTACACAGGCATGCAGTTTTTCAGATTTTAGTTTTAAGTTGGAATTTGCGATTTAAGTTAGTAATTAATTAAGGGTTAAAGTGGGTCGGTTAGTTAGTTATTTGAACACCACTAAGCTAATTTATGTAAATCATCCATCTAATACCCAAAATTTTCTCAAATTATCCTCTCTCAAGAAGAAGAAGAAGAAAAAAAAGAAGAATAACAAGAAGAATAAAAAGAAGAAGAACAAGAAAAAAATAAGGAGGAGAAGGAGGACGAGGAGAATCACAAGAACAAGAAGGATTACAAGGAGAAGGAGAAGGACAAGGAGGAGGATAAATGGTAGAAGGATAAGGATAAGGATAAGAAGTGTTACAACAAGGGAGAACCCCCTAGACGCAACCGGCGTCGTCTTTCTCTAAGAGGACTAAGACTAGCCTCTTAGCATTCATCATTACATATCATATGCCAAAATGTGGAAAATATTTAAATTTTATACATATAGAGCTATACATAGACCTCTCGCTCACTTTAAATATATACATATGAAGTTTACTTAGACTCCTCGCATAGGAAGCTTACATAGTCTTCTCGTTTAGTTAACATAAGTAGCATATAAAGAGTTAGTCCAATAATATAGTCTCATTTTGAATCATCTAAACGAAGTACAATATTTGGGCATAGCCCTTACACAAGTACACATTGCCATATAGGGTTTACAACAAATTACTTGAAGAATAAGGAAGAAAGAATGTCTTTTTTGACAGTATCATTACTGTTAGGGTATATCAAAGGCACCATACTCGAACTGGGAGGACTCACCAACTTCTTGACGGAAGAAGTCCAAGTATCCTTGTGAAGTGTCCTAGAAGCTCTTCAATGACCGAATCTACAATGTTCGGGGGAAAGGGGGGGGGGGGGGGAAGGGAAGAAATATGGGTTTGTACATATTTCCACAAAAGGATTTCAATAAATGTCTTGAAGAATAAGGAAGAAACGAATGTCTTCTTAGACGTTATCAATACTACTAGGGTAGATCAAAGGCACCATCCTCGAACTTGAGGACTCACCAACTACTTTGAGGAAGAAGTACAAGTATCCTTGAAAAGTGGCCTATAAGCTCTTCAATGGCCGAAACGTACACTGTTTGGAGAAAAAGGAAAAAATATGGGTTAGTACCAAACAAATGTACTAAGTATGGATTCTATACATAAAATCATTAATGCAAAAAAAAAGGAAAAATTTAGTCAAAACCATGCATCATGTTCAATAAACCAACATATACATATATAGAAAATCATAAGTCAACCCAATAAGATATTAACAAAATATATAAGCAACCTAAAGCAATACTAGCGCAATGCAAAGAATAGAACCACATAACCCTATCCAAAGGTAAGTGTCACATAAGTCACTTACCACATGCATACATATAATCTCATAATTAATCATAACATGCTTGATTGATAAGGTCATATCAATCTTAACATACATAACATGTAACCTACTTCCTCATACAACTCACTACTAGAGTCATCCCTTAGGATCCCACATGTGCAATGAGTAAGAGAATTCACATACTCTCTCTCACCCTATGTAGTAACCTTTAAGACTAACCCTATTCGTAATTCACATACTTTTGTTATTATTTTACCTTATTACATTAGGGAAGATAGTTCATTAGCCGACATGAGACCATGTTAGCTACATGGAATCTGGTGTTCTCCCCCTACACCGAAAATAAAGGGTTAACACTTGCAGAAGGTAGAGCCAATATGACATAGCTATCTAGGTTGATTCACTAAGATACAGTCATATGTGGTTACATAGTTAAGGGTCAAATAGATTGTTAATAGAAACCTTGACTTACTAACATGGAGGTTTCCATCTCATGAGACAAAACATTTATTGGGAATACGGACTGACCAAACATGAAGAAACCCATGTGGGAGATCAGACTCACTATACGTGAGACCTCCATCTTATTTACATTTCGGTGCTAATCATTTATTCCCTTTTTTATTCATCATATTGATATTACAAGATCACAATAGCTGCTTCCTAACCCCTATATTAACAATTCATCATAATAGCTCAAAGGTATTCATAAGTGAGAAGTACCTTTCACTTTGGAAAATCACATACAAGTGAGGAATCCTTTCACTCAACACTTTATCATAATCATGAGAAGTTGCTTTCAATAATATAATGCTCATATTTTAACATACTTGTATACTTCATAACCAATTCAATAGTCTAGGGTTAAGGATGAGGAATACTTACTATCAACATCACAACCACATATTAGGAATTGAAGCATTACAATCTAAGTAAATCATAGTTCATAATCAAATTCAAGAAGAATCAATCTTCATACCTTATTCCCCTTTCATTGTCTTCGTACTTCAATTACCAAGAATTACATAGCCAATGCATATCCAAGGTAAATTCAAGAATTAATACATAGTAATTACTAATCTACACTTATATAATCATCATCTTTCACAATTACTATAGAATTATAAGACATAATGAGTGTAGGAAAGAACAAGGGTTCAAAGGGGCAATCTTGGGTGATTAATTACAATTGACCATTAATACTTAGTTAAACAATGATAAAAGACTATAATTCATCACAATTGATTAAAAATTTCATTTTGAAAAGAGAACCCATGTCTTGATTGAAGCTCTAGTTTTGGGGAAGTAGAAAATCATCTTCGAAAGGACCACTTGGGGAAAGGAACCCCAAGAGTTAAAGAAACCATACCTTCGTGAACTTGCCACGAATTGGAGATGAAAACTTAGTGAATTCATCATTGAATTGTATCTTTAGTTTTCTTCAATGTGAGGTTAAGTTTGGGGAAGAGAGAGACTAGAGAGATATTAGAGAGATGTGGGTTTTAGGAATTAATGAGGTGTTATGTTAGTTAGATGACTTAGGATACTTATATAGTATTTAATTAATCAACTAAAATCGACCTATACCCTTAACTAATTTATTAATCAATTCCTTAATCACCCCTAACTAAATATCTTTGCAATTTTACAAGGAGAAGGAGAAGAAGTAGAAAGAGAAGGAATAGGAGGAGAAGGAAAAGGAGAAGGAGGAAGAGGAGCAGGAGGAGAAGGAGAAGAAAACGAATATGAGAAGGATAAGAAGGAGAAGAAGAAGAAGGATAAGAAGGAGAAGGGGGAGAAGTAGAAGGGGGAGAAGTAGAAGGGGGAGAAGTAGAAGTAGAAGAAGCAGAAGGAGTAGAACGAAAAGAAGGAGAAGGAGCAGAAGTGAAGAAGAAGGAGGAGGAGGAAGAGGAGGAGGAGTAATATTCTCTTCCATTGTTGGGAGATTGATTATAAATTTTAATTAAGGTGTTAGATTATTCAACTATGGAATCTTCCCCCGTAAATCTCCATTAATTTTTACCCAATTGTGAAGTCAAAAACTCAATTATCTATGTTTCCTTCTTACATTGTATTAACATTGAATTTTCCTATTACGATGAATTAATGTGATTTATATGGTAAACCCTGTTCTTAATTGATAAATTTGATATTTTGTGGGTTTATGCCATAAAGAAGGTCCATGGGTGATCTTCTTGAATCAATTCATGTGTAGTAATTGTTCAAAATTAGGAACATATAATATTGAATTGAATTAGAAAATGAATATGATTGATCTTGACTTCAAATGTTTGAATTTAACCTTTATGAGAAATTTTTATTAGATTCGCGTAGTAATAAAAGATATGATCAAAATACGTTTAAACCTAGGTATAAAGAAGAGCTTTTGAACAGGAAGGCTTGTGATCATAATAGTAGGGGTTTGGTGTGAACTTAATCTGAATAACTATTAATGCTAAGGCTTTGAGAATAAAGTCAAAAATAAAGTAGAAGTCTAATTGGTTTAATTATGGTGAAAGGCCTATACTTACCTAACCTACCTTATGAATTCTTGGAAGTTGAAGTGATATAATCACTTGAATATGGATTGCCTGTCAAGGAAATCCTTCCATAAGAGATGTTTGTTAAGAAAGGCTTAACAACTAAACCTTTATGTGTATGATTGGATCCAAATGGATATTGATAGTAAGATGGAGTGTCACACAAGATAGGGTATGTACTTTACGAAGAAAGGAGACCACCTAGGTTATGTGAAAAATATCCAAGTGAAAGGGGGAACTCTTACGTAGTAGACTGTGGGATTTCCCAAAGTTAGGCCTCAGATGGAAGCCTTCCCGAAATTTGAGTCAAGGTTTCTAGTAGCAATGTATATTTCCAATGAACTAAGACATACTTAAAGAAGTATCTCAAAGTTTTCAAAATCTTAAATGAACTAAGATATACTTAATAAAGTGCCTCATAGTTTTAAGAGTATAAGTGGACTTAGACATAATAAAAGTAGTATCTCATAGGGTTCAAGATAATAAAGAACTAATATGTGATTAATGGAGTATATCATAGTGTTCTAAAGTTATAGCTAGGAATTAGGTTTTAAACCAAGAAGTGATAGCATAAGGACCGAAAAGTAGTACTTAGCATGAATAGTATTATGTGATGATATGCATGCATTGAACAAGTATAACTTGAGGTTATTAAAGAGAAGTCTTAAGAAAGGATTATGCTATAGTTTGCCTCATATCTATAGTTGACTAATGTTGAGATATTCCCTTAGTTATGAGAGTTAAGCTAATAATGAGACCAAAGAAGAGTGAGTATAACTAAGATAAGTTCAAGGTTATGTTTAATGTTCAGGTTAGTATGGGATGCCTTTCATGCATTGCACAAGTTATCTTTGAGGGCACTTAAAAGTATTGTTCCCTTATGGTTAAAAAGATTAAAGATTTCGATCATGGATAAATAATTAAAATTTCCAAAGAGGGATACTTGGGTTGGGTAGTATTATGGGATGCTATTCTTGCTTTGCACTTCTATGCTTTTGAGGTTACTTGAAAATGGTGCTATTATGGTAGAGATGACGAAGAGTCAGTTATGCTTATGATGAAGATTTGGAAATTTATGATTTTGACTTATATTTTATGGTCATTTTCTATGTCTTATGTTGACTTTTGAATATATAATGCCTATGTTGGAGATTATGCTATGATTATGTTAGTATCTCTTATTCTTATGTCGTATGATATCACTTATCAGGATACATGTTTCATTAAAGGTCCAATGATCGTGAGTAGTAATATAACCGAACCAAGGTTTGGTTTTAAGGATTTGTAACCAAGTGCAATAAGTTCAAGTCGGTCATTGATAATAGACATTTACGAATGAAAACATATCAAATTATAGGGTGACACAAATGTTAATAATTAAAGGAGGTTTATAGTTAATTATTAGCTTAACTAGTAAGTACACGATAATATGAATATGGAGACAAAATTATTAAGATGTGATAGAATTATGCATAAGATAAATAATTAGGTAATTGCAGTTAATAGTAAACAAATGCATATCAGTGATTAAGATAGACTTCAGTCGGGTAAAATCTCTCGCTAACAATTTACCCCGAATAAAATTAGTTACTCTAAAACACCAATAAGCAGAAATTAAGCAAAATCGTTCAACAACCACTTCACATTTCTAGCAATTGGAAAGCTTCAAAATCGTCAAGTCTAAGGAAAAATGTCTCCAAACATGAAAACTGAACAATATTTAAAACTAGATAGATAACTCTCTATCTCCTTCTTGAACTAAGAATTTAAAAAAATCTATTTATAGATGTGAAAATTGTGCTGTGAAAGTCCAAACGGCGCAATAAGTCAGGATCACCCATACACTTGGAGATCCTCTCTTTGTCATTTTTATCGCTATTTTGCTTTTCGCCTTCTGCATTTTGGACGTTCTGTAACTTTAGGATATGTAGCAGTGCAATGCAGAACCGTCCAGAGACTTGTTGTGTGCCTCTTTTTGATCGGTGAGTTGATTTTCTCCTTTAGGGCTTAGAAGAGTAGAACATAAGACAAGGCCAAGGACATTCAGTGACTCGCCTAATGAGTTTAACAATCCTTAAGCCTTCTTTTCTTCATTATTTCAGGTGCGTTGTTTTGTTTTGTTCTTAGGTAGGTTCCATGTTTTGTTCCTCAATCCAAATCCGTGAAAATCAAGGATTTACATCAATTATTTGGATAAATATGCATTTGATGACACTAAATCTAATAAAATAAAGCCCTAAAGGAGTCTAAATCGCAGACTCATCAACACCCCCAAATTTGACATTTATTTGTCCTCAAGTAAAACTCAAGTTCCATAGTTTATAAAGGATGTTTCAAATAGTTCTACATAAGATTCAATCATGAATGAAAACAAAAAAAGGCTCAAATTTCTCATGCAAGGATCAATTTTGCACTCAAAGATTCAGATTGTGACTTACCATTATAAAAGAATCACAAGGTCACTCTATTTGCTTGAAATGAAAGTTCAAACTCAAGAAAAGTGTTCAGATGCCCTCTCACAATGAGCTTTTCCTTTTTAAGACACAATGGGTCACAATTGGAAGTTTTTGAATCAAATGCAACGCTCACACTCCAAAAGATGAACACAATGTATGATTTTTCCCATAGGTTTGCCCGTATTTTCCAATTAAGCTTTATTTCAGATCACTCGATATCAAAAAGATCTTTTTAAGGCTAGTAATGGATTTGAGTGAAGAGATATGGTCATTAAATCTCAGTGACCTCAATCCTCATGAAATGTAGTGCGAACAACACTTCATTCCCTTTTCTTCATCATTTTTATTTGTGCTCACAAGTCATCCCATTATTAATCTTTTATGGACTGTTGGAAACCCCATTTCTTGTGGTATTTTTTAAATTTTATCCAGAGCTTTCCTTTTTTTCATTATTTTCTTATTTTTTTCTATTTTTTATTTGGAGGGGTTCCATTTTTCTCAAAACCCTGCGTCAAAGGAGACTTTCTTGCACTTTTTGATATACCTTCTCTTTTCACCACATCCTTTGGTCTAAGTTGTCTCTTCAAACTAACCACAACTTCACGAGGATTATAGGTAATGGATGAAGAAAGTTTATAATATCATCAAGTTACTTCCAAGTAAAGACAAAGGCTTAAGGGGTGTTCAAGCAAGGCTCACACACTCACTGATAATTTTCGATGAGTGTTTGGATCAATGTACGGGCTCTATCACCAGCATACTTATGTAGAGTATCCAGTTAAAGGTCCAGCCACGATCACCTGCATACTTATGTAGAGCATCCAATTCAAGGTCAGGCCTCAATCACCTACCTTCTAATGTAGAGCATCCATTTCATGGTCAGGCCTCGATAACGTACATACTTATGTAAAGCATCCGGATCAAGGTCCGTCCTCGATCACCCGCTTACTTATGTAGAGCATCTGGTTCAAGGTATAGCCTCGATCACCTTCGTCCTTATATAGAGTGTCACATTCGGGGAGAACCCCCTAGAAGCACTTGGCTTACTTGACCTCTCAGAGGTCTTATACAAGCCCATATTTATCATTCATCGTATTGACATAGTAAATTTAGCGGAAAATTTAAAACTTTTCATAGCACATCATATGCTAGAAACTTTACTATTTATATATATATAAAAAGAGAAGTCGTAATACATATTTAGAACCTAAGTCTCGTTTCCATCTTAGACTCAACAAACATAGAGTACATTAGGGACACGACTATTAAGACACATAACATAACTATATAATATTGAGACACTTTATAGTAAAGACATAAATAGGAGATCCTTGAACTTAAGGATTCCTTTCATTGAGCTTGGGGATAATCTATTAAGCTCTTCACCATTCAAGACATCCTTTAAGCATCCATAACGTAAAATTTGTGTAAACAGTAGAGAAGAATGGGATTAGTACAAGAATGCACTCGGTATGGCAACCCTGCAAAAACATGAATTTAAAAGGGACATATTCTTGAAATCATGATTCATGCCTTTTTGAGTAAATCTTTATAATACTTTGAAACAATAGCATTTATATCATTCACATACTTTATATAAACATATTCAAAGGTCTAACATCACATAAGATCACATATATAATTTATGACATTTTAAATTCATTTTACAGTAAGCTTTTTCTCGTTTACAGTGAGCTTTGTTTCCTTTTATTCATTAATTTTCCAAGTAACCCCTTAGTGATACTTGGTGGAATGCATCACCTTAAAAGGCCACAAGTAAACGTACATATTATCTACACAAGAAAACACATACCATCAAAGAAGTATAGTACAACATAGACATAGTTAAGTCAAGACTATAAGGACTTTACAGTGAAATCCTACTTATTATGCACATATACTTATTTTACTTCACATAGAACCTTATAAGACCCTACTCATTCCCCTAATCTAAGTCTACTAGTGCAATGTACATGTAAGTCTTAATAACCTAACACATACTTAGTAAACCTTTCATGAGACCACAAGCCTTTACATCAAAGTTATATATCAACATAGTAAGAGGAAACCGCTTCATTTATGTCAAGCAAGACCTTCATCATATAGTCAACAAGATCAACATCATGAATAAAGAATCATATCATACATATCTTCATAACAAGTAGACAAATACTACAATATCATGCATAAAGAACACATAAATAGTGACATTCATTAGATAACCTTCATAGTAACTCCCTAAGGAGCTACTTGTCCAATGTCTAGATTAGTTCATTAATTCCGCCTATCCTAAGTAACCTCCTTATGTCATTCTAGTTAGTGTCGTAGTCATTTACTTCCATTATCCAGTTTACATTAGAGAAACTGTAGTCTTAACCGACATACACCATGTGATGCTAAACATGGAATTAGGTGTCATAAAACCCCACACCGAATAAGGGTTGTCTACCAGCCAAAGTAGAACCAAACATGACATAGCTTTTTAGGTAGATCCATTAGCTAGTATCCTATGCTGCAAACATAGTTATGGAACTTGGGGGTACATGTGAAAGCCCTCTTTATGCCAACATTAGGTATTGTACTTATTCATTTATCGAAACATCACTCAAACACCCTTTTAGGTCATGAGGATATCCACCCCATGAGGTTTATGGTGACCTACCTTCCTACCATAGGAAGGTACACACACTCATATTCGAGTTCACTCGGTACTAAGCTTTGTTCCCTTTATTTAAAACAATTATTTTATTTTTACTTTATAAAAAATAGTTTTAGGAGAGTCATCCCCTCATGTGCTTAACTCATAGGTCATAGATGAAAGTTTATCAACCTAAATCATGTAAAGAATACCTTCACATGAACATAGCATATGTAAAGAATCATCTACTTTAGGGTACACATGAATACACCATTCAAGGCCTCTCTCTTGACTACATATTCATACATGTGTGTATATACATATATGTGATAAACCTTTCACATAATACCTTCATTCACACAATTTCATAAATACATATTCATACACATAGAAACAAAAACTAGAACTATCCTATCAAGGTACACATGTGTAATGCATAGACAAACTCCAATTCCCTTGCCCATACTAGTAAACTTATAAAGTCATCCTTGTAAGGAATACATAACATACTTCACATACATATACTTTACATGCATAGTAATTGATTCTAGTGAATATGAAAACAACCTTTCATTAGACAGTATGAACATTTACTACATTGTAAGCATGCATTATATGTGAGTGTGTGCGTACATTGGTAAACATGATCACATAATGGCTATCAACAACTCATTGAGGCAGTCACCCTCTTGTACACATTACACTTTCAAGTATAGACCACACAACACAACATAGCATAGTAGACTAGACAATCTTCATATTATAATTTAAGGCTCCTTAATATTAGATATTCACACATTTACATATGGGTACATGGGTAGGGGTCATAAATCCATAACAATTCATTAATGGAAGCACCTACACATGATATTATCTAACCATTTACATGCTCATAACAATAATAAGATAACCTAGATTCACAATTCAAGTAGAAAACTAGGCACAAGTTACACATAAAGTGATCATCAGAACCACTCATTCATATAATCATCAAGTTTCCTTCAAGGCCATGGTTGGCACATATATAATGACAATAAAGTAAACGACGCCACCATATAGGTGGAACATACCACACAATGTCATAAAAGGCTTCATCAACATAACTATAAATATGTAGAGAAGTAAAACAGTAGAGGAGATAAAAATTCTTACCAATTTCTCATCCTTTGATCATCATTGATCAATGCACCTTATTTATCACCGATTCATGTATATATATGGAAGTAGATATATGTACTTTAATCATAAAATAAACCATGTACAAGTTGCTACAAGATAACACGATAACATAATACAAGGAACCTCATATATACTAGAAAATAGAGAGTTATAGGTCATCAAATATATTCCCTAGTTTAGTTTGTAAATATTTTATCATTATTGTACATTTAAGGAATTAGCTAAAGAAATCATAGCCTAGATGAGATCCTACTACAAGTGTCCATAAATACGAACTCACTGTGGACATGCTTCATATAAGGATTTCATGGAAGAGGAAGTTGCTTTGGTTAAAACTATCATACATTTATCCATATCACATAATTAATCATCAATACACATTCTAGAAAGTAGACCTATGAATATTAACATAGTCTAAATCCAATTTTTATACAATTATGGACCAACGTTACAGTGATCACACTTTACTACTTAATATATTAGGAGAAACTAGATCAATTAAACCAAGCGTTCTTTAATTTGATCATACCATCTTCATATTCACAATTCAACAAATTTATTAACCTAAGGTAGTAGCTATATGAACCACAACGTAATCGATTTACACTTTTATATCACAAAAGGTCAACATTACAATGAGTTGATTGATAGCTAGTCTAGGCATGCTTAAATCTTCATACATGGATCCACATGGATCCTTCATCATCAAATCATAATCAATTCATGTAAATAACAGTAAATATAACAAAATTAAATGTAAGAGAATCACAATTCAATTAAGAACAAGTCATGATCACAATGCCATGAAAGGGCTAAATAAATCTTGGGAAGGGAGATGGTTTCATCTTTCAATTGGAGTAAAATCTCGTTCAAAACATTACATTAAAATCAATTCATCCTTATTTAACCATTAAAATGTTTTTGAGAAGGAACCCATGGCTAGATTGATCATAAAATCTTCTTTGAAAACTTTGAGAAGAACTCTTCAACTGAAAGTTTACTTTGAGATGAAGGGCTTAGTGATTCATCCATGAAAATCCAAGCTCCAAGCAGTTCTTAAGCTTCACCAACAATTATGGTTTCCAGGGCGAATATTTTTGGAGGGAAAAGTTCAATTTGTGGGAGAGGATTTACAATGGGTTCTTCCCGTGTTTGATTACTTATATACACCCAAAAATAGCTAAATAAACATATTATATTCAGTTTAGGACGTGAGGTGAATTTCCTATTCACCCATTTAATATAACAAACGTAAGACAACATCTTACAAGCCACCGTCGAAGGACCCATGACTTGTTGTAGGCCAGTCTATTGGCCGTCCTTTGGCTTCCGTTGATTGGTCCTTACACAAATTTTGGGTTTATACATTCCCAATCTAAGTTTCAATCAATTAGAACTCTCCAACGGACCGTTGGTTGATCAACTGGCCGTCGTTTTGTCCATTGATTGACACTGCCAAGGCAGTGTCTTGACCAGCCTTTGGCCCTTCATGTGGGGCCGTTTGCGAGGCCCTTCGGAAGTCTTACATGCACAATTCCCACGTAAATACAACCCTTAAAAAGTTTTAGATTTTCCACATGAGTTTCACCCAAAACCAATACCCGCAACCTGTCCAAACAGGCTAGGCCCCATCAAGACACATGTTGAGTGTCTTAAGGTCTATCTTTCAAATACCTTGGACGTTCCTGGTCGTTTGACCTCCAAACATCTCAAAAATACATATAACATATTTTTATATCATTATAAATCATTTTAATACTTAATAATCTCATTACATACATTATATAAACATGCATGGACAGATGAGGCACATAGGTGACTAGTCGTCAAACGTTTTGATCGTCCCTTGTTGTTGGATTTCCAAACAACCTCAAACTTTACAAACTGCCTCTAAACAATATTATAAGACTTTTTAGGACCTTATAACATTAATAAAAACATGTTAGTCTCTATACACCCTATCTCATTTCGGGGTCTTACATAGAGCATCCGTTTAGAGGTCCGACCTTAATTACTTATACTTGTTATTGGCTACATTGGTACTTTGTATGAGGGTCCTAGTTGAGGTCCAACCTCATTACCATAAGGTTTTACTTATTGGGGTTGACATTCTGATTCGATGTTCTCCGTTATTAGGTTCTCCTATTCAGTTCTCTTTAATATGAATATTTTGTGTACTCATCAGGGTTATGAAGGTCCATTTGACTTTTTATCTAAACTTGTGCATGAGTGTACCTTATGGTCCTAAATAGGTCCAATTATATATAGTGGCCTTATATATTTAAACTTGTGCACGAGTTACACTCGTGTGCATTCCGTTGTTACTTAGACTTTTGTTCTTGACCTTGTGTTGTTCCTTCTTTTAATATTCCTTTTGTTTTCAAGTATAGTCATACTAATGTGTACCTCTTATTTAATACTCATGCTACGCTCTGCATTTATTTTTGTGATGCAGGTTCGAGTGCCAGTAGCTAGTGTTGATCGAGTTTTTAGTAGTCGTATCCGGAGACGGGGGTGAACACATGACGTTCTATTTTTTTGGTGGCTCGTACTAGTGATTTCTAGGTTTTGTAAGGGATCTTTGTTATATATGTTTTGGTCTGCTTCCGCCTGTTCATATTGCTATCTTATATTTTTCCTACGCTTGTTTAATTTGTACCCGCGGACCCGTTACTTGTTGTTCAGTGTTAGGGGTTGGCTTACCTACTTTGGGGTTAAAGTAGGTTCCATCATGACTGGAGAAATTGGGTCGTGACAATTTTGTATTAGAGCACCTAGAACAATCGTATAAATTGTACAAATCTAACATATAGTAAAGTCCTCCAGATTGATACAGAGGCTTATGTCATTTATATCTCGAAAGCTATAAGACTTCTTTAGGAAAATTTCCCATTTTATTTCTGTTTTTTGCAACTTGTGTCTTATTGGTTCCTTGAAATCTAACATGTTTCACTCTTTCGCATGATGGATCGGAGCGAGGTGACACGGCCAGGGTGATGCTCTTTGGCCTGTAGATAGATCCCTAGCTTGGGGTAGACACCGACATCGTGATCGAGGTAAGGCGTGGCACCAACCCGAGATAAGAAAGAGGAGCCTACGGTAGCATATGTATCTCCACAACTAGTGCGTCTGGGGCAAACCCAGCCACCACCCAAAATAGATGCAACTCTTTATCTTCATGCGCTGCTCACTCAGATACTAGCAGCTTTGGGGAGATGCAACAGGCACTAACACCAACCCCCGCACCATCTCCAGCATCAGCTCCAGCGCCGTAGGGTTAGCCTGCCGCAGCGGAACCCGGTTTAAGCCGCCACCTGTTCATGTGGCCGCCCTGCAAAACATAGGGGACATCGAGATTCCGTGAAGAGAGTACAAGAAGATCGGGGTATTCCACGGTTTGCACCACCGATTTTCTCAAGGGCTATTCGGGAGGACGCCAACTAGTTCTAGCTCATTTTCCATGACCAGTAGCATTCATTGGCCTCTTTGAGTTTATATGATATAACTTCACCGCTCATCAGTTCCGTGCACTGGACATGCCGTGGTGGTTCACATATTGAGAGTATAGGTGAGGTAGATCTCATTTTATATCTTTTCATGAGTTCTCTTTCTTGGCCTAATTTGTACCACAGACCATGAGGGACATGATATATGATTAGCTCTCCATGATGGATCAGGTCACTATGATTGTCTCAGAGTATGAGGCGAGGTTCCGTTAGTTGTCTCTCCATACTACCATGATACTGCAATGGAGGAGATTATTGTTTGTTATTCCGTATGTGGGTTGCATTACTCTCTTTAGGTCAACGTAGAGCATTATATTTACTTTTGATCTTCTGTTGATTTCTTGATGTTGTCAACCATGCCCGATCCATGGAGCATATTCATGGAAAAGCTTAATAGGGCACCAATAAGAGGGCATGCTACCGGGGCAGCTACATCGGGTCCCATACTATAGGGACGAAACTCTCTGAGAGGCCTCGCTAGGGGTTCCAGTAGGGTCAATCGGGTTGGCCTATTCAGGTGGCATTACCTGATTCTGATGGAGGCTAGCACCTGCAAGGTTGTTCTAGTATGAGCCAGAGTTTGAGGGGATCAGATTCCCTCCCTTACTACCGCGGTTGGGTTTGTAGAGTGCTTTGATTATTGGAGTGTTATGATTATGGTGCTCTTGACTATTTGTCCAAAGAGTGTTTCCTACTAGGACTATAAGCACACTTAATTTTTTTCATAACATGGTAATACGTTCAATTATCAAAATTAAAATAGTACATTACCAAAACCACTACATGCAAAACACACCATAACTATCAGATTAAAACAAACCTGAATCCTATTAATTTAAGAGCGTGGAGCAGCAGGGGGTCCTCCTGTGGGGCGTGGAGCTTAACCTATCTTTTGGAGATCATCCCTTGGGTGCCTGAAATGTTGTGGAGGCTCACAAACTCTCCTATCAGTACGAGAATGGACTCTAATCACCTTGGATTGAATTGCACATGAAAAACAATACTACATCTTCAAATAGAGCTTAGGAAGAGTGTCCAATTCAAAAGAACAAACTACCTAGACATCACGTATAACAAATTTGTTAGGATATATGCATCCATTATTAGTCAATGGACTAGGTCCCTTAATGCAACAACAAGAGTAATGCAAGCACAAGCAGTAAAGTAAAAAAACATAAGAACTTTACGTGGAAAACCCCTTTCTCAATTTCGGTGAAAACCACGACCTATTATCACAGAATATCAAACCAACTCTATTTCACTGAAATGGAACAACGATTCAGATTATAACTTTGTGCAACATAGGAAATTTCCTCCAAATTCCTTCCCCCTCAGTGTAGAAACTTTACTATAAATAAAGCAACTAATAAATAAATCTATTACCCACTAAGCCACCTAACTCTCGATGGATTAGACTTCAACTAAGTAACAACAATGTGGTCTAGTAAACCACCTAACTCTAAGTGATTTGGACTTCAACTTAGCAGCAATAATTCTGCCCACAAAACAAGTTACCCCTAACTAACTTAGACCTTTTGTATGAACTTAACAATGATCTAATTCCTTTGTAGCACATGAATATATTTATAAGATAAGAACTGAAGTATAAATCCTAAGACAACTAATACACATCCAACTCTATCAGGTCCATGTTGCTCTTGAGGAAGATACTTGTCGAAAAAGTGGTTTTTGCTTGAGTTCTTGAATTTTTAAGGAATGCAAAAATTGATGTTGTGTCTTTTGAAAAAAAGCCTTATATCTAATAAAAACAACCTTAGGAGACATACTATTGATCGAGGATTTTTCCCTTTCGGGAGCCTTGCACCAATCTCACAAACTTTCTGTACTTTTTCCAATTGTCATTTGTTCACATATTGGAACAAAGGATCACGTCCATGTCACGCGGTGAGACTACCCCTTAGACGCGGACACGGGACCTAGGACAAAAACTGATCCCAAGTTAACCCTACTGGTATGCTCATGGGCATATTAAAGAATAAAAACTTTTATGGAAGTTAAATCATACATAAAATGAAATTATGGGGAATACCCATATGCTAAAACTGGGATATATGAAAACTTATGAGTTTAATACATAGAAAAATATTAACTAATTACTATGGTGAAACTAACTATGTATGATAATATCCTCTAAACTGAACTAGAAATACTAGGAAAAGCCCAACTAAATCTAGCAAAAAACCGAAACTAAATGACTAAAAGACTGAAATAAAACACATGAGTGTCGTCCTCGGAGAATGAGGACTCACCACTGAATCTGCTGAACTGGCGATCGGAAATCGATCTATGCGTGATCTAGATGCTGAGAACCTAAACCTACAGCACGAGAAGATGTAGTGCATGTATGCATCAGTACTTGAAAGGTACTGAGCATGTAGGATAGAATAAAGCTGAAATAAAACTTAACTGAACAAGCACAATAGAAAGTATAATAATCTGAACATGATATAGTAATTAACAACTAACTTAATGCAATGAACAATTTATAACACGATGAAACTGAATACTTATTATACTGATAAATGGTCAATGCAAGAGAGTCTGATTGAACTTTGGGATCTACTAATAACAAAAAATAAAACCACCTCCACTAAATTTGGAGTCTGAAGTATACGCCCCATCGAGAGGACCCAGTATACCCTGCCAGAGGTATAAAGGCATGCTGGCGTGATCACTAAACTGATTCCCACAGAGGGGACTTACAAACTATTTGGCTAGTAGTTCTGGGACTAATTTGGGTATGCTGAACCCTAGTCCAACTCGGTATTATGCTACTCCCATTTATTTATGTAGTTAATTTATTATTTCTGAATTTCTGTAAATACCAGATAGTTCAAAACTAAACATGCAAATTGAAAAAAAATATTTAATCTAATAATGATGCATTAATAAATGAGGCATGTTAACTGTATATCTGAAATATCTGACCTAGCATGTGTAATGAAAGAACTAAAGAAATACATAGCTAGGATTGTGAAATTCATGTGATAAACATAATAACAACATGGAAATTTGATTTGGAATATATAACTAATTAATTAATGAAGTTCTATAACCCCTAAATCTAATCATGATATGAGAATCAAGAACTGACCGAAAACTTGGGACCGAATAGTTGAAACGAATCCAGTAGTGAAATCCCACATATCTGGTGATGAAATTCACAGAGAAATAATTATATTTTGTGGCTGGAACTTCTAGAACCTTGTTGCATTCTTGAACTAGGGTTCTTGATCTTTTTCTCCTTTCTATCTTTTAATTTTCCAAGTTGGACTAATGATTTGACTTAGGTAAGTTTTAGTTATGTTTCTAGGCTTAAACTGACTAAAATCTAATGATTTAGAGTCAAAATGAAGTATCTTGGGGTTTAAACAGAGTGGGAAAAGACCAAAAGACCCTTGAGTTAATTGCTTTAAGATAAAACAATGACCTCGACTGACGGTCCATCGTTCAATCAATGGTCCGTCGTTTGGGTCCGCAAGTTGGGTCTATATGACAGGCCTTTACTAAAGCGGGCAATAATTTTTACTCGGAGGTCTAATTTTAGCAAGGTAGGTGGATATGGAAAGCTAATTCAATTATCTATCTGTGGTTATGTCATGGGGCACATAATTCCATAATTCATTTTGTGTTATCAGTTACTATCAATTGAAGTTGACCTCACTGCATTTCCCCCTTAAGTGTCTGCTAATTTCCATCTAAAGTCATACCTACGAACCGTAGGTCGAACGATGGTCCGTGATTGTCATCCTTTGTTCGTGTTAGAGAGTGGGTAAATGGGGTGTTTATCGACAAACACAGACTACGGACCGTTAGTCTAAATTACGCACCATAGGTACATTCATCATTCAACACTTAGTCAAATATTTAAGGGATGATAATTTGGGGTTTCAAACTTAATCGATGGAAGTACAGGATTGACCGTGGGTCAGGCTACGATCCGTCGATAGGAACCGTGTATGACCCAACAGATTCATATGAAAATTGGTTTTCATCTGTTTCCGATACGGGGTGTTACAGTCCCCTTACAAGATCCCTTTGATTCTCAAATCATCAAAACTAAAGATAACATCATTTCCCCCTTTTTTTTTATAATGACAAGCACACACTTCCATTTCAATTCCAGTGCATTTCTCCGTACCGCCTGCACATTCTCCCTCTCATGAGTACATGTCTCCCCCAACAAACTAGCCAACTTTCTGTCCTATGCAACCAATATATCCCTTTTTTGGCATCATAGAAAGGAGAAGCAGTAAAACACGATTAAAAGTAAGCCTGCAAAGCAAGATCATATCCTATGGGAACACATTATAGAAGAAAATTCGAAGTATGGGATTTATCAAAATAAAACAGGAATCCATTTCATTGAATAATATAAAACATTTAGTACATTAAAAGTAAATTGCTAAGGAGAATGCAGGAATACTACCCACACAAGAACAAAAGAAAGACAAGAAGGCGACTATGAGAAAAGGTCTTTGGAGCGAGGGATTTGACGACAAGTACAAGTAAAACATTAGCAGCGTGATGAGCCTTGATCAACTTCTCTTGAATATCATTATTTTGAGCCAAGAGCATTTTTTTAATCTTCAATTTATTGAATTCTGTTGTACCAGGTCCCTAGGTCTTTTTCTTTTTTTGCCAACTGAGCCTTTAATAAGACTACCTCAGTATTCCTTCTAGTTCATGCTTAAGATGACTTTGTTCCACCACTAAATGAGGCATCTTTCTCAGTTTCTGGACTCCATGAATTCACATTCAACTAATGTTTTTAGGCTGAAGAACTGCCTTACTGTACCTATTTACCTACTCTCTAGGGAACCCCAAATTCTTTAAAAACTTGGTAAGAAAGTAAACATACCCTATGACATGCTTTTATTTCTCACTTATCACTGTTTTTTCCATGACAAACAGATCAGCGGTAGAGGCAACAATTCTTTTCTCCAATTATGGAAGAATCACCTTATTGAAAAACTCAAACAAAAAATTGGTATTTCCCCTTAAAAAGTTTCTTAGAAATACTTGCGCAGTTCATCTTTGGGAGTTTTGCCCACTCATTGGAAATGCTTTTGGTACAGGCCTTTCCTACCATGGATCTGATCCCTTGTATGGGCACCTTTCAGATTTCTTCTAATATTTATTCATTCCTATGGAGAATTTTCTACCCAACTTGAGTAATTAGTCTTCCATCCTTATTGAACTCGACATTGTAATATAAATCTCTCATTGAGTAATCTCCTTATTGTTGCTATTAAATATTAAGGGAAGTAACATACCTTGATAGCTTAACAAACTTCAGGGAATACTCCCTGAAAATCATAGAGCCTTTTTTAAGGTTGATGAACTCCTCAACCTTGGCCCCCTTCATCTCTCTAGGGAAAAAATCTCTACAGAAATGTTGTCTTGAGCAACTCCCATGTGACTGACACTCAACCTAAGGCACGACCATCTTGCCACATCATGCACAAAGTTTGTGCACATCCTTGAGCTGGTAGGAAGCCAGCTCAACCTTTTTAATATCAGTGTCCCCCATAGCCACCATGATCTTATGCACCTCATCTACAAACTCTAGAGGATCCTCTGATGTCTTAGCCCCTGTGAATATAGGAGGATTCATCCTCATGAAATCTCGCAGTCTGTCAGCCATGCTGCGAAGCGGTGGGTTCTCCCTTTGAAAAATCCTGCCGGTTAACTTTGGGATTCATAGACTGAGCATGCAATATGATGGTTTGTGCCTTCAGGGCTAGAAATGTCCTCAACTCAGTATCAATCAACCCAACTGAAGCCTGGGGTGGATTCTGATTACCCCTAGCAGTTGCTCCTTCCCTCATCTGACAATAGTTATCCAAGTGTTCATTCTCAAAAAAACAAGAAGGATTGATGTTAGACACGCTCATAACACCAAGAACTCAAACATTAGGAAAAGCACGATAAGATCAGAAGAAGGGAACTTTTTCCTACTCATCATGCAGTTTCTAATCCAGGATAGTGGTGCACTTCACTACCATAACTTAGAAACTACTCAATGTGGTTTATGTGAACTTATTTTTTTTCGAAATTTAACCTAGTGCTCTGAAAGTAACTTTGTTACAACTAGAATCTAGATTCTAGAGAAGACCGGTGTCGTTGACCTCTTAGAGGTTGCACGCAAGCCTACTTACGCCATCCTTACTTTACATAGGTTAACTTTGTCACGACCTGAATCTAGACCCAAGATGAGAGCGTCATCGTTGACCTCTCAAAGGTCGCAAACAAGCCTACTTATATCATCCTTACTTTACATAGGTAAATTTTAGTAGAAAATTTTAAACTTTTGATTCTTTAAACATACTTGCTAAACATTCTTAACATTTCATAATCTTTCATCATCAACCATCTAACATTTAAGAGATGAGCAACTGAATGAAATTGTTCATTAAGTCTTAGTTGTATTATTGCCAAAATGGCACCAATTAAAGTCTGAATGAAAACATGAAAGAAATGCTAGTGGAACATGATCCACTAGCTCAACTCTTAAGATACGCTAGAATGTAAAACATTAGCATCCTCGAAAAAATCAGGACCTACCAAACTCCGGATGATTGCTGACGTCCGAATAGCTGCAACAATGATCTTGTAGCGCTATCGCCCACCTGTTCTTGCACCTAAAATAGTATAGATGTATAGGGTTAGTACACACTTGTACCAAGTATCGGTATATGCAAGTGCACAACAAAGACATGCATGAGAAAGAATATCTCTTTCCTAATGACATGATTTTTTGAAGTCAAGTCAGTAGACTTGCAAAATTGAGATTAGGAAAGTTAGTGAAGTTTCCAAATTGAGTTAGAAAGGACATGCCATAAGAGTGAGATGGATAATTATAAATATCGTATTTCACACAACACATAACATTTTCATATAGCACATAACATATAACACATAGCTTCTTTCATATAATTCATTCATATGCCATGAGACCTTGGATTCATGGACTTGACATTAAGACTTTCCAAAATCAGGGCTCCACTTATGGGACCTCAACTAGGGAGTCTTCATTAGCAAACACAGAGTTTGCTTCATCCATTCATACGTACTTCATTTCATTCATAGGCCAGTGTCAACACCATCTATACGTAGGATGTAGTTTAAGACTTTCATCGGGTTTGCTGTGCAATGATAAGGAATACCCTCATGTCATTACCTGAGTCTAGCTCACCTCTTGATTACCCTATCCTAACACCTTCGGTAGGATTAATTTATTTATATGTTTCATTTGATGCTGGACTCATTCGTTCATTAGGAACTTTAAATTTAACTGACATAGATCATGTGATAATAATAAAATCCTGTGTCTTCCTTACACCAAAAAGAGGTCAAATCACCGGCCAAAGTGACCCAAAGCATGCTAGCTTATATGGGAAATTAACCCCGCTAGATCCCTTTATTGGCAGTATAGGTTCGAAGACTAGGGGATATAAGGAGACCCATACCCGGCATATGCTGGACAGTCTCATATCATGAGAGTTACGTGAACCTCCGCCCTTCCCGAAAGAAGGCATAACCGCTCGTTGCTAGCCTATCATTGCTCAGAATAAAGTTCTATTACATTGAACTCATACGTCATGGAAGTTGGCTTCTAATATGAGGATAGCATATCTCATTAGATGAATTCTCATCTCATCATTAGTATTAAGTGTGTTAAACTCAATAATTTCATTAGAGTGTTCATAGAGACTGGTCTCTTCATTATTTTACAGTCTCATTGATGAGTACGTATTGGTAACATTTAATTAGGCCCATTTGAGATTGATCTCATCATATACATTAGCCTCATATCATGTTGTCACCACATTCTTCATTATTAGCACATTTGCTTTTCTTATTTTTTCACATCTTATTATGTGAATGTTCATTTCATCATTTCATCGTTCATCTCATCATATGCCAATGCACTTGGCCATTTAGTGTATCTTACAATCATACTTAACCCTCCTTTGGTTCATCATTTCATTATGTACATCTTAGGTTGACTTACTTTTGAACGTATGTTAGATATATGTGTTTATACATACAAGACATGGAGCTTCATTCATTGTTCGCTAAGTAATTCTTACTTTTCTAATATTATGTAGTACAAGACTTATGTATCTGGTATGTATGACAATATCTTTATTTTTGATCTAAGTAGATGACATTACTCTTGGATATTTTGCTCACGTATGACTTATGTATCAATACGGAAGTTTGGGTAGGGAACCCAAATCTTGAATCACTTTGATATCATTTTTATTTTTCATTGATTTTATTTATAATATTAATAACATTAGAACTCTAAATTAAATATCAACATTAACATTGAATGATAGATTTTTTGTTTAATTTTACTCTTAATTTAGCCGAAGGGTTGTGGGTTCGAACCCCCACAAACTCTTAATACATTGCTCAATTTTGCCAAAACAAAGAGGTTGTGGGTTCATACCCCCATACCCTCTTTGATTTTTCTTTTCATTTCCCTGTGGAAGCTGTGAGGTGGTGGCTTCTAACCCCCACAACCTCTCTATCTTTACTTAATTTAAATGGGGCGAGTGGCAGTGAGGTTTTGGGATAGAACCTCCACAGCCTCACTTCATTTCTTAATTAATTTCTCTTCTTCCTTCATCCTTGAGGTCTTGGGTTCGATTCCCACACCTCGCGCTTTATTTTTCCTTATTTTATTTTCTTTCGCGTGTACCTGGGTGTTGTGGGTTCGAATCCAATACCTCCCATTTATTTGTTTAATTAATTTTCTCCTCATTCTCCCCACAGATCACGAGTTCGATTCCCCTCAGTATCATTCTTTTTTTTCATTAAGGTTAAATCAGTATCTAGGATCGAATCCCCCTTCCCCCATTTTCTTTTTTTTTTTGCCTCGCGAAACCAGTAGCGATGGGGTTCGATTCCCCTTAGCTCCTTTATGTTTTTCTTTCTTTTTCAGCCATCTCAACATGTGAGGTCTTGGTTTCAATTCCCATTGACCTCACTTATTTAATTGTCCCTTTTAAAACCCAGATTTTAACCTTATTATAGAGTACACAAATCTGGAAAATTCTTGTCATTATTCCACTCATTTTAATCACATTGTTCATAAGTTTAGTTGGCTAAAATATAGTTATTTAAATCCACTATATTTACTGGTAATGAACATCACATTGTACACACATTTCCCACATAAAATCAACAATAAATACATTATTTATACTACCCCAAAACAGTGGCAAAAGCCACTACCCATGTGCGCACACACACACAACAACTTTCCGATCACACTTTGATTATCGTTTTCGTAATTTCCCTCACATAAACATGTTCACATGTAATATAAATACATCATTCATGCCTAAATATAGAAGCACAACATACCCATCGTACGAATTCATTTGGGAGCTAAGGACAAGGACATACAAAGGGGAACAACTTTAGTTTTCAAGACCTTCAAATTCGTTCGAAGGAAAATACTTTTGGAGAAAGAATTCTAGGAGAGAAACCGATACATTTTGATGTTGTTCAAGTGTAAAGCTGCTCCCCTGAAACTCCTCCAAACCACGCCCAATTCTCCTCAATGTAAACACCACTCGACGAAAAACATCCTTTTGCCTTGATGTTTTGGATTACCTTGCTTTTCTTAAAACTTTTCGTGTATTTTTCAAGGGTGAAGAACAATTGTTACTAAACTGTTCTTGATATTTCTTGTTAGTCATAGCGTGATAGAATGAGAGTTGAGAGACGTGAAAGTGAGTGGAGAAACGTGAGGGAGTTATTAGGATTAGGATACTAAATTCAAGACTTAGTCAAAATAGGATTTAATTTAATTAATAAAAAAATCTGATTTATTTTTATTAATACCTGAAAGGACTATTTTATCCTTAATGAATAGATTTTAATTGATGACTAAATCATCAATTCCTTGTCCTAGTGGGGCTCGAACCCGAGTGGTACCCCATTTGTGAAATGGTTCACTCCGGGTCGCCCCAATCCGAATTGCTCTTTTAATTAAATGAATTTATTTATTTATTAATTCCTCAGGTTAATTACAATATTACATTTGTCCTAAAAAAAGACCATTTTACCCCTAGACCCTCAAAACTTAAAATTTCCTCTTTTATGTCCGGTAAAGATTCCTTCGATTAAATCTCTATTTTTGCGAGACTTACATGGTTGGTTCCAACCTTTCCAAGATCAACTAACTCTGCAAGTTAGTTGACTTTGTCATAGTAATGGTTCTGAGGACTAGTTCTACCCGTATCAATCCGTGTGAACCTTGATTTAATTGCAAGCATTCTTGACACCCTAAGTCTTGATCCTATTAATTATTAGGGTTGTTACACCAACTGGTGCTGATGATATTGTGGAATAAGCTCTACCATTATTACATCTTTGACCCTGTTTAGCAAAAGGAAAATCTCTAAAACCGTGACCAAACTTACCACACCTAAAGAATCAGTCCTTTTTTTTTCCAAGAAACTCACCCAGATCATTCTTACCATACTTATGACAATATGGGTAGGTTTTGGTGCCTGAAACATTCCCATGAGATTTAGCGCCTGATTCTCTACCTTTCTGGTCTAGTAGGAACTTGGAGGATGGAGCAATAGCTGATGAAGTTGCATGAGTTGATGACTTTTCGTGAAACTGCGAGTGATTTCAACCACCCAATTTCTCCTAATACTTATAGTTTCATGTTTTAGCATTTTTTTTATTATCTATGGAATTCTTCCTAAGCCTATTCCTGCGAACTTGCTAAGCATGAGCCATGAGCCTAGAGATGTTCATATTTTCCAGCAACATAACATTCTTACACTCTAAGTTCACTAAGTCAGACACCTCATATAGAAACTTGTTTATATTAGCCCTAGAATTGGCAACCTTGTGAGGAGCATACCTGGATAGTTGGGTGAAATTGGGTCCATACCCTTGGACTGTCAGGTTACATTGCCTTAAATTAATGAACTCCTCATCTTTTTCCTCCCTCCACTTTCTTGAGAATAAAAGTCTTACTAAAGCATTCCTAAGTTATACAAGCTGCATTTGTACCCCTATTAATTTAACATTGAGTATACCATATATTATATCATTACATGTCACTTGCATCACTTAAAAAAGATCATCTTGACCTCATATACGATGTTTTGGGGATCTTCACCAATATACGATCCTAAAAACTCAGGTGGAGTCATCCTAACAAAAGTAGGAACTGTGAAATCTAGAAACCACACCTTAGAAGTTAGGGGAAATCTAGGATTGAAACCGGCGTACTTGACGTCTCGGGGGTCTTATACTATCCCTTACATATCATTCATCTCATAAACATAGTCAAAAGTTGTGCGAAATTAAAAAAATTCATATATCATATTTCATAGTCTGTAAAAACTCTTTCATATAAAGCAATAGGAAATACTAAGTCTCAATCTCATCATCTTAATACACAAGAATAGTTAAAACACGGCCCATACTTCAAAATACGAATATAGAAATACTTAGTTTATTAAAATACTTCAAATTGAAATATAAAAGAAATATATGCCATAACCTACCATCAAATATAGAGATAGATAAAAGCACAGGCTAGTACAACCACATTTACTAAGCATGGCATTACGTATAAAAATCATGAAAACGGATATTTATTAGAAATATGTGTGTTTTGTTTAAAATAGCATAATATAATCATAACAACAACATTTATCAACTTAGAAACACATAAGGAAACATTTAAACCAAATATCACATTTTTATGAGTTAGTTTCTAGTAACTTGAATCACTGTCATAGTGAAGTCATTTCACTGTACAATGAAGTGCTTCCCTTTAAATTTTGACGCCTCTTAGCATGTAGTCTCCTCACTAAAATCTATCCCAAGACCCACTTAAGATACACAAAGAGAAACCACCCATACAACCTCCCTAAGCATACCTAAATAACCCTCAAGAACACTTATAATAAGTCACATACACACTTCAAGACATCAAACATATCAACGCATAGAAAATATGGAATTTCCTCATCAAAGGCTATCAAAAGACTTACTTAAGTACATCAAACAAATAATGTCCATGATTGACCTCTTCAAGACTACCTAAATAATACTTAAGACTTCCTAAGTTTGGATCATGTCCATATAATCAACATCTTCCCTAACTAGAGTCATTCTTATGACTCATCTACGTAAGATACGAAGTGACCATTCCTATGCCACCTTCACACCTTAACTAGACAACCCTTTTGTATTCTAGATAAGTACTTATTTCATTAACATACTTTCATAGTTAACTTAAGTCATTATATTCATTAGTTCATTTAGGAGACATCCAACACAAAATAAATTCAAGTAATGGTCTTGGACAAGACCTAGGGACTTCAAGTAACACCTTCATAGCCCATTGCGCAATGTATAAATAGAGTCTCATACCACAACCTATACTTCATAGAACTTCTCTAGTACTAGTAAGTATCCCACATGATGAGAATAGGCAATAACCGACAAAGACCATGATAGATAGACATGGAATCTAGAGTTCTAACCTACTCCGATGAGGGTGTTCTACTTGTCAAGGGCAGAACTAGGACACATCCCATGTAGGCATATGGTTAAGGAATATAAAGGGCTTTTATGTACTCTAGTCGCATTCTCAAGTAGAGGTACATTGTACTGTTGTCTCATGCTCAAGGAGAACCACTTCCCTTAATATAATTAATAGGTGCTATCCTTGGTTCTCATAGAGTAATTGACATTAAAGGATCACATTAAGAGGGTTCCTTATCTAGTTCATATCCCGATCACATTCACCCTACCAAAGAGGTACACTAGGGCTACCTTCAACGGCGACTAAGATAGCTCATTATGACTTTCCTAAGAAATAATATAATTCCATTCCAGCGAATTAAACTTAAGTCCACCATTCCATTACATGAAGGATAACATTACGGATCTTTACTTCAACATTCATAACATAACCTTTACCACGTACATGACCTTCTTAACATCCTCTAAGGTGTCAAATATCTTTTGTTTTTACATTAAAAAGGTTCACTAAGCCTGCCTAGTAAATATATATCATAATCTCATAACATTCATACATATATAAAGTAAGGGACACAAGTCTACCAAACACGACACTACATTTTTTGACTTTTTCTCATATAGCATATCATTATTTAAAGCACTTAGGATTACCCTTATCATATTTATGTCACCCTATACGTTAATACAATATCATCAATATAACCATTATAGACTCATATAGTAAAGTAGGAACAATCATGCATTCAACTCTAATATTACACATAAAAGCACATACTCATAGTCTAACATGAGCTCCTAATATACATCAAACTTCAACATTACTAGCATATAGGTAAATATGATCATACTTCACACAAGCAACTACACAAATATCCACATTAATTCAACTAGTGCCGACAAGTCCGTGATCATCATATTGCATAAAGTAACGCCGACAAGGCCACATCAATTGCAAGTAAAATACATAACATCGCCACCATAAGTGGACCATACAAATCACAATAGAATTTGAGCATAAACAACAATAAAATAAAGGAATATGGCATCTTACCACCACAACATCGTCAACACCTCAACTTGATGCTAAATCATCCAACTCAATAACATAAGGTCCTAACAAATTGCCATGAACATCAACTAAACATAAAAACTCTAATAATCAATTAAATAGGTGAAATAAATGTAAATTCATCAATTTAATACAACCGAGATATCAATTGAATACAATTATTACATCATTAGATAGCCCATAGAAATCTACACCATAATTCATCATCATTAAATCAATATCATGTAACCTGTAACTTAGTCAAAAACTAGGGTTCATTCAATTCATGGGTTCATAGATAATTTAGGTTAAAATCAATAATACAATATCAATGAAATGTATAATAAATGTTTAAAATCAATTGATGCAAGAACCCATGGTAGAATCATGAAATTGGACAATTCAACTTTGAATATTTTAGAAAACATCTTGAGAATTTTGGCTCCTTAATGAAACGAGTTTCAAGGATAAAAATTCATACCATGTTGAAGCTAATTTGTCTATTTTATGAAGAATATCCACTTAAATCGTCTTAACAAGCTCTTCCATGACATTGGACTTCGATGGAGTCTTGGGGAATTTCTGAGGAATATTTGTGTTTTTATTTGGAAGAATGAAATCTTCTAAGTGCTAAACACATATATACGTGTTTAAAATACCCAAAAGACCCCTTAGGAACAGCAAAACCTTCTATTCGAAAGTGGGTTAAATTAAAAGTTAACCCCTAACATGGCAGTAAACTGCACGCAGGACACAGACCATCAACGGTTAAACAGTCGACGGACCGGTTGTCCATAAATGGACCGTCCTGTCCTTCCGTTGGTTGGATCAGAGACTTGACATGGTTCTCCTCCCTTCCAAGTATAAGACCCTACCAACCACATCCATCGACGGGGCGTCAATAGGACCATGAGCCGTTGATGTCTCCTTCATTTGGTGCTTCCTAGGATAGTATTGACTCCAAACTTTGTATCTTTCCTCAAGGAGCCTTGGTTGGTCCTTAGGGATGTTTGCCTTGACGTTTCAAACCCAAACTTCATGACACTTGACACACTACCTACGTATGCTATAATAACTCATTTAAGGACCTTAAAACCCTATGAATCACACATAACCACCTAAACTCACATATGAGGCCCATAGGCTACTTAGTCATCGATCATCTTGGTCGCCCCTTCACGTTTGACTTCCAATGCACCCAAACACTTAGACACTACCTCAACTCCATATATTAGACCTATTTAAGACCTTAGATCATCAATACTAATATTTTAGGCTCTACTTCACCTTAGTAATTTTCGGGGTCTTATAAGAACCTTGGCTGCCACTTATCCACCACTAGCATTTGCAAAAATTGGCCACTCATACTCTGAGCAAGAAGCTAAATAGAGTTCCAAAACTCAACATTTGTAATTTCATGATTTGGGATTAGAGGAGTTGCGCTAGAATTTTGTGCATTCATATTCTTTTGATAATCTCAACAAGGAGGCATGATCTGAAAGCGCATAACAAAGGATTAGAATGATGAATTCAATCATAGTTTACCCATTATAACAGTAACAAGAAAATTAAATTTTCCTAAAACACTTTACAACCTCCTTCTCATTAGGTGTGGTACACTTAAAACCTATTAAAATGACCCAACTTAGTGTGGATTTTTAGACATCTTAGCATACTTAAACTGATTTCTCTAATACAATGTTTTTCCCCCTCAAAGCCACCTTAAGGGAGTACACACGAGACATAGGATCACGCGTGTGTCACAACCTGAGAGCACCTCGCAGTCGTAACCAGCGTCCTCATCCTCGAAGAGGTATTAGAAAAGCCCTTAGCATTAGTCATAGAACATATCCTCTTATAATAATGCGGAGTAATTAAAACTTTTACTTTTGAAGTTCATTACCGCTTCATATATGAAAATAGAAACAAACTTCGTCATGACATACCATCTAAATATAGAAGTATAGAAATTTGGGACTTAGCTCTAAAATTAATATGGAGCTCAGTATCACATTAACAAATCTACTTCATAAATACATTCATAATCTCATATTTCATCATGACTTGCCATATTCATAAAGATCATTCATAGCCTACCATACATAAGTCATAATTAACATAATCACAAAAGAACACTACTAGAACCATCTCTTAGGATCCCACAAGTGCAAAGTTTAAGAGAAGTCCCATACGTCCACATACATGAAAAAAGTGCTTTAGCCTACTAGGTCAAGGGATCACATATTGACATGTCATTCATACGTCAAGAAGAGGGACTTTGGTCTACCAAATCAAGACACAAATTAATCATATAACTCATACTATCATTCAAGCACAATGTAGGGACACTAAGTCTACCACTCACGATACCCCATCAACACATATAGGAACTCATTGTAGTCTACCATAGTCACACATAATCATTCAAGGGCAACATGCTTGAACCTACATAAACATGCAAAATCATAATATAAGGAACTTCCTTGACTTCAATCATAATATACCATCACTTATGGAAGAATCATAACAATAGCATTGCTACATGATCACATAAGCATTAAAAGAGTACAACACTTCACATCCTCACATTATACTAGAATACACATATATTTCATCATGACATCCCCTAACATAATCATATATGTCATAACATCATCAGTATTATCACATTACTTCACATAATCAACTACACATTACATCTTCATGCAATCTATAACATGATACTATTACAATTTGTATAATTAATGCCGACAAAGCCATTCATCACATAATCAACACATAAACACTACCACCATAATTGGACCATACCAATAAATAGAAATTCTATATAATTCTACATAATATAGAGAGATGAAGTCAACTTAACACCTTTCCACCATCATCATAAAAAATCCTTAGCCATTTCAACAAATTTACTTCTTAAATGGCTCTTACCCATAGCCATTAACACAATTCCAAACCAACAATCCAAAAACATAAAATGTGAACATAATCAAACTAAGGCAGCCTATAAACCATTTAATCATAATCTATATATAAATCAATAGCCCAAAGCAATCTACACATGAATTCACTATTACCAAGCCATGATCAATTCACCCACATTATAGCCAAATATTGAGATTTGAGAAGGTTAAGGGTTGATGGAGATTTTCATTGGAAAACATCAATTATACATCAATAATGTCGTATCTTAGTGTTTGAAAATGTTTCATAACTTATTAGAAGAATCCAAAGAGAATTGAAGAATAAAATCCATTGAAAATCCATCATTGAGCTCCATTTTTACCATGAACTCTCATGGAGGTTTTTGGAGAGAGTTTGGGAGGGAAAGGGTTTTGACTTAGGTGTTAGGGTCTAAATGAGGACTAAATATATTTAATACACTTATAATACCCAAATACACCTAAATAAACCGTCCTCCTGATTTATAAGCCTTGGGGTAAATTTCCCAAAATTTTCCAAGCCAATCCGTGCATCTGGAAGTTTTGCAGTCCCAAGCCACACCCACCAATCGACGGTTCATAGTTTGGATAACGTTCCGTCGATGGGGGTTTAATGGTTTGATTCAGAGGCTCATGGACTTGGATACTTGCAGGATTCGTTGAAGCCCCAAGTCATTGATCCATCATTCAAACAACTGTTCGTCATTTGGCAATGCATGCAGTCTGCCAAGCAGCTTCTAGCATTGAGTTAGGGTGCTCCTCTAGGGGCCCTTGTTAGTCGTAGGTGGAGTTATACTCAGACTTTAAACCCATAAAAATTCATAGATAGGTATTAGGAACCTCCTCTATCATTTTGCAACACAAAACAAGTCACGAAACATGCAACGACACACTAGAACACATGCAAGCACATAAGGGACTAGTCATCAAACGTTTTGATTGTCCCTTGATGTTTGACTTCAAACTCAATAAGAATGATACAAAACTCACATACACAATAATTAAGCTAACTATGATCCCTGAATCTCTAGTTAAACTCTATATAAGCCTATTTCATTATAGGGTTGTTACACGATCTTAACAAAAAATTCTCACTTACAATATTTGACAAAGATTTGATGGTACTTTAGTACTTGCAATACCATCCTCAAATGACCCACATGCTCATCCTCACTCTTGAAATATACCAAGATATCATCAATAAAGACAATTACAAATGATTTAAGATAAATATGGAATACTCTATTCATAATGTCCATGAAACTCATCGTGCATTTGTTAGACCAGAAGACATGAGTAGGAACTCATAATGACAATATATTGTTCGGAAAACCGTTTTAGGAATGTCAACTCCTCTAAATCAATCTTCATAAAGTAACTCACTCCTTGGAGTTTGTACAAAAAATCATTGATTCTAGGGAGTTGAAACTTATCCTTTAAGTTACCTTATTCAATTGGCGGTAATTAATACACATTATTAAAGACCTATCTTTCTTATTCTCAAACAATACTAGAGCACCCCATGGAGATATTCTTGGTTCAATAAAACCCTTATCTAGCAAATCTTGGAGTTGATCCTTTAATTCCTTCAACTCAGAAGGGGCTATCTAATAAGGAGGGTTTGAAATATGTTGTGTATCTGATAATAAATCTATAACGAAGTTTATTTCCTATTCGGGAGGAATCCCGGGCAAGTCATTCGGAAAGATTATCGGAAATTCCTTAACTATGGGACATACTCTAAAGTAGGAATCTCGGACTCAAGATCCTTGACCCTTACAATATGATAGAAACAACCCTTAGCATTAAACATACTAGCTTTTAGACATGAAACGACCCTACCCCTAGAATTGAGTTTCCCACCTTCCATTCAAAAATGGGTTCATTAGGAAATTAAAACTTTATTACCCGAGTACTCCAATCAATGGAAGCGAAACAAGAAGATAGTGAATTCATCCCAAAAATTACATCAAAGTCCAACATATCAAGTTCTATCAAATCAACCAATGGGAATCTATTGGAAAAACAAATTGAACAACCCCTCTAGACTCTTCTAGAAACCATGGAATCACCCAAAATGGTAGGAATTGAGAAGGATCGGTCTAATACATCGCGAAGCATATAAAATTTCATAGCCATTCAAGGATTTACAAAAGATAAATGGCATTGCGATCCGACAATTCGTAAACATTAATGGAAAATACTTGCAACATACCGGTAACAACATACGTAGAGCTCTCTTGACCACCTCAGGATTGGAGAGCATAAAAGTGATTCTTTTTAGAGGCATCGAAATTTGGAGCTCTTGCTTGTGATTGAGAATTTTTCTTTCCTTTATCCTTCAAGATAGGGTAGTCCCTCTAAATGTGGCCACTCTTACCACAACTATAGCAATTACCCATTCCAATGAGGCACTTTCCTTCATTTTATCTTCAACACTTTGCACAAATAGGCTTATGAAAATAATAACCACCATTTTTTCCCTCTTTAAAATTAGGGGTTGACACTTGACCTTTCTTGACCCTTGAAGTGTTAGGATGACCTTGGTTGGAGTGGTAGTGTTATCATTAGGGCTCACTTGCAACCTAATAACCCTAGCAGCTTGAGTGGCTAACACTTGAGTCAAGGTATGAATAGACGCCCTTATATCAATATTAGATGTAGCATCTTATTCAATAGGTACTTGAGGGTTTTTAGGACCTTGACGGGGAACTGTCTCATTCGTATTCTCCTCTTTGGCCTTCCTAAATTTTTCCTTCTTGTATTCATTACCTATAATCAAAAGAAAAGGATTAAAAGAAAGGACAATATAGAGTTAAGACTGTTAGGCACGACTAAGGAATAACAAAAGAGTTAAAGATCCTAAGCATCTCATAGTCTCTCATTCATAAGTGTGGCACATTGCACACCTATGAACAAAATTGTACTCGATTTGGTATTTTTGACATCAATCTATATTATTCTAGACCTTATGATATGATACATCGCTTTTCACTATGAAGAGCATCCCCTAGTTTTAACCGATGTCCTCGTCCACAATGTGGTCATATAAAATCCCTAACCATTCGTCATAGCACGTATCATAGAATAAAAAAGTAGAAAAATCAAAACTTTTACTTTGGAAGTTCCACTTCGCTTCATATATGAAAATAGAAACTAACTTCTCCCCAACTACATCTAAACATATATGTATAGAATTTTTGGATTTATCCCTTGCATCAATAAGGAGTCTAGATATAAGGAAATACACCAATATCTTCAAACATAAGCAAAGAACTAAAAGATAAAACCTAAGGGTCTTGTCCTTGGAATTGAGAACTCACAAAATCAGAGAAGCAATTCCAAGTAACCTTGATAAAATGCCTTGAATCGTCAATGGTCCGAACCAACATTCTTTTTAATAAGGGAAGAAAATATAGGTTAGTACATCATAAATACTATGTATTGGTTCTATGCATAAATCCCAATGAAATATGCATAAAAAAACATTTTAGTCAAAACATGCATTTTATCAATTAACCCAATATGCACATAATTTAAGCATGATAAACCAACCCAACATAATATCATCCAGACATGTAGACAACCCAAGCAACACTTGTGCAATGCAAGGAATAGAATCCCATAACCCTATCCAAAGCTCAATATCACATTAAGCAATCTACTTACATACATTCATAATCTCATATTTCATCATGACTTTCCATCTTCAAAAGATCATACATATCTTAACATACATAAGCCATAATAAACATAATCACAAAAGAACATTACTAAAACCGTCACTTAGGATCCCACAAGTGCAATGTGTAAGAGAAGTCTCATACCCTCCCTCACACTATGTAGAAACCCCTAAAGAAAAGCCCTAGTGAGATTTCATACTTTTCCTTTATTCATTATCTTTTACATTAGGGAAAGAGGTTGCAATAACCATCTTAAAATGATGAGATCTACATGGAATCCGGCGTTCTACTCTTATACCAAAAATATAGAGTTAGCACTTGTCTAAGGCATAACCTTTCGTATATAGCTATCTAGGTGGATCCACTAAGCTAGAGTCCATTTTAGTCACATAGTTAAAAGTCAAGGAGATTGTTACTAGAAACCCTAACTTGATAAATGTGGGGGTTTTATCTTATGAGACAACACATATATTGGGAAATACGGACATGCTAAATGTGAGGAAGCACATGTGGGAGACGGACATACTAATCGTGAAACCCCCCCCCCCCCCCAACCCTTCGGTGCTAAACATCTATTCCTTTTAGTAATTATATTTAGTCATCACATAAGTTCACATTAGCTTGTACTAGAGTCTTCTGCAAACATCTCAATATAATAGCTCATAGAGGTTCATAAGTGAAAAAAATCCTTTCACTTTAGACTTATTAGAAAGGGAGTAAACCTTTCACATTAAGATTTCATTATAATCATGAGAACTATGTATTTCCATCATATAACAATCATACCCTAACATACATACATATATACTTCATAGATAATTCAAGTGTATAGGGTAAAGGATGAGTGTACCTTGTCATCAACACCACAATAGCATATTAGATATTGCACCTTTGCTATTTAATTATTTCATAATGAATACTTTAGTTCAAGGAAGAACCAACAGTGATACCTTATTGCCCTTCATGTGACATCATGCTAATATCACCTAACAATGTATAATGAATACTTAATATAAGGTAATTTATAAAGCAATAACAAAACTAACATCAATATAAAATATTCATCTATTCATCATCTTCAATCAACTCACTGTATCAAATCAAAGATTTGGAAAATTAGGGAAGAAAATGCGTCCAAGGGGATTTCAAGTGAACAACAACAATTATCCATCACTATACCTCTAAAAAACCTAAAGTAATCATAATTCACCATAATTGATTCATAATTTCATTTTTCAAACAAGAACCATGTGTAGAGAAAACCCCCAAATTGTGGGAATTTTGAAAACATCTCGGGGAAACGAATCCCAAGAGTTAAATAAAACATACCTTATTATAGACCTAGCAACTAAATTGAGTTAAAATATTTGAGAATTGATCATTTTATTTGAGTTTCAACGTCCTTCAATGGAGGTTTAGTGTAGAGAGAGAATTTAGAGAGAAGTGAGAGAAATTAGGTTTATAAGTTGGGGTTTTATTTTGGTGTGGGAATAGGTTTAATATGGATTAAATTCGATATATAATAATACTATAAAATTCCAAATTAACCCTCACTTGGATGGAACTTTTAATTAAGTCAAATTTGACATTTATTTTCAGAATTATCGTCATGAAATAAGTCCACGTTGTGGAGGTTTTTCCTTGATTTTCTGGAAATTAATTTTGGTACAGAACAGTCCCCTACAACTTCAGTGACGCGGACACACCATTCGGCCTTTGGTGGAGCCAGTCCGCAATGCGGACATGCTCCCTCCATGCACTAGACAATATGCTTTGGAAACTTGTTAGCCAACTGTTTGGGTCCTCCTCAAGGACCCTTGGGTTGTACTTGGGGGTCGTACGTGGAAGTTTTGATCCTAAAAAAATTATTATTTTTAAAAGTTTTATCCTCCATATGACACTCTCAAACCTTCAAAAAACCTTAAGACACCTACTAGTTCAATTTCACTAGTTTTAGGATGTCATGGTAATTTCTTGAAGTTTAAGCTCTAATTCCAAATCAAGTGAATTACCTTATTTTAGGTATAGAAACACCTTATTAATCATTATTCATTAGGTAAGGCTCTAGCCTTGGTCATTGGATTTCCGAGGTATAACAGAGTGACCCCAAGCTATCCCTGTTGACATATCATTAACATACTTAATAAAAACTCAATTAATGAATATTGTTTACAAGCTAGTCAATAAATAATCTAAAGTTATGGGGAATACCCATACAATGTTTGAATATTTAAATAGTGAGACTTGTGGAATACCTTTACTAAATCCGAATTTATAGATACTGGGAGTAAAAATAATTGAAAAGTCAAACTCAAATACTAAAGTCGATTATAACTATGTATGAAAATAGCCTCTAACTAAGTAAAAGTTTTGGGACATGCACCAGCTAAATTTAGGAAAGCTAAAGTGAAACTCAAAACAAATGAGCATGTATGCTGTCCTCGGAGAATGAGGAATGGCCAATGATAGTGCTGAGCTAAATTTGGGGAACATATCTATGCGTGATCTGGAAGTTGAAAACTTGAACCTACATTATGAGAAGATGTAGCACACAGAATGCAGAAGTACATGAATGGTATTGAGCACGTGGGATAAAGTAAAGTTGAACATTAAGAATAATTGAACCAGAGCATGTAACTGAGCAATGATATGAGATAAACATGATACTATACTTGAATACTGAACATGAAATAACTGAATTCAATGATAAATTTTATAGCATGCTAAAATTAAAATCTGAACTAAAATTAATAAATAGGTCAATGCAATTGAATTTGAATGTAACGGAGATACTAATAAAATACATAAAAACATATGAGGAATGTGTGTTGTCTGATGTGTACGCCCCATCAAGAAGACCTAATAAATCCTTCTAAGGTATAGGGGCATGAGTTGATTATTCACTAAAATTGACCTCATTGTGATATGCTCTATGATAAGACCTATGTCAAAGCTCTTTCAGGGTATTATCGACCGAAGGTAAGACGCGTTATGTTGGCGGAAGGGGGACTTTTTTTTTAACGACATTATGGAGTTTTTGATAAAACCAAACCAGTACAGAGTGGAAATATTCAGATCCTTCATATCAATGGGAGCTTCTACCTCATTCCACCTCAGGGTGGTATCAAAAATCAAAGGTACACGCAACCTCTTTAAGTCATTCAAGGATTGTGCACCAGGAAAGCCCTTAAATACAAGTGTAGCACCTAGGGCCCGGTCGAGTACAATATTAATGTGATTGTTTTCAGTTAACTTTATCATTAAAATTTATTTGATATTGGTTTCTTTTTTTATTATTGATATATCATTATTATATATCGGTTAATTGTTGTAGTTTCGTAGTCTTTGACCTAAATCTATTGAAGAATTCTTGATTGAACTCTTTTCCCCTAACCCTAGGTTATGAATTGAGGTTAAATTGATTAGTGATGATACAATTGACTTAGTTCTTGTATATATTATGTTATTAAGTGGATCGATGGATGAATATGATTGGAGTGATAGTAAGGTTTTGAAGGAGGCTTATGAAGGTGAATTGTTAAGGCTTTGTCATATTGATTTCTTTACTTTTTATGATGTTTTATACATGATAATGGTATTCAATTAAAGTATTATATATGATAAAATTAAGAAAATTATGATAGGATGATTATGACAAAATTTCTTTACTATGTGAATTGCGAGATCATGATTAAGTGTATGACGATACACGGTCTAATGTGAATCACTTGGATGACTTACTATGATATGATTATGAGGTGTTGATCTCACAAATGAAGGTTTGTTATGAAAGGACATTCTCATACAATACCTAATGAGATAATGATATTATATACAAGGGGTAAGTGTCCTATGGCCTATATAAAGCTATGTTGATTAAGAATGACTTAAAGACATTTCAAAGAGTGAGTTTAGCTTAGAAACGAGTAAACTAGTTATAAGAGGTGTCCCTTACCAATGTGGGAAGGTAGGTTCACAATGGTTCTCATGAGATGGAGATTAGAATGCAATTGTGTATAAAGAGGGTCTCTAGTTTGTCGTTAGTTCCTTAACTATGTTTCCTCCATAAGAATACTAACATGTGGATCCACCTAGAATTCTATGTTCATGGTTTCATCCTACCTTTGTAAGTAGGCCACTTTCTTTCGGTTTAGGATTTCATGACACCGTCTTTATATCACCTGGTCTATTGTTGTTAAGGTTATTTTTCCCGAAAGTAAAATGAAAGTAAGCAAGTGAATACTAACTAGGGTGACTTTAGGGGTTCTACTTCATGTAGGTAGGGGTATGGGAATCTACTAGTACATGGCACAAGTTCACCTTGAAGGGAGTCCTTAGAGGTTTTTCTCATGTACTCATGGTATGAATAAATTGTATATGATGACTTTATATGTTGATGATCCTATATGATGTTAGTTTGATTAATGAATGTTTTATTGGTATAAATTGATATATTTCATCAAGAACATTTATGATAGGAAGATATATGAAATGTTAACATTACTTATGATCCTTTGTTAGGTTTACATGATTATGTGGGGTTATAGGGATTCACATAAGCATTGCACTCGCAAGCTTGGGAAGGGGTTGTGAGTAGGGGTCTTATATGAGTTGATGTTATGAACTCTTGTACGTGAATTGTTGTTATGACATTATGTTGGAGTTATTCATCCTTAAAAATTTTGAAACGATGAAATTCATGTTGATATGACTTATATTGATATGTCTTGTCTTTCTAATCATATTGGTCTTGTGTGTAATATGGTCTTTTCTTGAGTTTCTTGAGTGATGTTATGTTTGATTGCTTGTATATGTTCTTGATTGTGCATAAAGGTTTTTGAAAGTGACTTAGAATGGTTTTGAACTAAATGTCCTTTTAAGCATGATTTTAATATCTTGAGTGAGGTTATGTTTGATTGCTTGTATATGTTCTTGATTGTGCATAAAGGTTTTTGAAAATGACTTAGAATGGTTTGAACTAAATGTCCTTTTAAGCATGATTTCACTGGTTTTACTTGCATATGTTTCCATACATAGTGGTTTTTCTAACCCATATTCTTTCCCTTTTCCAAAACAATGTAGGTTCGGACCGTTGAGTTATCAAGGTCGCTTTGCAATAAAACTTGTGCTTTTCTATATGTTTTGCTATGTCCTCATGTGTGAGGATGGTGCTACGTATTCTACCTTATTAGCATCGGTATTATCTAAAGACATTCATTTTTTCCTATTTATTTGAAGATATTAGTTGTAGGCCATATGTGGAAAATATGAATTTCCTTAAGGGCTATGCCCAAATATTGACTAAATTCTTATGTATTGGTTATGTTGACTAAACGAGAAGCCAATGTATGCTTCATATGTGAGAGGTCTAATTAAACCCCATACATAGTATTTGATAGGTCTATGTATACCTCAATATGTTAAAAGTTTTAATTGTTCCGCATTTTGACCTATGATATGATATGACGAATGATAAGGGCTTGTCCAAGTTCTATCCGAGGATGCCGATGCCGGTAACATCTATGGGGTGCTCCTCAGTCGTCACTGAGCAACATAAAATTGAAGTGCTAGGCGACAAAGTATTCCAACTCCGAGCACAAGTTAATGACTAAAACACTTAGAATGCAAAGAATATATATAATCTAAAGTGTGGGTATGAGTTTTGGAAGATTAAAAGTGAGGAAAAGTGAAGGAGATTGAAATTTTTAAACCTTTGGCCTTACGAATGTCCAGTTCTCACGGACTCAGCGACATTGGCCATGCTTATCGATTAACTCGGTGACACGCCGAGTGGTCACTTACCTTACTGAGTTATATAGTAATTCCATTTGATGTGTGGGGTCGAAACCGCACACAAATATAGGATCACCGACCCTCTCGGTGTTGGCCAACTATTTCTTGGGCTCGTTGAGTTTCACAAACTCCATTTCAAAGTGGTCTTAAATCTAATAGCGGTATGGTCCAGGTCACCAACTTCCTCGACTATTCACCACCTGGACCTTTAGCTTGCCAATCTTCACTTTCCAGCATTTCCCACACTTCAATATGCAGAAGGGTCTTAGGTTTCCTCCCAAGAAGCGCCTTAGTTAATGTCATCGCACGACCCAATTCCACCTTCAAACCTCATTCTTAGGGTTTACCATAGTGTCACTAGGAAACCCTTATTGTTTTCTCGAGTTCAAATGTTACGAAATTTGGCCCATTTGGGTTTCCCATTGCATGATCGAGCTGGAATGGGAGGTAACTGTTTAGATAAGGGTCGACATATAATCTTTCATTTCCTTCAAAATCTATTCAGACCCCTCAACATTGTTTAGGATATGATAAAGCATATTCTCAGACCGTCCACATTCTGCATCCTTTGAATTCTAGCGCTTGTTGAGAGGCACAAACCTATCCTTCTCCTTATCCTTCAAATTGGGATTTTGGGCCCTCCATTCTCAATCTCGATCAATACAACCTTTGTTACCACCCTGTCTCTGGTAGTTTTAACGACAACAGTTTCATGGATGGAAAGGAAATGCACTTTTTAATTGTACAAAATGCTTCTAACTTTTCCTATTAAGGATTAGCACACCCGACATCTATGGTATGGACACTTCAAGCAGCAACTCCCATAACATATTTCTAAAAAATATCACATAGTTTCATGATATATGCCATTTTGTGGTCCATGTTTTGGTCTTTCACAATCTTCTCCTTGGTCAACTAAAATGTGAGAGGATATATATGATCTTCACTAGTTTACAAAGCCATTTTGATATTGCTCATCCTATCAGAGAATAGAGCCGCTATCACATAAGATTGCTGCATTTATCATCCTATAGAATGTTAGTAACACACTTTTTTTGCAGAGTCAAGGATCCGCTAAAAGTAATGCAGCAATATATTGTAAGGCAATCCATGAGTTGGGCATTGCAGCACCATCTTCTTGTATAGTAGCCTAGTCTCATGAATTGTATATTCCTCCAAATTCTTAAAGATTTTGATGTTTTCTCGAACATTGATCATCTTCGAAGGAGTGGAAAATCGCACATTAAATATAATAACCAAATCCTTCCTCGAAGTGATTGATTCACCTAGCAATTAAGCCAGCCACTTGTATGCTTCTCCCATTAAAGAGAATGGGAATAGCCTTAACCAGAACGATTCTTGGGAGATATTCTTGAAAGAGCAAGGACCGCATGCATCCATGAAAATTCTAATATTCTCATGGAAATCCTCATGAGCTAGCCCACTGAAAAGTCCTTTTAGTTGCAATGCTTGAAATATAGTAATCATGATGTGGAACACTGGGTTCTTCTATCAGAGGCAAGTGAATGACACTAATACCACCCATGAGTTGAGGGTCATTAACATTGGTGAGGTTTTTGATGTCATCTTGACGGCTTACATGGCTTCCATTGTTGTCGTTTACACTCATACTTCTTATTTGAACAGACACACATAGTAATAACAAAACTAAAAATTAAGTTCGTTAAACTATTACCAACAAAGGCAAAAATTCTAGATTAACATCACTCTCTGGAAACAACGCGAATTTGATTTTGTGTATTAGGACACTACTTTCACTTCAACTGCCAGCAATCATGCGTAATAATGTGATCCAACCAAGGGTTGGGATAGTAACCACATGGAGTGGTTTTGAAAATTAGTACCCTAGAACAAATCAGTTCAACTCGGTCATATCTACTAGATATTTACGAATAAAAAACATATCTAATTATAGAGTCACACAAGAGTCAATTATCAAAGAGGGGTTTATAGTTAATTATAAAGTAAAACAGTAAATACACGAAAATATTAATATGGAGACGGGATTATTGGGATGTGATAGGATTATGGGATAAGATAAACAACCGGGTAATTACAATTAATTGTAAACATTTGAATATCAATAATTAAGCAAAAATTTCGAAGAGGTAAACTCTCTCTCGAACAATTAACCCCAAATAAAATAATTTCTCTCGAACACCAATAAGTGTAAATTAAGCAGAACCCTCGCCTTAGTCAATCCACTCTCTCGAACTGAATGTGTGAAAGAGGGTTTAGGACACACTCTCTCAAGTTGATTCCATGACAATTCACTACCCACAAACCATTGATTCAGCAGTGTTGGTTCCAAAACCTCTCACTCGAGCAATCCGAAAACACTAAGATAAGATTGTGTTTGCAACTACAACCCATTAAATTCAACCACAACTACTGAAATAAATCACTTTTAAACATAAAATAAACTATCAACTAGCAATAATAAACTGTTTTATCAACCGATAATCACATAATCACACCCCAAGAATTTAGTTTTATCTAGACGTAGTAAAATCAAGAAATCTATACCAACTGGTGTTTCCATCAGATGGTACGATTGATATTGTTTTTACAAAGGTCTACAATGAAAAAATCTTCAACATCCACTTCATATTTCTTGGAATTGGAAATCTTAAAAATCCTTCGAAGTTAAGGAAAAATTTCTCCAAACTTGAAAATAAACAATGTTCAAAACAAGATTGATAACTCTTTATCTCCGTCTTAACCTAAAAATTTAAAAATAATTTTATATACGTAAAAATTATGATGCGAAGGATCAGTTTGTGCAACAAGTCAGGATCGTCTTTCAAATCTACAATCTTCCCTTTATCATTTGTATCACCATTTTGATTTTGCCTTCATCATCCTTGACGTTTTATAACTTCGGGCGATATAAGACTGCATCGCGAAATTGTTCGACAACTCGTCAACTAATTCTTTCGATATCCTACTTTATTTTCTCCAACATGGATTAGCACACAGAAACACAAGGCGAGACCAAGGACATTTGCTGACTCTCCTAATGAGTTAGGCAATCCTCAGACCTTCTTTTCTTTGTTCTTTTAGCGACTTTGTTCTTTTTCTCATCTTTTTTCATCTTTGTTCCTCAATTCAAATCCATGTAAACCAAGTATTTAGTTTAGTTATTGAGAAAAAATATGCATTTGAGGACCCTAAATCCATTAATATAACAGCTTAAATGATTCAAAATTGTGGAATCATCCTCTTACGTTGACTAACAATTTTGAGATGCTCTGATGATGTTATGCTTGCTTTCATACTTGGTATATTTCGTACTGACACATATTGCCTACGCTCTAATCAAATGTAGGGTTTCAGAGATTGAGTTAATGTGATGTCTAGGTTCGTAAGGTGCAAGAAGAGTTGAAGTATTGGTGATTCGTCATAGTTTAGAGGATGAACCCTTATTTTCCTTATTTCATTTATTTATGATTTTATACTGTTCTATGGGATGTGTCCTAAGAGTTTATTCTAAAAATTGTATTAGATGGTTCGAGACAAAGCAGATTAAGAGTGCGCTTGCAGTTTTGTGAAAATGACTTCAATTGTAAAAGTTTATATTTTTCACAGTTTTCGATTATCTTATGTTATAAACATGATAAGGCCTTTTATGCTACCCTTTTGGGGTCAAGTACACCATATTACGTCTAGGGGTTACCCCTAGTTGTAAGACTTTCATTGAGTCGCCGAGTTCACTCGGCAACCTCGGGCTTCTCGACAAAAGTTATAAAACCTAAACTAAAAATTAGCATGAAATTAAAGGCGATCAAGGAGATTTCACCGAAGTACCAAGTTTTTCGTCAAGCTTGACCAAGCTTATCAAATAACCCAATGTGCCTACTTTCTACTTCGACATCCAAAATCTACAGGACAACCCCCATAAAAAAAATCAACACATACACTAGCTCAATTAAACTAACACCCATACTACCTATGTCCCCAAAATACTCAAACTTCTCTCTAATTTTCAAAATTAGGACTTTTGAAGACTTATGACCTTAGGAATAACGTCTAACGATTCATCACAACAAAAATATGCCATTCGACCCAAATGTGAGTTACATAGGTTTCACCCGAATCTACCCAACATTAGTTACATACAACCCGACAATGATGATCAATTTTAAGGAATGAAAATCACGAAATAAACCATTAATAATTTTAGGCAAGATTTTCAAATTAAAAAAGGAATAGAAGAATAGAATTACGATTCAAAGAGGCCCAACACACATCACTAAAATAAAAACAATTGCAAATTAGTAAAATCGTTCAATATGCGTTCAGGGTTCAAAAACCAACATTGTATACAAAATATATGATTTGAAAACCTACGAGACAAAGAATCCAACTCTCACCACACAATAACAACTAAAAAGTAGTAAAAACACAAAAATATAGAATAATATATTGCGGGTGTGAGTTTGGGATGTTCAAAAGTGAGGGAATGTGAAATAGTGTTAAAGTTTAAATATTTTCCTTTAAAATCATCCAAATCTCACCTATTCGACAACATTAGTTTTGACCTCCGACCCACTTGGCGACACGCTGAGTAGGCCGTTACCTTGATAAGTTTTACAGGACCTCCAGCTGATGTGGGGATACAAACGATGGAAAAAATTCTGATCGTTGCTCTATTCAGCAAAACACCATTTTTCTCCTAGGAGAATTTTGAAGAATCAAACCTTGGAAGTTATTGAGTCAAATAATGGTCCAAGTCAGGCTCTCCGGCCTCTTTGGTGAGTCGTCAATTGGACTTTTTGCTTGCCAAACTCTATATTTCTTGGTTTGCCTCCCAAAAAGTGCCTTAGTTAATGTCATATCGTGGCACAACTCAGTACCTTATTTAGGTTTCATTCTTGGGGTTTTCCTCAATGTCACTAGACAACCCTTTTCCTTTATTTGTGTAGAGGCAAGATAACACCTGACCCATTTGGCTCTCCAGTAGCTTAATGAACATGTAATAAAAGGGTCCATTGGATTTAGGATCTATACATCCTCTCTTATCTCCCTCAACACAGTCTTGTTATTTAACTTTCTGATGTATGAGTAAGTGTACCTCTACTATCTACCCATCCTCATGATTTTTTTCCTTCGAATCCTGTTAGGGGGAATGTACATATCTTTTCTTGGTCGCATTACTTCCACATCCATAACCTTTTTATTTTGGAGATCTAGTTGACCCAATAATGTGGCAAAGTCTTGGTCCTTCTCTATCTCCTTGTTGATCTTAGCCACGCAATCAAGGAGTTGGTCTATTCACTCATAAGGTTGTCATATCAAACAATACTAAGAGAGTTGATCCACTAATATTCTATTTTCAAGACTAAGACCTCAGTAGAAACATTCGAGTAGCATCTTATCTGGGATTGCATTAGTTGGAAATTTCTGCAATAATGCCTTAAATATTTACCACAACTCATGGATAGTCTCACCATCCTATTGCTTGAAAATAAGGATGTCATCCGTAAGAACCCCATAAATCTCAGAACAAGGTGGTCCATTGGTTTACCATTTTCAAAATATATTCTTATCTACTCTTTTCAAAAGAAAAACACACACAAAAAAACTAAAAGTAAGTAGATTCAACTATTAATAAAAACAACAAAATTCAACTTAACAAAAATACTTTAACACTCCAAAAGTCAAGACCTAATCTAGAACCTAACATGAATGTCAAAGGGTTTAGATACTGTTTTAAGACCTAAAACTAATGTATATAGGTCAGCCAAGAAGTTTTAGAGAGAAGACAACAAAGAACGTCCATGTCGTCCGGAAATTAGACTAATTGAACTACTTGATGTCGCTATGTTTGGTAATGGTTTTGAAGGGTCAAATGAAGTCTAAAACTTGTAAAAATACATTATTTAGGAGGAATATATTATAAAGAGTCTAAAAGTACAATAACTAATCCCTAAGGACCATCCGAAGGGTCATGGAGGAGGACCCCAACATGGGTGGGCAGACTGCCAAAGCTTGCGGAAGTCACAAATTAGTGGGTTGCTGCGCGAAAGCAGCCCACACGGACCTCACTGTCCCAAAATTTATTTTTGAGAAATAAATGTGTTTTTCCCTACGACGCGGAGACACTTCCCAAATTTGAAAAAATCATATTTTTGACCCACTTTCCAGATTCAGTAAAATCGTATTTTTGACATTTAGACTTCATAAAAAGACTAATTTAAGTGAGGGGTGTTTTGGGTAATTTAGGTGGTGATATATAGAGTAAGGGTCATTTTAAGTCATTTTCACTAATCCAAACCCAATTTCCAGAACAAAACCCAAAAGCTCTCACCTCTCTCTACTTTGTCTCTCCCCAATTCCTCCATAGAAGAAAGAAGAAAGCTTGAAGAAGACGGTGAATTTCTCTAGGATTGAACTTTAGTTTTGTTTATTAAGCTTCAATAAGGTATTGTTTCTTCACTCTTGGGATTCCTTTCCCCAAGAGGTCATCTCAAAGTTTATTTCAAAATACCCAATTCTAGGGGTTTTTCCAATTTTAATGGGTTTTCTTCTAAATATTAAATTGATGATTAATTGTGATTTACTATTTCTAATTTAGTTGAGATTGTTGGTTAATTGATGTTAATAGATTCAGTTTCATGCTTGTCATGTTCCCATCCCCAATTTCTCAAATCTTTGATTTTGGTCATGAATGATGGTAATTGAAGAATGATTTGATTATTAGACTTGTTTTATCTATTCTAATTCATATATGAATTAACTAGGGTAATGTACTACTTGGATTAGATCTAAATCTTTATGAATTCATGAACCCTATTTCTCCTAACCTTAAGTTATGAACTGACGTTAATTGGCATAGTGATGATGTAATTGACCTAGTTATTGTGTTAATTATTATTGATTGATGATGCTACACCTATTATTGGATATAATTGTTAGGTGTATGGTAAAACCATGGTGATGGCTTTTGAAGGATATTTGGTTAGTATTCATGATCCTAACCTTTACTTCAAGTATGATGGCATGTGATTAGTGATGTAGTTCAATTGAAGTATACCTTGTGAATAGCCTACATCGTTGTTGGTATGATGTTGAATTGAAATGTTTTGACGATGTGATTGTGATATTATTCTTAAGATTAAATGATATAAGGTTGGTGATGACTTGCCTATGTGCCTTGTTATGACATGATGATGATAATTTAATGTCACTCATGAGGGATACCATTAAAGTTTATTCTCATGCAATACCGATTAAGCTAAATTAGTATGATTATACGAGGGATAGACCCTATGACCTAAACAAAGTGGAATTGTTACAGAAATACATTTCAAAAGGGACTTAGCTTAGCACCGAGTGAACTTGACAATGCGAGGTGTTGACTTCCCATAGAGGAAGATTCACCCTACTTCTATATGAGATATTGACTCCCCTATGAGGGACACTCACCCTATGGATTCCCATGAGACGAGGCTCCAATGCCATAGACATGCAGAGCGTTCATACATATCTTCTAGTTCTAAAACAATGTTGCCACCATAGGAAGAATAGATGTTGGATCCACTTATAAAGCTACATTTATGTTTGGCTCTACTTTGTCCCATAGACCACCTTCGATCGGTGTAAGGTTTTACAACACCGGATTCAACACATAGATCTTATGGCCTATGTCGTGTTAAGGCAAATATACGCAAAAGAAAAATGAAGTTATGATGTGAACTCGAAATAGGGTGACTTAAGAGGTTTGCTTAGTCTAGGTAGGGGTATGGGACTCTACCTAGGCATTGCACTAGTTGGCTTTGAGAGAAGTCCTAGAAGGATGTTCTTATGTTATAATGATATTATAAAGTAAATATTGTACTCATGTTGAATGTAAATGTTGATGATCCTTTATGATGTTAATTTCATCAAAGAATATGCAATAGGTCTATATTGCTAATATGATGATGACCACTATTGATGCTATGTTATGTTGAGTTATGTTGAGTTGGGTATTACTTGTGATTCTTTGTTTGTTTTACTTGATTGATTAAGGTTATGAGCCTTTCCTTGGTCATTGCAGTTGTATGCTAAATGGTGGGTTATGAGTAAGGGTCTTGCTTATATTATAATGTTATGAACTCTTGTATATGTTGACTTGACTACTTGTAGATGTTTGTATTTTGTCGTACATGGGTTTGACTTATGATTATGTGATTATCGGCTTATATGAGTTCTTAATTGTGCATAAGGCTTTTCAAAGTACTTTAGTATGGTTTTTATCAAATGTCCTTTTTAGAATTATTTCACTTGTTTTATATGCTTATACCCATACTTACTGCAAGTGTGTACTAACCCATGTTTGATGTTGTCTACAAATGAAGGATTCGGACGTGGATATTAGAGAATGATTTGAAGACTACTTGGATTCTTATCTTCCATGTTAGGTAGCTCCTTAATTTCCGAGGATGATGCCATTATATACATATTGGATGTTGTTTTGTCTTAAAAACACCTTGTTCATTCTTTTTTTTTATTTTGCTACTATAATTATAAAGCCAAAATGTGGTTATAATGGTTCATGTAAGGGCTATGCCCAAATTGTGATACTCTTATGTAGATTGTTTAATATGAGACAATGTTATAGACTTCTTATGAGACTATCTTATAATATGTATGTGCAATAAAAGTAGAAGATATTTTATCTTCTTATACGAAGAGTCTATTTATACTCGATAGGGATATATTATGTGTATATAGAGGTCTATGTAAACGTCAATGTAGAAATAATAGAAAAGTTTTAAATTTTCTGCATTTTTAACCTATGAATATAATGATGAATTCTAAGAGGATAGTCTTAGTCCTTAAAGAAGAAGACGAGGCCAATTATGTCTATGGGGTGCTTTCCTGATATGACAAAATAACTTAAACAATATCACCCCCAGATGTAACGCTATGTTTATTAATGTTTCAAGGATTCTTCATCCAATTCTAAGTGTGAATTATGTTTAGTCACTATATAACCTAACTAAATGAGTTGGGGCCGAATCCCACAGAGAGTGATACATGTGTAAGATTCAATAGAAAAGAATGAATATGCTCAAAACAGTCACAAGAATAGAAATTATAGAATAAAAACATTATCCAAATCAAGGGGTAACACGAATATAAAAAAAAGGGGGTTTTGGTTTAAAACTATCAACTACAACAACAACAAACAATACAACATACAATAATGAGATGAATTCTTGGGATGTGATTCGATTAAAAGCTGATATAGACAGATGGAAAATTACATCTGCTAGAAAATAGTTGAATATCGGTGAGTAAGCTAAGCCATAGAGATAATAAACATTCTCTCAACAATTTTACCACGAATCAAGTTTGTTTTTCTCGAACACCAATACACTAGCGTACGCCTCAGTATATTAAGTTTTTCGAGCTGAATATGTCGAAATAGGTTTAGGAATAACTCTCTCGAGATAAAGCTTTGTCAAGCCAATGCCCAGAGACCATCAATCAATGAGCTAGGTTTTAAAACCTCTTTCTCGAGCAAGAAGAAAACATAAAGGTAGAACTGAATGTTGCAACTACAATTTTTAAATTAAACAACTATTACTGTTTAAACTCACTTCTAAATAGCATTTATACTACTAATTAGAAATACACAAACTACATCAACCCATAGTCAGATCATCACACCCCAAAGAATTTGGGTTTTACCATGACGTCATAAAAATATATAAATCATTACCCAATAGTGTTTCAATCAACTGGGTAAGATTTATTTTGTCCTTACAATTTTTCAATTCAAAAAATCTCAAATAGTCACTTCCAATTTCAAAAAAGTGAACAACTTCAATCCTTCAAAGAATAGGAAAAACTAAAGAAAAACCTTTTTCAATGTTAGTAAAAAATAATTGAATAATATTATTCGTTGATACGAAACCTAATGCTCAAATATATATTTGTAGTCACCAAAAGTATGTGTGAAGGTTCTCGCCAATCAGCTCGACGATTTGCCCTTTGGTCAATGTTCAACCTTTTATTCCTTGGACTTCAACTTCCTCAAGTTCTATAACATTCGGTGATCCAACACTGCATTGCGGAACTATTTGGCGACTCACTGACTGATCCTTTCTCTCGCAAACTTTCTTTTCTCCTTGAGGATTGTAGAACTTAGGGTGGTCAAGAGGCTATTCGTTGACTCACCAAGTGAACTTGGCAATCGCCTGACTTACTTTTCTTCATTCTTTTAGCTTTCTTTGTTCCTTTTTGTAAATTAGTGTCCTTTCTTTGTTCCTCAATTCATATACAAGGAAATTAAGGGTTTTACATCCACTTTTATGCACAAAAAAAGCATTTGAGGACACCATATTATTGTAAATTGATGACATGTTGTGCTAAGATTAACAAGAGTACGACAACCTTTCTGAAAAAACTTCTAGAAATCAGAGGTAAATTGAGGACCTTTATCGAAAATGATAGACAAAGGAACTCCATGCAACCTGACTAACTCATTAATGGAAAGCTTGGTGTAGTCCACTGCTTAATTTGTAGTACTAAGCACCAGAAAGTGCAAAGACTTAGTAACTCTATAAACTACACCGAAATTGAATAATGTTATCTGCGAGTACGAGTTGTCTGATGAAGTCCATGTTGATCACTCCCCATTTCCAAGTACATGTTGTTTTTCTATGTTCTACATTGACTAGCTAACAATTGGACATCTTAGTAACAAAATATGCTATAACCCTTTTCACGTCATTCCACCAAAATACTTCATGTAGATCGCAATACATCTTAGTGTCACCTTTGTGAATTAAATATCTTGAATTATGGGTTTTTGCAAGAATATGTTGTCTTAACTCACCAACTTTCGGAAAATATAATCGACCCTGATAGTGAAGCACGCCATATCCGTTTGGGAGAAAACCTCAACTCTCTTTTAATGAATTGCACCTTTTAGTTAAAGTAATAACAAATGATTGTATTTAATTTCCTAAACATTCACTACCAATGAAGATTCAAACTCATTATTAACTGTACACCACCATCTAATATGGTCATAAAACGAACACCTAAGAGAAGAAGCCTTTGAAAAACCTTTTCTATTTCATTTCTTTCTTCCTCTACATGTGCTACAGTACCCATCAGTGGTCTTCTAAAAGCATCTTTTACTACATTTTCCTTATTAGGATAGTAATGCACACTCATATCATGATCTTTTAGGAACTCAAGCCATCTCTTCTAGTGAAGATTCAGCTCTTTCAAGGTGAACACATATTGTAGGCTCTTATGCTCTATGAAGACATCTACGTGAATACCATACAAGTAATGTCTCCAAATCTTAAGTGCAAACACTACTGCTGATAGTCTAGGTGATGATTCAGATAGTTCTTCTCATGTTCCTTAAGATATCTAGAAGCATATGTTATAAACTTACCTCGTTGCTATAACACACAACATAGACCGACTTTGGATGCATCACAATATATAATATAACCATTTGACCTCTCTAGTAGAGTCAAGAAAGGATTTGTAGTTAACATAGTTTTCAATTCTGTAAAGCTTTTCTCAAAATCATTTGACTACTGAAACATAACTTTATTCTGCCTCAACTTTCTCATGGAAAGGATATGGATAAAAATCCTTCACAAAACCATCGGTAATAGCCAGCCAAACCCATGAAACTTCTGAGGAATGGTAGGTTTGGGACATTGTTTTACTGCTCCTATTTTATAAGAATCCACTAAATTCGCTAGACACAATATGACTAACTAAAGCAACTGATTCACTAAAACTCGCACTTGTTATATTAAGAAAATAAATAGTGATCTTTGAGAGTTTGTAAAACAATCCTCAAATGATTCGCATGTTCTTTCTCATTTCTAGATTAATCGAGATATCAACAATAAAGGCGATAATTAACAAGTTCGAATAGAGATTGAACACTATGTTCATTAAGTCCATGAAATTTCCAGGAGCATTTATTATTTTAAATGACATAACTACAAATTCATAATGACAATATCGAGTTTTGAAGGATATTTTTGGGATGTCAACATCTCTGACTTTGAGTTGATGGTAATAAGATATGATGTCTATCATTAAGAAATGACTAGCACCCTATAGTTGGTCAAACAAGTCATCAATCATGTGGATGGGATACTTATTATTGATTGTAACCTTGTTCAACTGTCTATAATCGATGCACATTCAGAGAGAACAATCATTTTTCAGGAATAATAATGGTGCACTGCATGGGAAAATACTAGGCCTTATGAAGCACTACACTAGAAGGTCTTTCAACTACTCTTTCAATTCCTTAAGCTCTTGTATATCCATTCTATAAGGAGGAATTGAAGCCATGTTGGATATCTGGGAGGAGATAAATTCCACAATCAATTTCCCTTTTTAGAGGAACTCCAAGAAGATCTTCTAGAAACACTATCGAAAACTCATTTACTACTGCAACTAACTCAAGAGTTGGGGTTTGAGAGCTTGAATCCTTAATCCGGACTAGATGATAGAGATAACCCTTATAAAACATCTTTCTAGCCTTAAGGTAACAAATTAATAAACCCATACGCGCTAAGCTACCACTCTTCCATTCTATTTTTTGTTGGTATTGAAATAGAAAAACGAACAATCCTAGTTCTACAATCGATTGAAGCATCACAAGAATGTAACTAATGCATGTCTAGAATGATATCGAACTCTTAAAGATTTGTTGAGGTGACTTTCATGGAGACTGTGACAGGGCAATTTCTTTATACCCATGTAGCTATAAATATGTCACCGACACAAGTAAATATTGAGAAGGTTTCTAAGAAAGTTTCTGTACTAACATCGAATTTGACTGCCATATAAGGAGTTATAAAGGAAAGAGTAGGCTTGGGATCTAAAAATGCATAAGAATATAATTCGAAGACATTTTAAGTACAAGGAGAATCTTCATGATCCTAGCTATTTTAAAGAGCATGCAACCTGTTTTTGCATTGTCCGACACATGTACCATATGAGTTACCTTGGTGAGTTGGGTGACCTGCTGGTGCTGCTGAAATTATGGACTGAGCTTTACTAATATTACCCTCTTGAGCATGTTTAGTATAAGTACAATCTCTGAACATGTAACAAGACTAATGGTACCCAAAGCACCCTTCCTTGAATATAAAACACTTTCTTAGATGGTTCTTACTACACATTGGACAAGTAGAATAGGTTGTGGTGCCTAAAATACTACCTCGAGTCTTACAGCCAGATGCCCTACATATGAGTCCCTTAGTTAGACTCATTTAGGGATTTATTTTAATAGATATAGTGTCCTAAAATGCATATTTTGTGTCAAATAATATAAATAAATATTTGATTTTCAGGGATTTGGATTGAAAAATAAATCATGGATGCCATTGTGATAAAAAGAATACGACAACTGAAAGAAAGAAAAAAAGAAGACCCAAGGATTTCCTAACCCCTTGGGTGAGTCGTCGAACAACCTTTGTCTCTCCTTATGTTGTAGTGCGTTAAGCCCTAAAGGAAAAATTCAAGTCGGTAATAGAAAGGGAGAGTTATTGGAAGGTCGCCAAACAGTTTCGTGATGCAGTGCCATATCATACAATGTTATGAAACCTTAGGAAGTTGAAGGCAAAAGCAAATTGGTGATTCAAATTACAAAGGGTGGATCACTAAGTGGCTCAGCAGTCACGACTTATTGCATGAACTGATCCTTCATAACATAATTTTTATCGTCTATAAATACATATTTGAATTCTTAGTTGAGTATCTCATTTTAAATCTATCTATAAGAACTTATTTGTAGTTGAATATTATTGAATGAGTTTAAAGTTTAGAGAAGACAATAAATATTTCCTTAGCTTTGAATATTTGATGGTTTCAATTTTTAAAAAATTGAAAATGGGTTTTGAAGATTCTTTATCTTAGACCTTTATAAAGACAATATCAATCGTACCTAGTGTATGGAAACACTAGTTGATAACGATTTTTACCTTTTTACTATGTCTAGTAGCTAAAACCACAATCCTTGGGGTATGATTATGTTATTATGGTTTTATATAATGTTGGTAGTGCTAATCAATAGCTTATTTGTTGTTTAAAAGTTATTTCATTCAGTAGTTGTGGTTAAATTTAATGTGTAGCCTAGTGTTTTTGGCTTGCTCTAGAGAGAGGCTTTAAAACAAAAATTATTGTATCAATGGTCTGTGAATAATTGGTTATCAAGGTCTAATCTCGAGAGAGTGGATCCTGAACCCTCTTCCACATATTCTTCTCTCGATAGTGAATGGACTAAGTAGAAGGTTGTTCTTAACAACACTCATTTGTGTTTGAGAGAAACCAATTTTTGATTCGGCATAAATTGTTCAAGAGAAAATTTCCCCACTGTAGTCTAGCTTAATCATTGATATGCAGTTGTTTACAATGAATTGCATTTACACGATTTTTTACCATATACCATAATCCAATCACATCAAAAATATCCTTTCTCCATATTTTATTCTTGCATTTGTTGTATTAGTTGACAATTAACTACAACCCCCCCCCTTTGATATTTGACACTTGTGTGATTCCTAATTTGATATCTTTTTCTTCGTAAATGTCTTTATCTATGATTTTATTGAGCAAACACTTGCTTTTCTATTGATTCTTTGATACAAACTACTATAGTGGTACTCGTCCCCAACCTACTAGTTGGGTATATTACTATTGAATGATTGTCGGCATTTAGTATTGGATGAGGTATACATATACATCAATCAAAATGGCACCGCTGTCGAGGGGTGGTGTTAATTAAGAATTTTTAGTTAAGTTGAATTTTTCTCTTATAAGTAAAAGGCTTACTTACTTAATTTTAGTTTTGTCTTGGTTGTTTGTGCGTTAAAATAGGAAGTATGAACATGAACGATATAAATGAAAGCCAAGTCGGCCATCAAGATGACATCAATAACCTAAACTATGTCAAAGAATCTAATTCTAATGACCCCCATATCATGGGAGGTATTTTTGTCATTAAGTTGAGTCCGGCTGTAGGGAATGCGGTGTTCCACATCACAAGTACTAGGTTGCCACGCCTGCAACGAAAATGACTTTTCAGTGGGTTGGCTCATGAGGATCCCTATGAGCATATTAGAATTTTTTAGGATGTATGCGAACCACACTCTTTCAAGATTATCTCCCAAGAATTGGTGTGGTTGATGTTGGTCCCGTTCTCTTTAATTGGAGAAGCTTGCAAGTGGATGGCTGAATTCCATGTGAATCAATCACTTCATGAAGGAGTTGGTTACCATATTTAATGTGCAATTTTTTCCCTCCTTCGAAGATGATGACTTTTAAGGACAACATCCAAATCTTAAGCGTTTTGAGAGTGGACCAATTCATGACACTTTGCTGCGATTCAAGAACTTTATGCTCCAATGCCCAACTAATGGGTTGCCTGACAACGTGTTGCTTCAGTAATCTTACCACAACTTTGACTTGATAAACAAGGGTGTTGTTGACCAACTTTCAGCAGGAGGTTTAACGTTGCAACCTTATGATATAGGGTCTCTCCTCTTGGATGTCATAATCACAATAAACAGGGGTTAGTACACCGGTGAAGATCAAGTATCTCCTCTAACATTTAAATTGACTTAGGATCAAATGGAGAAAGACCAAAAGAGGGACAAAATCATGGACAAAATCATGACACAACTAGACATATTATCAAAAAATATTATGTGAGTTGGTAATCTAAGTGCTCATACCATGGTTGTCGGGTGTGCTAATCTTAAAAAGGCAAAGTTATAAGCTTTGTACAGTGAATAGTAAATTTCCAAGCAAACCACGGTGGTGGTTATCGTTAAAACTACGTGAGGCGGGATGATAACCAAGGATGAAATAGGTATGAAGGTTGGAAAGATTGTGACCGAGAATGGAGAGACCGAAATCAAAATTGGAAGGATGGGGAGAAATATAGGTATGTGCCTCCCCATGAGCGTCAAAAGACAATGGATTCTAAAGGTGGTTGGTCTGATGTAACGACCATTCATGTCATTTTTTTTCTTAATTCCTCTTTCGATCATTTAAAGCATTTCTTCATCAACCCATGTAATTTATGACTTGCTAGCACGGATAGTTTGATCGCCTGGTTGTTCGTTTGGTTTTTGGGAAACTTTCCATATTGTTGAGGCCTTGAAGCTTGAAAAGTGACTTTTAGTTCGTTAGTTAGGTAAAAGACTACAAAATGGAATTTTGATAGTTCCAACTTCAGATTGTCCAAATTAGGCTATTAGCATGGTTGGCACAAGTATCGAGGCCTTCAGAGTGAGTTTGGACCACTAGACGTTTTAACCTTTGAAATTTTCCTAAAGTTTACTTTGGTAAATATTCTCGGAAAATTTATTCGGATAAAAAAAATTCAGCGCGGATATCCTTGTAATGTTGAGTTTGGTGTAGAACAATTTCCCATTTGACTCCCGAGGTTTCCGCACTCATTCTGAGCCCTTTATTGGTTTTTCGTTAAAAATGACCTTTGCAAGTGAGACCCACTTATTATTGAGATAACCTTTGATGGAAATTCTGACTGTGCCATTATGTCCAGAATGTTGAATATATTAGGTTAGCATAGTCCGTATGAACGCACGAGATTCCTAACAAATTTGGGGCACCTCATTGGACACTTTAAAAAGATAGTAAAAGCAGAAATCAGGTGCAACCCTTTTAGCGACAAGAATTTGGCCTTTTAACAACTTGATTTTTGGGGGTCTTAATGACCAGTTTCGTATTTTTAAAAAACCTAACTCAGGTTCAACCATCTTTTTAAAAGTGTGATATCTTGAGTTATAAAGCTCCAATTTGGGAGATTCAAGAATATAGGTTGTGAAATTTTTCCAGGGAAACGCGTTGGTAGCTTGGAAGATGCTATAGGATCTTTGTTTGAGGTAAATTGTTGTTTTCACCTGCTGTCTTGACTACTTTGTGAACCCAATTTGTGGGATATTTTGGGGATTGTTTCTACCTCATTGTATGTCCGAATTCGATGATTCCAGTGGATGTTTTAATTAGTTTTTCAAGGAGAACGTCGTGGTTTTATCAGAATTCACTGTAGACTTCCCTTTTCTTGTAAATTTACTGATCCAACTGCTGTCCCATTTCTAGTTCATGAGAAAAATTGAGTGTTGGTTGCATGGTGTTATTGTGTTTTTTTTGAGCCCCGAATCGTGTAAAAATTTGTAAAACCAGTTTGGGAGCTGTTTAGGACCTATTTTTGGAGTTAATGCTTGAATTTTTAGTATGGGTCCCACTTTCCCCGTTTTGAACCTAAAATCGTTCTGTCTTTGTTTCTTACAATTTTTAATATCTAAATGACTTTAATAATATTGTATGTCTAATTTTTTTGAAGTCGCTGCGTTTTGATGCCATTCGAAAAGGGAAAAATCTGTAGAAGTGTTCTTGGAGCACGTGGGATTGATTTACAGGTAAGCTACAACTTCCCTCTATATGCTTGAACTTAAACATGTGAACACATGTTGATTATGTTTGGATTTGGGTTGGGTAGTTATTAAAACATTGATAGGTTTTTGGAAATATAGTTTTCAGCCTATTATTTGAATTATCGGGTAACTTTGAGCATGCTTTGTGTTATTAATTGATCCTTTTTTCTATATGGAGTACTTTTTGGCTTGATATTGTTCATTTAAAGCATGTTGGGACTTAGTTTAGGTTAGGCTTGCCTTTGAAATACATGATTTAGAACTACTAGGACTTAGTTTCACCCCGATGTAGCTCGGCCTGTTTAGATCCTCGTAGACTAGTGTATCAGATGTGATGTGATAGTTTGGGACTTAGATAGGTGATAAGCTTCTACATCAAAAATATCCTTACTTCTTCGATGCCAATGTCTTCATAAGTTACGTATGCGACACTAAGTTCTTCTATGTAATTTGAAGTTTGTTTTTGATTCGGTTCCAAGAACTCACATTTATTAGCTAAGTGAGGATGGTGTTCCCATGATTATTTATGAGTATGGATCGATAGAGACTTTTTCAGGAGCTATATTGGCACTTTTTTCAGGCATCCTGATTGAAGGACCGCATTTAAAAATTTTGAGGAGCGTCCGATTCATGGTCCGTCCTCGACCACCTTCATACTTATGTAGAGAATCCATCCAAGGTCCAGCCTCGATCACTTGCATAATTTTGTAGAGCATCCAATTCAAGGCCTTACATCAATCACCTGCATACTTATGTAAATTATTCACTTCAAGGTTCGGCCACGATACCCTACATACTTATGTAAAACATCCAGTTCAACGTCCATCATCAATAACCCGCATATTTATGTAGAGCATCTTGTTCAAGGTATGGCCTCGATCACCCGTATATTTATGTAGAGTATCCCATTAGAGGTCCTATCTCAGTTACTTAAACTAGTGAGTGTCTACTTGGGTACTTTTGGTGAGTGTCTGGTTCGAGGTCCAGCCTCCGTACCGTTAGGTACTACTAATTGGGGTTGACATTTATGTTCGATGTTCTCCATTCTTAGGTTATTATATTAAGTTCTCTTTCATATAGTTATTTTATGTACTCATCTGGCTTATAGAGATTCGTTGAGTTTTTATTTAAACTTGTGCATGAGTGTATCTTAAAGGATTAAGTGTCCATTTAGGTGTAGTTACGTTATATATTTAAACTTCTGCATGAGTTACCCTCGCATTCATTCCAGTGTTACTTTGACTTTCGTTCTTGACCTCGAGTTGTGTTATTCCTTCTTTTTATATTGTCTTTACTTTTGAAGTTCATTCGTGCTATGATGCCTAATGGTTAACTATTGTTTAGTACTCATGTTATACTATGCATCTATTTTCGTTAAGCAGGTCCGAGCACTAGTAGCCAAAATTGATCGAGTTTGAGCAGTCTGATCTGAAGATTGGGGTGTGCACATGATATTTTGTACCATTTAAGTTTCCATGTGTATATATAGAGACTTGTATTTACCTTTCGATGTAGTCCAGTTTATGTGGTCCACTTGAGGGACATGTACTTGTTTTGTTGGTAGCTCGTACTAGTGATTTCAAGATTCTGGGGAATCTTTATTTGTATATATGTTTTTGTTTGCTTACTTCTATTTATATTGCTATGTTAAATTTTTCCTACTCTTGTTTAGTTTCTACCCTAAAACCTGTTACTTGTTTTTCGATTTACGTGTTGGCTTACATGCTAGTGGGTTATAGTCGATTCCATCATAACTCAAGAAATTGGGTCATGAAAAGTTTGTATATGAGGCCTAGGTTCAATGGTATCACTTGTACATAGATAATAGCTAGTACAGTTCTGAAGATCGGTGCGGAGACCTCTGTAATTTATCTTTGAAATAGAGACCCAGATAAGGGTAGACACCGACATTGTGATAGAAGTAGGTCCATAGCACCGACCCAACATAGGGAGGAGGAGCCTTATGTAGATCACGTACATCCACAACTAGTTGGGCTAGGGCCATGCTAATCACTACCCTCAACAACTACAACTCCTTATGTTTATGTCCTGCTGACTCAGATACTAAAAGGTACTGGGGAGATGCAACAGGAACAAACATCATTCCCAGCACCATCTCTAGCTACCGCTCCAGCGTTGAATAGTCGTCCTGCTGCACTACAATCAGAGGTTCAACCGACACTAGTTAATGTGGACGCCCTCCAAGACTTAGAGGAAAGTGAAATGCCACTGGTGCTAGTATAAGATGCTTGGGTTATTCAAAGGTAGGCACCACCGATATTCTCAAGGGAGATTGGGGAGCAAATGACTTTACCTCTCATCAGTTTCGTGGGCGATCCAGGCAGTGGTGGTGCACATATTAAGAGTGTAGGATATCTAGATTGCCTCCTAAATCTTTTCGTGAGTTCTCAGATGCATTCTTTACCCGATTAGTACCATAAAGTATGAGTGATACGCTTTATGATCAGTTCTCCGAATTGAATCAGGGCCCTATGACCATCATACAGTACGAGGCGAGGTTCCATGAGTTGTCTCACCATGCTACCATGATCCTTCCCATGGAGGAGGTTAGAGTTTTTTTTTTACATGGTTTGTTCTACAATCTTAGGGTCTATAGAGATAATTCTTTATAGTTTCAACTAGACATTCATTTCTTGATGTTGTTGACCATTCTCGATCCATGGAGAATATTCATCGCGAGGCCCAAGCAGACAGCGATCAGAGGTAACACTACCAAGGGAGCTAAAACATGTTCCATACTAGAGGAAGGGAATCATATGATAGGACCTGTCAGAGGTTCCATCAGTGTCAATATCATTGACCTTTTCAGCTGGTATCACCTGCTTTGAGGGAGGCCCACATCAGCAAGGTGGTCCTAGTATGAGCTAGAGTCTGAGGGTATCCGATTCCCTCCTTTCGTACCTCGATCAGGTTACTGTAGGAATTTTAGCTTTTGGGTTTTATGATTGTCGTACTCCTGACTATTTGTCTAGAGAGTGCCCCCGATGAGGATGCGGGGTTATTGTACGAGCTCCACTTGCACTTAGACCAGTCTAAGCAATTTCCTATCCATCTAGAGGTTGTGGTCAGGACTAGACCATCTGGACATTCAACTAGGCGCCAAAGGTTGAGCTCGGGGAAGTAGTCCAAGTGGTTGATCGGCCACATCGGGCAGAGGTTCTCAGGGACATCTCTATGCAGCCCTAGTGAGGATGGTAGCTAAGGCATATGACGATGTCATCAGATGTACGCTTAAATAAGCCATCAGCCTGCTATCGTATTATTTAATCCTAGGTCAACATTCTAAATATGTATTTGTTTGTTTTTCTCCCCCATTGGGTATGAGGTCTTACTCTTTAGCAGAGTCGGTTCATGTTTTGATCCAAATGGGTGAGTCCTTAGTATTGGATCAGTTATTTTGATCTTTCTTCGTTACTGTCAATGGTTATTATACTAGAGCTGATCTTATTATGCTAGAATTTTAGATTTGATATAATTCAAAGCATGGGTTGGTTATCCCCCTACTATGCGATCTTTGATTATTATGCCAAGACCGTTAACTTATCAGTTCCTGATATTCCCCCGGTGTTGTGGCAGGGTGTTTATAGTCACACACCAACGGGGATCATCTCTTTTATGTAGGCTAGGCGGTTAGTTGCTTTTCTGTGTGTTTAGCTTATTTTTCCTTTGTGAGAGATGTGTGTAGAGAGGGTATTTCACTTGACTCAGTTCCTGTGGTTAGAGAGTATGCATATGTGTTTACTACAAGACTACCGGACCTACCCTAGAGTGTGACATTGAAATTTCAATAGATTTGGAGCGCGACACCATCCTATTTATATTTTGACTTACTGGATGGCCCCTGCAAAGTTCAAAAAGCTCAGTGTTAAATTAGAGGACCTCTTAGGTAAGGGGTTCATCTGTCCGAGTGTGTCGCCTTGGGGTTCTCCTGTTCTATTTATGAAGAAGAAGGACATGACTAGGGGGATGTGCATTGACTACAAGCAGCTGAACAAGGTGATAGTAAAGAACTGTTACCCCATGCCTCATATTAATGACTTGTTTGATCAGCTCAGGATTTCGTCGTGTTTCAAATATTTCTTTGATCTATGTGTACTATCAACTGAGTATTAGGGTAATGGACATCCCTAAGACCGTATTAAGACTCTTTACTACCACTATGAGTTCCTTGTGATGTCTTTTTGGTTGACTAATGCCCCTACCACCCTTATAGACTTGATGACATGTGTGTTCAGGTCATACCTTAGTTCATTTGTTATCGTCTTCATTGATGAAATAATTGTATACAGCGGAGATGGAGTGAACATGAACAACATTTGAGGATAGTGCTCCAGACTTTGAGAGACCAAGGACTTTATGTCAATTTTCCAATGCGCGAGTTTTGGCATGAGTCTTTAGCAATCATGAGGCACGTGGTATCCAAGGAGGGTATTAGGGTTAATCCGGTAAAGATTGAGGTTTTTCGTGGTTGTAACAGGCCCACTTTTGTTACTGAGGTTTGTAGAGTCGTCGAGTAAGCGAGTTACTATAGACGCTTTGTTGAGGGAATTTCTACTGTTACAGACCCTTTAACTCCGTTGACTCACTGGGATTTTCCCTTTGTGTGGTCAGAGGAGTGTGAGATGAGCTTTAAGAAGTTCAATGAGTTTCTTACTACCGCTCTTATATTGACTCTTCCAGTTAAGGGTGAGAGCTTAACACTTTATTCTGACACATTTAGCGTTGGATTGGGTTGTGTATTGATGAAGAAGGATCGGGTTAATGCTTATGCATCGAGGCAACTTAAGGTCTATGAGCGCAACTACCCCACCCATGACTTGGAGTTGATGGAGGTACTTTTCCTGCTTAAGATTTGGAGACACTTCTTGTATGGAGTTCTATGTGAGATCTATACCGATCAAAGGAGTCTTCAGTACATCATGAGCCAGAGCGGCCTTAATTCTAGGTAGTGTAATTGTATTGAGCTCTTGAAAGACTATGATCTCTTTATTATTTATCATTCTGGGAAGGTGAATGTGGTAATAGACGCCTTGAGCCGGAAGGCAATAAGTATGAGTAGTCTATCCTTCTTATCTGTTGAGAAGAGATACTTGGCGTTGGACTTTCAGTTTTTATCCAGTAGCATGGTTTGGTTAAATATCTCAGATTCCAGAGTAATAAATTATTGTGCGGGAGATAATTCATATGAATAATCTAAACGATAGGGAATACACATACACTATCTGAATAAATTAAAAGTAAGAGTTTGAATACAATTAAAAGTTTAACTCTAACACTATAATTGAATCTAACTATGTATGAAAAAAACCTCTAAATTGACTAGAAGAGTTGGGACGTGCCCTTTCTAAATCTAGTGAAAACTGGAACTAAAACTAAAAGCAAAGAAAGACCATCATGTCACTCGTTCTCGGAGAATGAAGATTCACCACTGATGTGATGAATTGAAGATCATGAACAGATCTATGTGTGATCTGGAATCTGAGAACACGAACCTACATCAGGAGAAGATGTAGCACAGAGTATGTGTCAGTTATGGAAAGCTATTGAGCATGCAGGACAGGATAAAATTGAAAAATAATGATAACTAAATCAAATCATATATTTGAGCAATGATAAGATACAAAAAATTAGAATATACGCTTAAAAAATAACATCAAATATTTAATGCAATGAAAAATTTTATAATGTGTTACGACTAAGTACTAAATTGTAACTGATAACCTGGTCAATGCAATGGAGTTTGTGGGATCTACAATAATCGACATAAATCATACGAGTTAAATGTGAATTCTGATGTATAAGCCCCATGGAAGGACCTAATATGCCCTTCTAGAGATATAGAGGCATGAGTGGCGTGATTACTAAATGCCCACTATGGGGACTTACAACCTATGGGGCACATAGTTCTGGGACTTTAGGGTGACTAACCCTAGTCCATTCGTCATTAAGTTTCTCCCTAATGATTATGTAATTAATATGGCATGTATCCGTGAAATATCTAACTTAGCATGTGTAATTCATGATATGAAAGAACTACATAGCTAGGTTTCCGACTTCATGAAAGGATTTACACAAAACAATGTTAGGATGATTATAATATGATTAGGAACCTGAGTAACTAATTCATAATAATCTATAAAAATTTTTGAAACCATAGCTCCAGATAATATGGAGGGAATCAAGAATCTAACTGAACGAACAATCTAACTGTTTCTTCTTCTCGTTATGTATTTTAATGATCTCCTTTAATCTTATGTTTCACTTACAAGTCCAATGGTTCATTGTAGTCCCATACTTACAATGAATCGAGTAAGCAATTACCAAGACGAAAGAGATTATTTGGCTAATCTACTTTAGATTTTTCATTCTTATTTTCTATGGGTATGATTATATATATATATATATATATATATATATATATATATATATATATATATATATATATATATATATATATATATATATATATATATGCAAATATTTACTGTCTATGCCCATTTTTTAGATGTTTCATAATCCATTCTCCATTATTGGCTACCTTACTTATATGATAAATATTTCATTCTTAAATTTTGTATGAATGAAGATGTCATCATTATAATAGAGTTTGCCTAACAATGTTATCCTTTTTTACAACGAAAATGAAAAGAACATTCAAAGGTAATTTAATTTTTTTGTGTGGGTTGCTCTCCCTAGATGTGATCTCCTCCTTATTATGTGTAGATATTAACGTTGACTCTGAATCCTGAGTTTTGCTCTCCCCTTTCAAATTAGCAAAAAGAAAAGAAGAACAAAAGCATAGATATATAATAGACTAATGCATATCACAAGAAATAACTAGGCATTAAAAAGATAAAAGTTAATGATTAATAAGCACTCGCATAAGAGAGCATCGAATATTCCTTTGTTATTAATGTTTTAAATGGCTTACAAGAATATAAACTTCCATAATCTTTGTAACACCCCAAATATTTCTAATCTAAAGCACAAACCATTCTTTATTTGCATTTTAAAATCTTATCGGGTGATTCTTAAATTGTCCATATGTGTAAAGGTTATTTCTTTGGTGTTCGAATGGATTTGGATATCAATTAAGGTCACAAGAACCCCCTAGTGTGAATTTTGGTTGAAAGCTTTATTGTCAAATATATTTCGACATAAAGTTCTACATATGTCGACTTCAAACAATTATATTTCCTCACACATAATTAATAAGGATGTCCATGACCTTTCAAATTGAAGAGCGTCTTTCCAATGCCATCAAATTTGCCTTATTTCAAGTTTGCAGTAAAAGGTTATGGCCAAATTACAAGAGACTGCTATACCATAGTTTCTTGAGCTTGTGAACGACGGATACTACCAAGTCGTTGGAAAAGTACTGGTAGTAAAATTTTGGGACCTAATTCCTGTGATCCATCTTACGGGCCGTGAGAACTACATACTATGGGCCATCGTTTCGACTTGTAATGAACATTTGAGACTTAAAAATTCAATATAAATTCCACGTATGGGATCTACGATCCATAATCAAACAAAAAATGAGAGATAGTCTAGTAGACAATCTTCATCAGTTATTAAGAGGGTAGTTTAGTCTTTTTTACCCCCTCTAAGCCTAAACCACGACCCCTTTTTGTAACACCCCAGAAACTTATTCAAACTAAGACTGAAACTATCCTTTGTAGTGAGTGAGATTTTTGCAAGGAATTTTAAATTTCATAGTTGTTAAGGTTACTATATGTAGAACCTTTAGTTCTAAAGAACTAAATTGAGAATAACAAAAATCTGAAATTTGGAGAATTAAGCTAAGTATGAGTTTTGGGTCAATTTCTAACGACCAAAACTCCTAGCACAAGATGAGATAGGTGTGGTTCAAGATACCTTATGAAAAATCTTTGAATTATATTTCCAATTACACCGAGTTTTCTAATTTTGGAGTTTGCTATGTAATAAATTTTGATGAGTCAGATATTTCCTTTTTATGTTAGGTTTTCCAGTTAAGAAAAGTTTGCAGAAAATAGTAAGGGGTAGTTTGGTCTTTTTCTTACCCAATTAGACTTAATTATTTTTAGTAATGTTGTATGTGTATAATCCTAATAGGTTCCATTTTTTAATCCTAATATACGCCTAGTATTTTTGTTAAAAGTTCAAGAAGAGAAAAAAAGAGGAAAGAAGAGAAAAGAGGAGAAAAGTGGAGAGGATCAAGCGTTTGTTGAGATTCTTGTGTCTTGTTGCGGAATTTCGCCATGGGTATAATACCTAAGAGGTATGTGATATTCATTATGTTGGATTAGTTCACCCACATGCCAGATATGTTATTTTAAGCAAAATTTCATTCTCAAAAGTTGACGGATTTAAGTTCTTAATTGATAAGTGTTTTTGAGGTTCAATATAAATCTTGTCTTGTTGGGGTTTTGAAGAATTCTTGAGATGAAAGTGATTGTTTGGAGTATTTTTTTCTAGAGTATTAGTGTCTAATTAGGTTTTGTAATTGAATCTAAGGAATAGTTAAGAAAATAATCGATTAAATGCGATTTAGGATCACAAATGAGAGGCGAAATTCATCGAGTCTTAGCCAAGGGAAAATCTGGCGCAGCGCACCCAAATTCAGCGTCTGATGTTAGGGGCTAGCGCACCGCACTCGGAACGCGCCAAGTTCGCCTTCCATCACTTTTTTTTGTCCGGTTGTCCCATTTGAACTCATTTAAATTGTATCTTCACACCTTCTAATTCTAAACAGTTTAAACTACTTCTAAACACTTATGAATCATTCATAACATGAATCATAAAATTTAACTAATAATGCAGATTCAAGGTAATGTTAAGGATAAGTTTTTTTAGTTCTTTCGAACCTTTTGAGGGAGTTCCTTTGAGTCCTTTTGAGGAGCCTTCTACAACTTCTATGAACTTTTTTTAAGACTCAAGCAAGTGAGCATGAGAGTTAGGAGAATTTACTCATGAGTCTCCAATATCACCTATATCCTTCATATCATGAACCATAACCCTTGAAATCTTAATTCACATTCAAGAAATATCTATAGGTAAAATAGAAGAAAGCCTTTGAGTTCGATTGTTAATCCTTTGAGATCGACTACTGATTTGAGATAATATTTGTGGAATTAAGTAGGAAAATTATAAAATTTTTATAAATGAGTTCCATGTAGGGATGTAGACCTTTAGGTCGAGTCGTTCGTGCCCATAAATTCAACATTGGCTCCATAAATTTTAGTATCATTGAGAGCAGTAATATCTTCAAGTTCTAAGTCTTGAGAGAATTATAAGAGTTTTATAAATGAGTTCCATGTAGTATTGTAGACCTTTGAGTAGAGTCGTTCGTGCCCATAAATTCAACATTGAATGCATGAATTTTTGTATCATTGAGAGCAGTAATATTTTCAAGTTCTATGTCTTGAGTATTGAGTTCCTAATCTCCATTGAGATTATATTTCTAATAATGAGAATATTACATGTTACCAATGAAGTCGTTGAGTTGAATTGTTTATGCCAATAATTTTGCATGAACCTTATAATTAGAACAGTCTTGAAATAAGAAGTACCTTTGAGTTCCCGAGTTGAGTAGTTAACACTCATACTTTAATTCAATAAAAGTTAAGTCATGTTTAGAAGTTAAGAATCAAGTCAAAGTAATGTTTCGAAAGTTCTAAAAAGTCTTTTACAAAAGGTTTAACTTTGTTTCGAGAATTAAAGTTCAAGTTGAGAATAGGGTAAAGAGTAAATAGTAAAGTTGAAGTTAATTCTTCAATATTACATTGGGACTATGTGTTCCCAATAATATTTAAAATATTTTCACATTTAAATAAGAACTAAATTTGAGATTTTCAAAGAGCCTTTGGGATAGTTTTCACAAAAGAGTACTAGATTTTTAAATGAAACAAGAAGGGAAACTAAGATTTCCAAGATAGCTTTTGAGACGTTCTTGAGCACTAATCTAAAATCACAGAAGAAGTATGTTTTTATAACATAAGAGCTACTATATTTTTGATGTAGTATTGATCACCAAATTAGGGGCGAGTATGACTTCAAATAACTCATGTCTCTGTAAAACAATGTAGCCACCATGGGTAAAAAAGGGTCATACTTTTTAGATGAATCCTTTTCAAAATAGACTAGTGGATCAACTAAGTTAAGTTAGGTCCTATAGTGATGGCAAGGTATAGGATGGACCTTGGTAGTGTGACGTTAAGTGTTGTATCATCAGTATAGATATAAGTTATGGTTGTCGGTTAGAGAATCTCCAACATAAAATATATTGATATATTATATGAGTAAAGTTTAGTATTCATTCCATTTTCTTCAACAAACTAAGTTGATTTTCATGTTTTATAAAGTTTTCTATATAATGCACGTGTATCATTGCTTTATATTGAGTTGAGTACTTAGAGTCGAATATCATATCTTTGTATTAAGTATCTAATCTTTGAGTTGCGTATCTTATCCTTGAGTACTTCTAAGTTATGAATTTTTGAGTATCCTTAAGTATTTGTTGAGTTTAGTTAGTTTTAAAAGAAGTAAGTATCTGTCAATTTTTATCAAGTTCAAGCTTATGTTATGCTTTGGAATTCACAACTCAAATTCAAGGTAAAGTTAAGAGTTATGTGTTGAGAGATCTTCCAATCATTTCCGGAAAACCTAGAGTGGTGCTCCTCATATGTTCCCAAGGGCTGGGTCGAAGCCCTTGCAGCGAGCCCATATGCAACCTTTGATGTTAGGGGTTGGCGGCCAGTGCCCAGAATGTTCCAGGGTCGCCTTCCCCCACTTTTTTCCCTTGGTTGTTTAGTTAAATCCCATTTAAAGTGTATTTTAATTCCTATTTATTCTATTCACTCTAAACTACTTCCAAGCACCTAGAAATACCTTGAATTCATAATTCAAATTCAAGGTAAAGTTAAAAGTTAATTCTTGAGAGTTCTTCCGATCATTTCGGGAAGGTTTCTTTGAGTCCTTTTGAGGAGTCTTTGTTTCAATAGTAAAGAAAGTGAGTATTATAGTGAGGAGAATGTATACATTCGTACACTTTATAATCATGATATTCTTCATATCATGAACCATAAATCTTGAATTCATTATTTACATTCAAAAGAGAGCTAAGAGTAGAGTTCAAGGAAGCCTTTCAGTTTAATTGTGAATCCTTTGAGATCCATCATCACATTAAGGAAATTTTTGAGTAACTAAGTATGAGAAGTAGAGGAGTCGTATACATGATTTCCATATTTATATCTTGACCCTTGAGTCGAGTTCTTCATGCCCATAACTTCTGCATGAATTCCATAAATTATGTATCATTAAGAGGACTAGGATCTTGAAGTTCTATGTCATGTGTATTGTGTTTCTAATCACCTTTGAGATTACATTTATAATAATGAGATTATTACAGATTACCCATGAAGTCCTTGAGTTGAATTTTTCATGCCCATAATTCAGCAAGAACCTTAGAAGTCTAGTAGTCTTGAGATGAGAAGTATCATTGAGTCCTTGAGTTGAGTAGCTGATGCTCGTACTTCTACATGAACCCTCTGAGTTATTCATTCTTGAAATGAGAAGTATCATTGATGTTTTTTAGTTCCATGTATTAATTTTCATTTGTGGTTATTGAAAACCTTTAATTGAGTCCTTTAGGTCAATATTTCAGCATGAACCGTGTTTTAAGAAATCTTGTACAAATGTTTTAACTTTGTTTTCATACTTCAGCATTGAATTGTGTAAGAGTAAAAATTAAGTTTAGTTTCTTCATTAGAGTAAATGGTACATAAATAATTCTAAAGAGAAAATATTCTCACATTTAAATAAGAAAGGGAAATGAGATTTCCAAAGAGCCTTTGAGCTAGTTTTTTGGTTAAAGAGTATGCATTTTCATGAATAAGCAAGACTTTGATTTCCAAGATAGACTTTTAGACAAGTTTTGAGAAATTACTTCAAATCACAAAAAGAAGTATATTTTTAAACATAAGAGCTAGTAACATATTATGAGAGTAGTATTGAACACCGATATATGGCAGCGTTCTGACAACTCACAACCCCCATAAATCATGTAGCCACCATGGGTAGAAAAGGGTTAGATGATTCCTTTGTGCTTTTTACCATAGAATAGTGTATCCACTTAGTAGTTAAGGTTGTATATTCATTTCAAGGTATTGGACGACCCTAACAACGTTAAGAAAAATGATATATCATAACAATAACTCTTAAATGATGGTTGTCGGTTAGAGAAACTCCCACGATAGTATTTTGTATTTTTATATACATCACAAAGATTTGTATTTTCATTTATAAACAAAGTTTATAATGTATCCTTGCATACAAACTAAATATACTGTATTCCTAAATACACCGAGGTGCTTTCTATTGTTTTTAAAATTTTTCAATATGTGCATATCTTATTGTTGCTTTGTGGTGAGTTGAGTATCTTATTATTGAGTTGAACCTTATTTCGTTGAGTTGAGTATTTAATTTTTGAGTTGACTATCTTATTCCTGAGTTTAGTTGAGTTAGTTCAGAAGAGGTAAGTATGTTTCCTTTTTATCAAGTTCAAGTTTATGTTATGCTTTAAAATTCCCCTTAAATGTACGTACATTCCATGTACTGAGCCATTTATCCTACATCTTTTTATTTAAGCAAATTATGATATTATTGATCATTAACGGAAGCTTTGTGGAAATCACATGGAATTCGACTTAGCTATGGTGACCCTCCTTGCTTTTGGATGATTTCATTTACATTTCAGTTATATCAGTTGTTAGGATGTCGTGAGTCTTGTCTTGACTTTCATCTTTGTCAGTTAGAGACTACAAGATAGACGAAAAATTTTAAGAATTTTTTATTTTTTTTAAAATGTTTTAATGACTTAATTTTCCTATTTAATGAATAGTTGAGTAAGTTACTTTTATTCTGAGTTTTTGATCAGATTTAAAGCTTTGTGTTTGATCATTCATGAATATTTATTCAGTTCTAAGCTTTGTATTCTTGAGTTAGTCTTTTGCTTATAGTAATCCAAGATGAGGGTTCGCTTGCGGATCAACAATTGTTCTTGGGTGCTGACCACGTCCAGGGTGTAGGCTCGGGTCATGACAATATACAAGTATTATAAAAAGACGATAAATATGAAAGGTCACCTAACAAACTGATGTGGTGTCAAAAGGAATAGCAGAATCAGTTATCCACATCAAAATCTTATTTTTCTTAAAGATCGTGCTATGCCAACCGAAGGATGATTTCTGTAAAAAAATTTCCTTCCTTCTAAACTATAATCCTAAAAATTATACTACATTCTTTGAAAATTGGCAGTACTTAATATGAATTAATACAAATATATTGTTGTAATGCAATAAAATTCGAAGAACAAAAGGTACAAAAATTTTCTAAAATATCTTATAAATTAATTGGTGTTTTATTTAGAATAGATAAAATGAAGTGGTCGTACTATTATAATGTATTACTCGTAAAAGTACTTCACTTTTTATTTTTATAGGTTTGTCCTTAAGAATTACAATAAGAGTAGATGAAAAAACTTGATTACAATATTATTTATTTATTGCTCCATAAAGTATCATTCACTTTTTAAAAGTTTATGTTGAAGATGTATGTCTATAGTAAGATATATATCATATATTTATACCAAAATTATATAGGATCAATAACGTATAAAATTAAAAATTTGCAGACAAAGTTTTTTAATCTGCATATTTCTATTTTATTGTTTAAGAAATAAGTTAGTCTTAGGGTGTATAAAAGTATGTTTTTTATGATTATTTAAATCAACTTTTTAACTTAATGATTTCTTGCTTAATCACTCTTTTATGTAATTTAAATATTATTATTAAATTAGATATTTAATTAGGAATTCATAGAGTTAAGTGAAAAGGTCAATACATATTCATGTAATTAAAATGATATAATATTTACAAAGAGGGGCCTAAAATGCTCTCAACTATTTGAAATGATGCAATATTACCCTCCATTCAACTTTCGGTCTCCAAATACCCTTCACGTCAAACTTTGGGCAAAAACCTACCTTTATTTTTCTTATGGCTCGCACTCATAAGGTTGATGAATAGTAAATTCTTACACAGTCTCATAGTTTAAGCGCAATTTAGGCCCTCCTCCATTAAAAAAAATTGGAATTACTAATATATGGGACTATATATTTGGCCTTATTTTGACTTCCATGGTATTTTTTGTTCTTGGATCTTATCCACCATTTTAAATTTAAGATATTTTAAATCTAAGAATAAAATAAAAATGGAGAAAATTACAACGAGTATCATTTATGAATGGTTAGTTCAATAGAAGATGATTTTAATTAAGCAATTATTTATGAATACTATAATTTTTCAATTGCATGTATCAAAAAATCAAAATAAAAACATGAAAATAAACTCTTTTTCTGTTCCAACAAATCATGAAAATAATAAAAATTCAAACAATATGAACAAGTAGGTTCACTTCGAGGTTGAATCCTTGATATCTTTTATTAATTGAAAATAAGAAATGAAAAAAAATAAAACGAGGAAAATGAACAAGAGACCTAGATAACTGATAGAAAATATAATATTAATAAAAAAATATTAATCATTTGTAAAATTGACAATCAAACAATACAAGATAAATTTTAGTTAGATATCTAAATATGAACTTGGTAGTAAGTTATGGGTTGATATAAAATATGTCAATGCAAAGATATCATGAAATTAATATTTTTAATATTAGTTTCAAGCTTATTGGCACAAAATATGAATCATAGGTAGTTTCATTATTTATTTGAAAAGGATTTGAATTAGGACAAATTTTGCAACATAATTAAAAAATATTTAATAATTTTACTTTAGACGACTTGTCAAAAATAAGATAAAATATGAACCAAAGGTTTGCATCGAGGATATTATTGAGGCAAAAGGTTAACGTTAGAGATAATTGAAGGTCTAAAGAGGGATGAAGGTAAAAAGGTTTTTAATTTGAGCCAAAATGTTAAAAGATTTAATAGTTAATTTTATAATATTTAATATATAGAGGGGCAAAATTATAATCAAACAGTGGCTTCTTGCTAAAAAAAATATTTGGAGCCGAAGGTTTAAATCAGTGGCACGTAGAAATATGCCAAATCATTTTTATGACGATAGTGTCTAGACAAGCTTGCACATTCCATTGTGTACTTTAACCACCCATCAGCATAGGATAATTTTTTTATATACATTTAGACAAATTGGAATCATCTGGTGCCTTTTACTTCCAACATAGATTTTGAACTTGCAAGGTAGCAGAGTTAGCTGTAATAATCCAGAAAACAACTTTATGAAAACCATCATTTAAAAGGAAGGATTAAAAGAATCCTACATGACATTAGAAATAGTGTAGAATATGAACTTCAACAAGATTAGTTAATAATAACAAATTGAGCACCGAACCATGATTCTAAATGGATGAAAGATATATTATTAGAAATCATCATTAGTAAATATTGTTGCCAATCAAGCCCAAAGCAATAGTGGTAATATCTAGGTATATTAGCCTAATAGATATGCTCTAGTAAATGCAAGTTGTATTACTAAAGGTAGAAAACCAACAAGACATACTATTTTCTTTATTAAGTTCTATTTCCACCTTATGTTTTACTGACCATACTTATTCTAGATGATCAGTACCAAATAAAAATAAAAATAAGATATTCAAAATATATGAAAAAATGCTTAAATCTAAACATGGAAATCACACACAACCATAATAAAGCAGATTGACTCTCATAAATATGAAACAAGAAGATGAAGCAACAAACAAAAAAGAAAGGACACCCTATAAGAATCAAGAAAGAATGGTTTGTTTAGTTGCAACAAGTGTTTTTGTTATTTTTGTACAATAGGAATCACTGAAATGGACAAAACCTACAATGAACAAATTTTTGTATTTGAATCATAAAAGAAACAATAGTTAAAGTAAGATAAATACAATTTCACACATTAGAATAACTTTCTTAGGTACAGATATTCAGGTCAAAGTGACAGATCAACCAAATAAAATAATGACAAGGGAGCGAAGTTACAAATGTCATTCACACAAATTTTCTTTTTAATGAACCTTGAATGCATATTCCTTTTGTAAGCTTATATGATTATCAAATTGGTCATTCCAGTAACTATAAACCTCAAATTGGAAAAAGATAAAATCATAAGGAAACAAAGTAAAATTCATCAACTAGTTATAACTTTTCCTTAATTGATTCAATACGATGCAACAACTCTTTTACATTCATTTTTGTGAGCCACCCAAAACACATATGCCAACATTCAACATCTTTTCGATGTCAATACGAGAATTAATAAATCTGTAAATTCATTAAAGCTACACTACTTGTGAAACAAAATGCGTATTTTAATCAGAGTATTGACAAAAATACTCTGGATCCAAATCGATGCTTCATCTGAATGTCCCATCCATGTAAACTTGTTGAGCCTAGTCTAGATGGGAAACATGCCCACATATGTAGCCATCCACTGTTGCCTCACATCTAATATAAATTATAGCATCATAGTCTAAATTGATAAGCTTACATCTAAGGTTACAACAATAGTCTTGGAAAAACTAGGCACAATGCAACAAATATAAAAAAGCATGGTCTCTACTAAAGGCTAACATTGGTCTTACACTCTTCGGTCATACTTGAATTTTGTGCTAATTTGGAATTTGTTTTGGTTATTTTTCTTCCTCCTTTTTTAACAAATTTTTTGGCTTTGAGACGTAGAAGCTAATAACTACAAGGGAGTTTGATTAGCTAGGGAAGGTGGTGGTGGTATACCTTCCCTTCTTGTTTGTTATCCACTTCCATCATCTCGTGAGCAAGAGCTAACACCAGATGAAAGATCTATGGCATTTATGTCATGCGTCGTGAAATACTACATCTACCTCCTGGTGCATGTAATACCTTCTAAATACAGGGACTTCCTCCGTACTTCTCGAGAAGAGAAGTTGCTCATAACCTTTGAGATGTAATTTACTGAATCATTATATTTTATGCTTGTTCTCAAATATCTTTTAAGTGTAGTAGGGAAAAATCAACAAATATGTTCAGAAACTAATAATTATTCAGTAAATAACATATGAATAAATATGATCTACTTCTCTTCTGGAGTTGTCCGGTGGAAGTCCCTCTATATAAAGTGTTTTAGGATAACAAGGAGGGAGAGGTAGTATTTCATGAGCCCTCGACAGATATATCATAGCTCTTCCATTTGGTGCTAGCTCTAGCCCACGAGTTGATGCAAGTGGATCACAAACTGGGAGGGAAGGTTTACCACTACCACCTTCTCTATCTAATCCAACTGCGAAGTATTTATTAAAATCCAACTACGTAGTTTTTATTATCTTCTACGTTTGGAAAATAAGAAAGTTTCTACAAGAGGAAGAATAATCAAAGGTTAATCGAAATTTGCACGAAATTCAAACATGCCTGAGGAATGTAGAAGAAGTATCAAATTCAGCTTCACGTTTACCAAACTTACCTTTAGTGATTATCAAACCTCTACAACATATGTGACCATCATTATAAGTAGCTCTGGTAGGAGAATCAGACAGTATAAGGTTAATTTGGCCTCAACAGATGTAGTCATATCTTTTATTTCTTAATTAAATTAAATATTTATATAAAAGAATGTAGTTCTTGTTTAATTGATGTAAACAACCGAATATATCTCTACATGATATATACCAAAGAGCCTTATCGAAGATAACCTTTTTGGCTCTGTGAGTGCATAGAAGGAATCACCTCGCTGATTGAGGCCAATAATTTGTTGATATTCGTACGAGGATATAAGACTTTGAAATACTTTTTCACTGAAATCTTACTTCTAAAAGCATTTTTCTGTCCATCTTTTGGAGCCTAAAAACGCTTTAGAAGATATAAATATCTATCCTTCAAGGTGCCTAAACCTGCAACTCTTTTTCCAGCCTCCCAGCTCCACTTATCATCCACATTTGGCAATTCTACAGTAGACTATGATAAACCTTCGCCAGATTCATACTCTTATACCGGATAAACTTGAAGCCCAATGCAATTTATTCTAGATGCACTCCCATTTTATACAACAAGTGTACGAATCTCCCCCACCTCCTCCGTTGCTGAATTTAGATAGAAATATCTAATTGTATTGATACTAATGAAACCATATAAAATTAAAGAAGAAACTTCAAAAGTCCACATTAGAAAGTCACAACCCTTCAGAAAATTCATAGTTTTATTTTAAAAAAATGTAACAATTCATAGAATTCACAACTCTTAAGACTTGTAATAACTCTTCATAAAAGTCATAACTATTCAAAAAGGGTTCACAACTTTTCATAAAAGTAGAAAATCTTCAAAACGTCAACTCTATATAAAAGTCACAACTCTTCATTTTACATTCACACCTTTAAAAACCTAAGAATTACTCAGAACATTAACTAAACTGTTTATTTATAGATCCTACAACATGACAATCCTAATATGCTATCAAATCCTTCGATAGGTAAAAATCTAATGTTCGGATGAGTTCAGAAAGTACGAAAAAACACAAATCTCCTTTTAGAAATGTCATAAAAATGTCAATCTCACATACTTATATTTATCTTCCGAAACCATGTCATTAGAAATCCAATCTACAGGAGGAAAATTGTTAACTAATTTTTGTTGTACACATTAGTATTATGTTTTTAATTTAGTTCACCTCTAATTTTAGAAGAACACAATCAGCTTGGCCATATATTTAATTAAACTTATTACTATTTATAGGAGAAATCTTAATTTAGAATAGATAGGTAGCAGTTACAACTATTATTAAGTGGCGGAACTAGGTAATTGCAATGTTGTCAGTTACAAACCCTTCGCTAAAAAATTATAATGTGCAATTAAGGCAAACATAATCTTCCTAGTTATATGAAAAATGTTGAATCCCCTTGACATAAGGGTAGATACTTTTGTAGTGGCAAATGAAATTCAAAATCTGTTTCGATCATATATTCAAGTTGTAGGTGTACAATCTAGTATTTATCTCTATCAACCACTGTTGTAATTACATTTGGGAGTCCTATTTAAACAATCTACGACCTACAGATCAATTGTTTAGAAATAACAATTAGAACTTGATACGTTCTATAAATTATTTTGGGTCATGGGTTGTTCATGTGGATCGAACCCGACCCAATATAGATTTTGTAAAAGAAGCTATATATTATTTTGAAAAGATGGAAACAATTACATTGTTTAACCGTAACATACAATTTATTTAAAATAGTTCTTCATACTTGAAGAAAGACGTAAATATCATAAACAAAAAAATAAAGAAAAAGAAAAATGACAGACCATTTATTTTTTAACATTGACATCAAACAATCCAAAAGGATACTTAATTCATGTCATTGCACTTTCTTTTCTTTAGATTCAAAGTCCGAATCAGAGCAACTCCTCAACGAAAATATCATTTATAAGTTTTAGGCTATGGTTAAAAGATACACTATGTTATTCCACTTATTGTTGATAATTACATTGGTATCAAAGAGATGTTAATTGTTCTATACGTGAGATGTTATTTCTTGAAATAAACCGTGTTTAGGTGTTTTTTTTTAAAAGAAAAAAATTCTTATAGGAAAAAGTAATTTTGATCTAGAGAATAAAAATTCTGCGAATTTAAAAATAATATTTATTCTTACCTTTAAGACATATAAGTAGATAAAATCTAATTGGATATAGATCCGATGAGAATTGAACTCGCCATCTTTTGATCTAAAATAAGATGTGTTACGATTATTCCATTGATCTGATTTGTAAACGACTAATATATTTATTTTCTCCATTGTTCATTTGTACAACATGTCTGGAAAAAAAATTGTTTCTCCATAGTTTTGTGGGTTTGCTTTTTTTTTCTTTTAGGAATTTGAGGATTTATTTTTCTTTATTATGAAAAAGATGATTGTTCTAATTTAAACTAAAAGAAGAAATAATATTCCAGTACAATGTCTTTCTTGAAGAGTTGAAAAGGTTTGCAGTATATCAATGATTTTTTTTAAAATAAAAAGGGAAAGGTTTTATGCATTTTTTTAATGTTTAAAAAGAAATTAGTGCAGTACTAGTACTAAAGAAGTGTAGTACAAGTTATACTATTACTATATTTTTTAATATGGGAAAAGGTGAAGTCCTCTGTTGCATATCTTTTGCTGGATAAAAGATTAATATTGTTTTTATTTTTTAAGTAGTCATATTAGATTTTTTTGAAGAATTATACATATAATAAGCATGTCAATAACATTGGTCTTGATAAATTCATTTAGTCCTTGTGGTCTTTAAACATTTTTTTATCTTCTACAAATGATAGTGACATATATTGCCACATTTAATGGTTCAGCAATTCATATTTTTTTCTTGTTCTTATTTCCCACATGGATTAACATGAACAAACTTGAATTATTCCAAGTGGAAATTCACGAAGTCTAGTAAAGGGAGAATGTTTCAGCACCTGATTTGATTTACCTCTTTGAATTGAAGAGCGTTGAATTGGCTGGATTTGTTCAAATTTCAAAGTAGAGAGTCTTAGATTTTTAACATACACTCTCTATGAACCTTGGATTAATAGATTGACTATTCTTTATGATGACACTTGATCTTGCCAGCTTTTTAGGGTTCATATTTATTACCATTAAGACTTGTGAGATGATTTTAGATTTAGATTACTTGTTATATGTTATTGCTCTTTCGAATTACAATATATAAATTATATATTTTGATTTTTTCCAATTTATGTTATTAGACATAAAAATCACTGTTATTAAAGTCTTAAATATATTGGTATACACATTAACATATTATTTCAAAATTTTGTTGAATATTGAATTTGTAGATAATTATTGTATTCTTATATGTCTTTTCGATTTTACATTGCATATAAAACCTTTATGAGAATTGATTTGAATTAATGTGTGTGTCATATGCATGAAAGATTAAAAATTCTTGCCTTATTATATCTCAACATATATGCATGACATAAAAAAGTATCATTGATGTCTAAAACAAATGTGAAAAACTTAATGGTGACAATAATGACATTTGGAATCGTAAATATGGTACATACTGAAAGAGAAAAATGGTCTCCTCAATCAAACAAAATCAACCAAAAAAGGGTAACACTGAACAATATAGATGTTGAAGTTTGTAAGGCTTGGAGAAAGGCTAATCCTACTTCCAGTTGAATACTAGCTAGTTCTGTGGTTGATGACCTCATACATTAATTTGATAAAATGCATACTCCTCATACTATGTGGGCACATCTACGAGGAACGTACTGGGTACGTCTGTGACCCACCTCCTATAATTGACTATGAAATTTGACACTTAGAAGAAGCTTCATGATCAAAATATCAAACAACACCTTACGATGATGTCTAACATTACCGCTCAACTCAAAAGTATTGATCATGTTCTTTAAGATGACAAATAATTCTAGGCAGTGATTCAGTTAGTTACCAATAATTGGGAACATTTGAAGGTAAACGTAACTGTCACGACCCAAAACTGAGCCGCGACTGGCACCCACATTTACCCCCCCGATGTGAGCGAACCAACCAATCTAAACCTTATCATTTCAATTTAATATCAACATAAAGTAATGCGGAAGACTTAAACTCATAAATAAAAGACAATTCAATAACTTCTAAATTCAACTTCTATTAATTCCCCAAAATCTGGAAGTCATCACCACAAGAACATCTATGATCAATTTACTAAACTAAGAGTATTCTAAGAAACTAAAACAAATAAAAGCTAGTCTATGCCAAAACTTCAAGGCATCGAGACATGAGGAAGGAGATCCAGTCCAAGCTAGAAGCATTAGCTCACCCTGAAGATCCGGTGTGACGAAGACTGGCTTGAACTACTGTTGAGTCGAAGATGACGGCACTTTTGCTGCACTCCACAAATAAACAAAAGGAAAACATAAAAGTAGGGGGTCAGTACAACCACAAGTACTGAGTAGGTATCATCGGCCAACTCAAAATAGAAAACAGTATATATCAAGTAACATCATAAAATCAACTAATATCCTTAGCATGCAGCATTTACAATTACCATAATCCTTGGTTACAACACCAAGCACATCAATGAGGACTCACGCCTCCTCATCATACTCGTTTGGGAAACATGTTCTTTAGATTGAGTATATTAGTATCTTTCAAGATTCATTATGTTATTTACTCTCGTGTCGGTACGTGACACTCCGCTCCCTCATTCTATCCTGGTGTCGGAACGTGACACTCCGATCCTCATATTCTATCCTGGTGTCGGAACGTGACACTCCGATCCTCATATTCTATCCTGGTACCGGAACGTGGCACCCGATCCATATACTATCCTGGTGTCGGAACGTGACACTCCGATCCTCATATTCTATCCTGGTACCGGAACGTGGCACCCGATCCATATACTATCCTGGTGTCGGAACGTGACACTCCGATCCTCATATTCTATCCTGGTACCGGAACGTGGCAACCGATCCCCTAATCTCACTACTTTCGTTCATTAAGCCTTCTTTTATACCAAGGCATCGTCATTAACAAAGTAGATTAGGGTTTCTTCAAGATTTAAGATTCAATAGCTTTATCATGCTTATTTTATCACAATCATGTATATATATAAGATCACATCATGCATACACGCAATTAAGCATATAGAAGACTTAATAATACTACTCAACACATATCATTCGCTATTAAGAGTTTACTACGAATAGTGTAAAAACCATAACCTACCTCCACCGAAGAATTGCGGATCAACAAGCTATCTTCTCAAAATCTTGCTATCCTCTTCGTTTCTCTCTCCTCTCATACTCGTTCTCTTTCTCCTTTTTCTGTCTCTCTTTGTTCTTTCTATTTTTCTTATTCAAACCCTCTTTCTTTTACCCTAATTAATATATAATTAAGAATAAAAGATGGCAATAATAACCCACTAATTAACTTAAGGTTACCTCTTTTAACCCCCAAGTAATTAGACTTATTAACATTAACCCTCTAACTTTATAATTAAAGCAGGAATAGTCAAAAACGTCCCTTAAAACGTGTAAAGAAATCCGACCCAGACTGGGATTGCGTAGCCCGTGACGGTGTCACGACCCAAATCAGGGACGCGATTGGCACCCACATTTACCCTCCTATGTGAGCGAACCAACCCATCTAAACCTTAACATTTCAAGATATATCAACAGAAAATAATGCGGAAGACTTAAACTCATTAATAAAAACAATTCAATACTATTATTATTATCCCCAAAATCTGGAAGTCATCATCACAAGAACATCTATCTCAAATTACTTAACTAGGAATGTCTAAGAACAAAATAACTAAAAAGCTAGTCCATGCCGGAAGTTCAAGGCATCAAGACTTGAAGAAGAAGACCCAGTCCAAGCTAGACGCATTAGCTCACCCTGAATTTCTGATGAAGTGAAGACTGGCTAGATCTGCTGTTGAGTTGGAGTTGACAGAACGTTTGCTGCATTACACAAATAACAAAGAGGAAAACATGAAAGTAGGGGGTCAGTACAACCACACGTACTAAGTAGATATCATCGGCCAACTCAAAATAGGGAACAGTATATATCAATATTAATGTAAATCAACTACAATACTCAACATGTAGCAATAACAACATGAATTCATCAATAACTACAACCGAGTTCACACATGAGGACTCAAGCCTCAATACCATACTCATTTGGGAATTAAGTTCATTAGATTGAGTATATTCATTATCTTTCAAGATTCATTATCTTTCTTCCTCTTGTGTCGGTACGTGACACTCCGATCCTCTATTTCTATCCTGGTGCGGAACGTGGCACTCCGATCCTCATTCTATCCTGGTACCGGAACGTGGCACCCGATCCATATTCTATCCTGGTGTCGGAACGTGACACTCCGATCCTCATATTCTATCCTGGTACCGGAACGTGGCACCCGATCCATATCTATCCTGGTGTCGGAACGTGACACTCCCTCCTCTATTCATCTATCCCTGGTACCGGAAACGTGGCACCCGATAATATTCTATCCTGGTGTCGGAACGTGACACTCCGATCCTCATATTCATCCTGGTTGTCGGAACGTGACACTCCGATCCTCATATTCTATCTTGGTACCGGAACGTGGCACCCGACCCCTAATTCATCAAGCCTTCTTTTACACTAAGGCATCATCATTATCATTATATAATTTATCAAGCCTTCTTTCATACTAAGGCATCATCATTCTCATTATATAATATATCAAGTGAATTAGGGTTCTTTCAAATTTGGGATTCAATAGCTTCATCATGCTTTGTTATTCATCACAATTTTATAATCATAATCATGCAAGCATACAACTTAAGCACATAGCAGGGTTTACAATCTATCAACACATAATATTCACTATTAAGAGTTCACTACGAATATCGTAACATAAACCATAACCTACCTCCACCGAAGAATTGAATCAACAAGCTATCTTCTCAAAAGTCCTTGCTATCCTCTTCGTCCTCTCTCTCTTGATCGATTCTCTCTCTCTCTCTTGCTGTTCTTTCTTTTCTATTTTTCTTATTCAACCCTCTTTCTTTTACCCTAATTAATAATATAATTAAGAATAAAAGATGGCAATAATAACCCACTAATTAACTTAAGGTACCTCTTTTTAAACCCCCCAGTATTAGACTTATTAACATTAACCCTATAACTTTATAAATTAAAGCAGGAAGAAGTCCAAAAACGTCCCTTAAAACGTGTAAAGAAATCCGACCCAGACTGGGATTGCGCACCTGCGACGGCCCGTCGTGCTTGCGACGGTCCGTCCTGCAGGTCGTCGCAACGTCCAAGACTGGTTTTCCACGAAGACTCCCGTGACGGCCCCACACCTGTGACGGTCCTTCCTGCCATTCGTCATGACGTTCAAGAGTCGATTTCAGTACCCAATTTCAGATTTTCTAAGTGTTTTGGAACGACACCCTCCACGACGGTCCGTCGCGCCCTTGACGGTCCGTCGTGGCCTCCGTCACATCTCCAGTTTTTCCAGAATAAAATCTGTTTGCTCCCAAAACTAACGTCGTTACAATAGATTACCAATTTACCCCATGTTCGTCCCCGAACGATCACAAGAATGAAACAAGTGCGAAAAGGAATACTGAATCCGTACACAGATGTGGGTATCTTTCCCCATATCTGCCTCCTTCTCCCAAGTGGCTTCTTCAATTCAACCGGTCGATTCTTTCCATTGCACCTTGATGGATTGCAATTTCTCTCGATCTCAACTTGCGAACTTCTCTATCTCAATATATCAACTGTCCCTCTCTTCATAAGTCAAGTTCTCATCCAACAACACTGTCCCAACGGATAATGTAGTTTCCCTCCATGGTATCTTTTCAACATGGACCATGAAATACCGGAGCATCCGGACAGCCCTGGGGGCAAGGCTAATTCATAAGCCACCTCCCTCTCATTCCTTTAGTACCCCTCAAATGGTCCAATATACCTTTGGACTTAGCTTATACTCTTTTGCCAAACCGCATCACCTCCCTTTCATGGTGAAACCTTCAACAGACTTGTTCACCTTCCATGAACTCCAAGTCTCTAACCTTCCGGTCTGCATACTCCTTTTGTCTCTTTGCGCCGCTAGAAGCTTCTTGAATGCCCTTCAACCTTTTCTAAACGAATCCCTCAAGAGATGTACCCCACAGGTCTAACCTCGAATGCATCAAACCAACCAATGGGAGATCTAAACCCCTCCTCCCATACAATGCTTCAAATGGAGCCATATCAATGTGAGTGATGCTATTATTGTACGAAAACTCCTGCCAAAGGTAAGAGAGCTATCCCAATGGCCCACCAACTATCAACGCATGCGCGGAGCTATCCCCAACCTTGAATCGTTCGCTCAGACTGACATCGGTCCTGAGAGGATGGAACGCGGTACTAAGGTCCAACCTGTACCCAATTCTTGCATGCAATGTTTTCCAAAACTTAGAAGTAAACTGCGCTACCTCTATCTGATATAATGGATAGTGGAACCCCTGCAATCGAACGATTTCTGAGATGTAGATTTTGGTCTAACTGTCTCATTCTGCTTGTAAGTCACCTTCAACCTGAATGAAATGAAGCAAACTTAGTATACTGTCCACAATCACCCAAANTTTTCAATTTCAAGACTTACTAAAAAGTTCATGCTGATCATTTGTCATTATAAAGGCCCGTAGTCAGTCGTGGAACGGCCTATGTACAATAGGCATCCATACGAGGCCATATTTTTGCATGTCGTACCTCTGAAACCGAGGTGTTGGTGCAAAACGTTGGGTGCCTGACCCTGATCAGACAACCCACTAAGATAACGGCACCTATTGATCATCTCTGGTAGGTTGGGGTGGCATTCCTCTTTCTGTACTTGTTTCATTCTCCCCTCCTCCCATTCTCTTACTAACTACTCCTCAGTCCTGTGGAAGTTACCGCCCTAGTACCAGCTTCTAGGTCTCTTCGTCACTTCCCTCTAAAGAACGTCCCTCCCACGACCTCTACCGCGCCTCTTGCCACTGTTGCACTCCGAGCTACACCCAGTGGCTGGTTCAGATTCATCTGTCTGCTGATGTTGATGTTGGCGGTCGTTGCTCTAGTTTCTAACACCATCTGCGAAATAGAGTGAAGATGGTCAGATACCAATTTTTATCACCTAGATCCACCTTGGATCCAAGTATTACTCCGAAGAAAGAAAAAAGAATGGAAATTTTTCCTAAAGTCTTATAGCTCTTCAAGAAAATTAAGGCGTCCCCCTACCGTTCTTTAAGACTCTACCTAGACCCTGTTCTTGGTGTATGACCAACGAACCTAATGCTCTGATACCACTTTGTCACGACCCAAAACTGAGCCGCGACTGGCATCCAATCCACATTACCCCCCCGATGTGAGCGAACCAACCATCTAAACCGTCATTTCAATTAATTCAACATAAAGTAATGCGGAGACTTAAACTATAAATAAAAGACATTCAATACTTCTAAATTCACTTCTATTAATTCCCCAAAATCTGGAATTCATCACCACAAAACATTATGATCAATTTTCTAAACTAAGAGTATTCTAAGAACTAAAACAAATAAAAGCTAGTCTATCGCCGAAACTTCAAGGCATCGAGACAAGGAAGGAGATCCAGTCCAAGCTAGAAGCTTAGCTCACCCTGAGATCCTGTGTGACGAAGACTGGCTTGACTACTGTTGAGTCGAAGATACGACACTTTTGCTGCACTCCCACATAAAAAAAGGAAAACATAAAAGTAGGGGGTCGTACAACCACAAGTACTAAGTATGTATCATCGGCCACTCAAAAAGAAAACAGTATATATAAAGTAACATCAAAAATCAACTAATATCCTTAGCATGCACATTACAATTACCATAATCCTTGGTTACAACACCACACATCATGAGGACTCACTCCCCTCTCATACTCGTTTGGGAAACATGTTCTTTAATTGAGTATATTGTATCTTTCAAGATTCATTGTTATACTCTCGTGTCGGTACGTGACACTGCCAGCTCCTCATTCTATCCTGGTGTCCGGAACGTGACACTCCGATCTCATATTCTATCCTGGTGTCGGAACGTTACACTCCGATCCTCATATTCTATCCTGGTACACCGGAACGGGCCCCACCGATCCATATACTATCCTGGTGTCGAACGTGACACTCCGATCCTCATATTCTATCCTGTACCGAACTTGGCACCCGATCCATATATCTATCCTGGTGTCGTAACGTACAACTCCGATCCTCATATTCTATCCTGGTACCGAAACGTGGCACCCGATCCCCTAATCTCACTACATTTTCGTTCATTACCTTCTTTTATACCAAGCAATCGTCATACACAGTAGATTAGGTTTCTCAAGATTTAAGATTCAATAGCTTTATCAGGCTTATTTTTATCACAATCATGTAATATATTATAAGATCACATCATGCATACCGCAATTAAGCATATAGAAGACTTAATAATACTACTCAACACATATCATTCGCTATTAAGAGTTTACTACGAATAGTGTAAAAACCATAAACCTCCTCCACCGAAGAATTGCGATCAACAAGCTATCTTCTCAAAATCCGTCTATCCTCTTCGTTTCTCTCTCTCTCTACTCGTTCTCTTCTCCTTTTTCTGTCCTCTTTGTTCTTTCTATTTTTCTTATTCAACACCCTCTTTCTTTTACCCTAATTAATATATATTAAGATAAAATGGCAATAATAACCCACTAATTAACTTAAGGTTACCTCTTTTAACCCCCAAGTAATTAGACTTTTAACATTAACCTCTAAACTTTATAATTAAAGCAGGAATATCAAAAACGTCCCTTAAAACGTGTAAAGAAATCCGACCCAGACTGGGATTGCGTGCCCGTGACGGGCCGTCGCGCTGCGACGGTCCGTCCTGCTGTCCGTACACAAGGTCCAGAGACTTGTTTTTAAGGATGGCGTTGAAGGCCGCCGAGCTGCACGTCTCTGCCATTCGTCATGACGTTCAGAGAGTCGATTTTCAGTACCAATTTCAGATTTTCTAAGTGTTTTGGAACGACACCCTCCACGACGGTCCGCTCGTGCCCTTGACTGTCCGTCGTGGCCTCCGTCACCTCTGCCAGTTTTCCAGAATAAAATCTGTTACTCAAAACGACTGAACAGGTCGTTACAGTAACAAAAAATGATACCATCAAAACATTTTCTGATGTTGCCCACTATGTTAATGCTAAAGATGAGCATTTTGGTGATACTAAAACTTCTTATAATATCTTCATGCTAGAGTCAAGTAGTATAGAATCTTCCGGATTATAATGCAACAAATATTGGAAAATAACCGACAAAGACAAAAACACTGGAGAAGTACCTTCTAAGAAAAAGAAAAACCTAAATTCCAAGGAATTAAAAAGGTTACTAAAAAAAAGAGACAAGAGAATAGAATGCTATAATTGCAAAGTGTTGGGTTATTTTGATTGTGAAAGTATTGAGACAAAAAAGGTACTATTTTTAGTGCATCTCTGAGTACTAAATGTATTTCTAGCACTTTTTTACTAATTGAATCTTATCATATATCGATTATTGACTCAAGATCCAACGACCACATGAGTTGAGGTAGAGAAGAGTTTTGGGATTTTCATCGAATTTCATATAAATTAAGTGGTCAAAAGGATCAACACATGCCAAGTGACCTTGTACGGTGTTCGTTCTTTTATTTTGCATGAAATTCTATATGCTCCAGAGATTCGACGAAACTTAGTATCATTTAGTTGTAATGATTTTAGAATAACTCTAGATAATGTTTTATATGGTTTTGGACTTTTTTATGATCGTTTTATTGTCTTAGATTGTAATCCTCGAACTTATGACTACTATATTGACTGTTATGTAATGACATGTTATTTAAGTAATAATGATGTTGATGTTATTAAATGACATGCAAGATTAGTTCATATGGGAAAGATTGATGATATGATAGGTTGGCAAAGGGAAGAATTTAAGTTCTTATCACACACAATTCTATGTCTAACTTGTGAAACATCTTGTTGAAAAGGTTACACGTAAACCATTTGAGAATACTAAAAGAATTGAGTGCCCACTTCAAGTAATCCAGTATGATATTTGTTGTTAAATAAATATGAGGGCACAATGTGGTTCTACATATTTCATTATATTTACTGATGATTTAATGTACTTTGGTTATTCCCATTTGAATTTTCATAAATCTAAGTGAATAGACATAAAGTCACCCCTAAAGTTGTCCCGTATTTGCATAAAAACACCTTTACTTTGGAAGTGTTCTATTACCCCATGAAACTGTTTAATATCTTTGTAAATGAGTCATTTTAACCCATTTTTCGTCTGGGTTGTAATTATATTTTTTTATTATTAATTATTTAATTAATTTACATCATCTTCCCATTATCTTCTTCTCCCAAATTCAAAAATCCAATTACCTTTTATTCATCTTCTTCAACTTAGAAGATCCATTTACTTAATCCATTTTTATCACTTTTTCGTTGTCTCTTGCTTTTCTTTGTTAATTTTTCTTCTCTTATCTTTATTTTTTAATAACTCCATTGATTAGAGAATACTATGAAACTCCATCTTTTTTTTGATCCCATTACCTTCCTTTAGTAACTTGCGACCTTGCTTTAGTGACTTGCGAGTTGAATTGATTTTATTTAGTGATTTTTTGGTGATTAAAATAGTTTTTTAATATGGAAGCATCATAGATGATACTTTGAAGGTCACTATGACTGCTACTTTTGGAGGATTTACAACAAAGAACAATGTATTTGAGTAATAATGATTTAAGAATAACGAGGGGAAAATGAAAATAAAGTTAATAAAATGAAAATCAAAATGAAACTAAAAATTAAAAATTAAAAGAACTTAATACGTGTCAAACAACTATTGGTGCATGATTGCACCTTTTTTCTTGCAATTGGGGTTGGTTAAAAAGTTGGATATTTGTAACATTCTTGAATTGTTCAATGGGGAAATCGGACACCTATAAGGTTAAGGTGTCTTGTTAAAATTCGACCAATTCTAGTGACTTTATGACGGACTAGTTCCATTGGGAAGAGGATATGCCGTATGCGTTTTCTCTAAATTTAAAGCACTTGAGTGCTTTAAAGTTAGATATTTTAAGTAGAAAGTCCAATTCGATGAAAATATAAAAGACTTACGAAATGGTCGATGACATGAATGTTTTACAAAATAGTTTGAAAAATCATGTAGTGTAATTAAACTAAACCTTTTGCACCTCAACAAATGTTGTACTTCAACTATTGAATAAACATTACTGACATGACAAATTTCAATAATGGCGCATATAAATTTTTTTATAATGCTCTTTGAGGGAATGAAATTATTGATCAGACCTACATACATATTGAACAAGTGTCATCTAAATCACTATATTTTTCATCACTCTTTTAAACTTTGGACTGGTCATAAACCAATCCCTGACAATCGTTGAGTTGTGCAATATATCTTAATAATCATTTTTATGAAATTGGTAAACTAGTCCAAATTAAAGAAAAGATATATATATATACTTTGACACTCCAAAGTATGTATTCTTGAGGAATTGCCTTATGGAGATATTATGTGAAATTGTATCATAAATTAGATTTTTTGCATACATTTTCCCAAAATGATGAATTAGATGAAAGTGAACCTGAACCTCTATAAAAAAAAATACTAATGTTCAATTCAAAAAAACAAGTATGTTGTTATTCACTAATATACTGGTAACTCAATGGAATCAAGTAATGAGTTCTTATCTAAGTATAGTTTTGAAATAAAAAAAAAATACTACATAAAGACTGTAACTGAATGTACACAATGCTGTATACAAGAAATGGTGTACCTAAACAATCTTATAAGATTAAGGATTATGTGTTCTTTGTATCTCTTACAGAGTTGGATGAATCTAATTATGTAAGTGCGGATTTATGAAGCCCTAAAAAGGATGAATGCTTACAAACAAATAAAAAAGAATTAGAGTGCATTAAAACCAACAAAGACTGGGATCTTGTTGACTTTTGTAAGGAATATAAAATTATTGAGAATAGAAGGATTCTCAAAGTTAAACACAAATTCGATGGTTTAATTAAAAGACACAAAGCATGATTAGCGGTAAACGATTTTACTCAAGAAGTTAGAATAGAAAGTTTTTCACCAATTATGAAGTTTACCTCCATACAATTACTATTATATATTGTTTCATTTTTGGATATAAAATTACACTAGATAAACGTGAATACCATTTTTTTAGATGGAGACCCAAACGAACAACCCGTATTTTTGTGTTTTATTATTAAATAAAAGAAAGAACAAAGATTAAAGACGAACACAGAAAGAAAAGAAAAAAAAGAACCGAAGCTCGAAAAGACCCTCGCTGCCACGCGCCCCGCCCGACCCCGCCCCCCATGCCCTGAACCACTCCCGCCCCTCCCCCCATCCTCCCCTCCCCTCCCCCTCCCCTCTCCCCCCCCAGCCTCCCTCTCCCCCCCCCCTCTTCCTCCCTCCCTCTCCCCTGCCCTCCCCTCCTCCGCCTCCCCTCCACTCCCTCTCCCCTCTCCGCTCCTCCCTCCTCCTCCTCCCGCCTTCCCCCTACCTCCCCCCTCCTCCCTCCCTCCCCTCCCCTCTGCCCTCCCCCCTCCCTTCCCTCCAAAAAAAAGGAAAACCCTCCTCCCCCGTCCCCCCCTCCCCTCCCTCCTCCCACTCCCTCCTCCCCCTCCCTCCCCCTCCCCTCCCTTCCCTCCCCTTTCCCTCCTCCCCTCCATCCCCTCTCCCTCCCTCCCCCCTCCCCCCCCCTCCCCTCCCTCCCTCCCTCCCTCCCTCCCCTCTCCTCCCCTCCCCCTCCCCTCCCCCCTCTCCCCTCCCCCCCCCTGCCTCCCCTCCCCTCCCCCTCCTCCCCTCCCTCTCCCCTCCCTCCCTCCCTTCCCCCTTCCTCCACCTCTCCTCCCTCCTCCCTCCCCGTCCCTCCCCACTCCCCCTCCCCTCCTCCCTCCCCCCTCACCCTGCCCTCCTCCCTCCCCTCTCCTCCCGCCCCTCCCCCCCCCTCCCCCCCTCTCCCTCCCCCTCCCTCTCTCCCTCCCTCCCCCCCTCTCCCCCTCCCCTCAGATAAGGTCCCTTCCCCTCTCCCCTCTCCTCCACCTCCCTCCGCCTCCCCTCCCCTCCCCTTCTCCCTTCTCCTCCCCCCCTCCCTCCCCCCCCCTCCTCCCTCCTTGCCCCCTCCACCCCTCCTCCCTCGCACATCCCTCCCCCCCTCCCTCCGCCTCTCCTCCCCCCCCCTCCCCCCTTTCCCTCCCCTCCCTCCCCCCCCCGTCCCCCTCCTCCCTCTCCTCCCCTTCCCCTCCCCTCCCCTTACCCCGCTCCCCCACCCTCCCCCCTCCCCCATTTTTTTGCTCCCCCCCCCTCCTCGCCCTCCCTCCGCCCCCCCATCCCCCCTCCCCCCTGCCCCCACTCCTCCCACTCCCCCTCCCCCTCCTCCCCTCCCGCTCCCGCCTCCTCCCCTCCTCCCGCTGCCCTCCCTTCCCTCTCCCCCTCCTCCCCTCCCTCCCCCTCCCTCCCTCCTCCCTCCCTCCCCCCTCCCCCTTCCTCACCTCCTCCCTCCTCCTCCCCACATCCCTTCCTCCCTTCCCCCCTCCCCCCCTTCCCTCCGCCACCTCGCTTGCCCACCTCCCCATTCTCCCTTCCCCCTCCCCCCTCCCCCCTCCACTACCCTCTCCCCCTCCCTCCCCTCCCCTCCGTCCTCACTCCCCCTGGCCTCTCCCCGCTCCTCCTGCCTCCCCTCCCTCCCCTCTCCCCTCCTCACCCCTCCCCTCCCTCCTCCTCTCCCTCTCCCATCCCTCTCCCACCCCCTCTCCCCTCCTTCCTCTCCACTCCCCCCCTCCTCACTCCCATTCCCCTCCCATCCCCCCTCCTCCCCTCCCCTCCCTCCCCACTCCCCCCCCTCTCCTCCCTCTCCTCCCCCCTCACCTCCCCCCTCCTCCCTCCCCCCGTTCCCCTTCCCTCCCTCCCCTCCATCCTCCCCGCCCGCCTCTCCCCCTCCCCGCCCCCCCCTTCCTCCCCTCCCCCCTCCCCTCCCTACCAGACCCCCAATACAAACTACACTACCAAGCACAGCAACTCACCTGTAATCAACCACACTTATCTCACTTACTCTGTCGTTTTGTCTAAAAAAATTTCTAAATTAATTACAACAAGTTACAAGATCCATATAACATATGATTTAGCGCTTAGAAAGAGTATTTTTACAATAGTATTTTATAGGGTTAATCTATAAATTATATGTCCTTAATACGTGGGTTAATGTATGTATTCATGGATATAGGAACCAACATTGCATTTTTGTAATAATGTTGAAATTTACAAACTATTGAAAACACATGTTTAGGAAACATTGAAATCACACTAAGAATGTGGATAGTTTCGTTAAGTCATTTAAGTATCACAATGAATTTTGATAGGGCTTCATTAAGTCGTTAAATTCGTATTGTTTTGATGATAATTAAAATGATTATTATTGAAAAGATTAGTTGACATTTTAATGTAATTTTGACTAACTTCAAGGAAAAATTTTAATCCAGCTTTTGGAGTTCAGGTATTTTTTTTAAATACTCTTGGGCATCTATCACTCCTGGACCTTTTCCCTTCTGGAGTTTCAACGACCCAGAACGTCATGGTTGACATACACACTAACCCTTCGCTGGGAGAACAATTACTACAACCCAGACTAAACAAATTAACCAAAATGTATGCATTTAAAGATACAGAAGCAAGGTTAATGACAACAAAAATACGGAGTTCCCATAAACTCCAAAGGTTTAAAGAAATAACTTAACCAAAACTAATGCGGAAGAACAACCCCTAAAACCTAATAGTCATTTACCAAAAATTTACTAGTGAAAAGTCTAAGAGAAAAGGGGTACAACCCCGAAACTAAACAAGACCTTAAACAAATAGTCTATGTTTGAAAAGCATCGAATTAAACAAGAAGGATCCATGACAGCGTGAAAGAACTGTCTCACCCTTGAATCCGGTCACGCTCAATGCTCACCAAAGTGAGTTCTATCAATAGCCGCCTGAAGATGTCCTTTGCTCAATAAAAAACAAGCACCACAATATTAGTACACAACAACAATGTCCAGGTAGGTTCACGTGGCTATCGCAAAAGTCGAAACATATATAAGTCATTACAACAATAATTTACATGGATATACTGAACATATACAATATTAGTAACAACTTACGAACAACACACAACTTCATAGTTCTCAAAACATAAAGTTATGTAAAGTCAATGACCCTCTCATGGAACCCAATTCAATATGTCCTGTTATGGAACTGATACCCAAACTGTTAGCATATTGGAACATAGTACCCGATCCAATGTTTATACCAGAACGTGGAAACTGATCCCATGTTTATTCCAGAAAGTGACAAAATAGATTCAAGTTAGTTTATAGGAATGCAACAACAAATCCATTCAACAAGCCACAATCACAATCACAATCACAATGTACATTCACAAAATCATACGATCAATTCATGATTTCATGGCATATAACTATTAAATCATTACTTATCCTTATTTACGATTAGTGTGATCAATAATTAAACATCACACACATACATGCATCATAATGTAGTAAATGCAAACATACATCACACCAACATGAAATCACAACCATCATCTACCTTGATTCCAAGCTTGAATCTCTTAAGGCACTTGAATCTTCCCCTTTTGGATTGTTCCCGTTTGTTCATGGTCTGGAAATATCAATATAACACGACGATCAATAAATAAGACTCAATTACCCATATCATAATCAATAAGATGAACCCTAGGTCAAACCCTTTATTCTCATAACCAAATTAGGGCTTTTGCACCATAATTCCCATTTCAAAATCCTCTTTTATCGATAATAACACATGAATTATATTTTACGGATGAAAATTGATTCGAGAAGTGAAAACCTTACCTTTAACCTTAAGAATAGTGAATAACAATCAATAACACACTTAGTGTCGTTCTGTAGATCTTAAAGTCGAGAAGTGCAGAATAAATTTTTTTAGGGTTTTATTTCCGACTTAAGTCCCATCTGTTACGCTATGATGACCCAAACCCACCACAGTGGCCCCGTCCTGGTAGGAATAATCTCGACAAAGCATCTTAAATGGTAACAGTGAGAAAATTTACGAATTTCAAACCCCATTTAACAGCACACCATCATCGCATGACACTTAAAAAGTTCTAGTTCTCGCTAGGATTAGTTTCAAGAGTTTTTCCCACAATAATTAAATTATATAAATTCGTTCGGGTTCCTTAATTCCTTAGCTATCCACTCATGTAATCAAATTCATTAATATATTTGCCTAGACCTTACTGTCTCTGATTTCGTCCTACTCTAGACCAAACTAGAATATCTCAAGTTACTATAAAAAAGTTTTCCAGACCTAATTCTTCTCCTATTGTGTTTTACCTAACGACAAATATCATGTCATTATAGTAGATAACATTTTACCCATCACTCATCCCAGAGTGGTAAACTAGGAAAGGCTGTCTAAAGTATGGTAGAGTAGTATTTGAAACATTGAATTATCGAGGATAATTTTCTCACATGTCCTTAGCTTTCGGACATTGTGATCAAGAAATTTAACCGGTTCTTCCTCATACAAAAAGTATTGTTTGAAAACACTAAGTCTCACTTTATGACATAATCCTCATCCAAATTCAACCAATTAAATACGTATACCTCCTCCCATTTAATGCCTAAATGAAGTCATCACAATACTCAAGTGATTATTATTTTTTGTAGGTACACATATCTAACAACAAAGTTATTTCCAACAAACACCAAAATTTATCATACACATGTCTATAACATGATATATCACATAACCATGAATAATTCCTAAAATTAAACCCGCCACAATAGAGGTGACCTGATCCAACCAACACACAATCATAATAACCCAACAATCAGAGTTCTTATCATCTTCTTTATCTCACACCCCAGTTTACCATAAGTTTAAGTTATAAAAGTTTGGAGTTTAGAAATCAGATACTCATCGAGGGATATGTCCAAGAATAAAAACAATCCAACAATACTATCGAAAAGCTAGATTTAGTAATTATAGATTACCTATTAAGAACAGTATAATTGAATAGAATGATTCCTCACATTTAATCATGCATACTTGATACAAGACCTCGACTACAAGAGGAATTATTAAATTGTCGAACAACACGAAATAGACATAGTAGGTCTTTTATAAATAAAGGTTGTACATCTAGAACCACCAATATACTTTAACAACTCCAAGACAACACCAATTATGTCATTCAAAATACCAAATCTTCTCAATCTTCCCACTCAACTAAGAGAATATTCCAGTATTTTGTACCCCTGATTAACCACTAGGGTTCAACTAACAAAAGTGAAACACATGAGAGAATAACTTGTAAATTATATTCACAATACTAACAACAATAATAAGCACTCCAATCATCCACCTTATTAGAAACAAACGCATTTTAAAAGAAACCTTTCTTAGATACTTAACAATCAATAGCAATAAGCTTTACGACTTTACCCATGTTAAATTCCTACTTAATGGTTCACTTTCTTCTGATACAACGAATCATTTCTTTTCTCACCTTCCAAATTCCATGACCTTGAGAAAAATATATTACCACGAAGTAGACTTATAACGAAAAATTTGAATGTTAAAGTCAAGCGGAGAATACAATACCCTTATCTATCCACATTAGCTTATACCTTGACGATTTTTATGAATTCATGGGTCCTTCATTATCATTGATCGTATCTGCATCAATCATCTTACAATCAATCCTTCGCTAAAAGTTCCATCGTACTCATACTAAAATCACATATAACCAAAGTACTTAATCATCACACCTCAAGCTAATGTTGTACAACTCTTTTTTCATTCCTTTCCAATAGTTTTTAACCAATCTACAGCTTGTAGCACTATTACCATAGCCACAATAAAGAAAATTAAGTCACGCGTCTCCGAACCCGGTTTAATCCCCGCCTAATGAAGAGATCTCTTTAAAAATTTTCCAATTTTTTTTCAATTGAATAAATTATATTTATGGCTTCGCCTCTCTCTAAAAGTTACCTAACATCCACTTTTTCTTCATTATAAACTCTTCTTGCTCTTTAAATTTTCATACGAATAGTTTCCCTCATCTCTTAATATTTTCTATAACAACACGTTACATTACACACAAACATTAGAAAACCCAAACTTAGATAATCGTAAGTTTATTCACTGTATAATTTTACGTATATATTCTCAGTTATCCATACTAATCACTCGGAGTGGGAACCTTATCATCAACACGAGGCCTCAACTTAGCTAAACTAATCAATTTGAAGGGACTAACGTCAATTTTTATAGCATGTTCTTACCAAAATACTTCAATTTTCTTCACTTAGGTATCTCAAAGGGGGACTTTCTTTATCAAATAAGCTTGTCATTTTGGATCAATCTACGTCATCTATCATTTATGCTTAAAAAAATCCTTTGGTCCTCGTACTACTACCGTCATTCTTCTTACACCGTTAGGAGCACCCCACGAGAAGAACTTTAAAAGGAAGGATGAACCGTTATCAAGAATCTGGTTGGTTTAAATCTTCAAGCTCTCTCAATTCAAAAACCACAGGAATACACAACCTCAATGAAGGGAGTATTCAACTTCAAAACATCCGGATATGATTCAATACCCCAACAATACTGCCCATCAGCTTCTACCTTAATGGAGGATATGATCTTAGCTATTCTAGGCTTTTACACCAATTCCCACTCTAATGCTTCCCCCTAAACCGGGATCTCTCGATTATCACTTAACATTACAATTAAGTCCTGATATAAGAGGGGAAAGGAAGTCATGCTAAGTTTTATAAAACTTAGTTATATGCAGTTATAACCAAAGAAATACCGACTTTGGAAAATATATAACACATAGGAAAAATACAATATACAAATCACATTTGAATTTTTGTATTAATCATGATTTTAGGAACATGCTAATAGAACAATCTTGACTTGGATCTTTATGTTTTCTGTCTCATTCCGTACGTGTTTTAGACAAAACCCCATTGAGCTTATTGCGTTTTTATTTATTTGAGGACAACAAAAGTTTAAGTTGCTGTGTTTGATGGATTGGTAATTTTCCCACTAATTCAGGTATATTTTGGCTCATAATTAATTGTCCCAGTGGCCTTCTTTTTTTTTCTCATCAAATATTGATGATTTGTCAACTATGAGGGCAATAGGAAAAGGCAAGGACTGAATTTGAAAGAATGGCCAAAAATTAAAAAAAAAATTAAAAAAAAAATTAAAAAAAGTGCAAAGTGAATATTGTTGGTCGTTTAACATGAATGTATGCTTTCCAACTGAGCACAATTTTACCTTAAGTGATGGTGCATTGCACTTGTGTCTATCAAAGAAGGTCGGTGGACTCAAGAAAAGAAGGTAATGCGTTGAGTTAAAACTAAAATCATGTTGCATATCACCCAAAGTGACAGTAAGCAAGGAAAAGATCTAATGCTCGAAATATGGACTAAAATTGTATTTGCGATTTGTCAAAGGTGAAAGGCAGACTTGATTGAGTTCGCCAATTGAGGTTCAAACAGCTGAACCCTAGAGCATCACAAAGCGAGTTGAAGAATTAAGGGTGATTTGCTGAATGAGTTTAATGACCCTGACTAATATTGCCTAGCTGGTTATTAAGTGAATTTTGGGCTAAATTTTAGGGTAGTATAAATAACCCGAAGGATTCAATTTTTACACAGTTGGAAGGGTTATATTTGAGAAGTTAGATTAGCGAGTTGAAAAGAGAGAACATTTAATTTTGAAAGAAGTTATTTTAGTTCTTGGGGTTTTATGATTTGAGACCTGTTTTTGATAATTGAACTTAATCCCAAAGTGGGTTTTACTCTTATTTGCTTGATTTCAAGTTATACATAGCTGCTTTCATGGAAGGCATAATTTACTCTACTTTAGGGATGAGTCACTAAGAATCTTTAGATATGGAGGTGCTTTAATGGGTTTAGGTATTGATTTAATATAGTGAGTATTGTGCTATGCTCTGTTTTGTTGTTATTCATGCATGAATTTGGCCTAATTACCTTGGGGCTAAATTATGGGTTAAGGTTGCAAGCTTAATTCCTACTTTCGATCTCTAATTGATGCTCGAAAGAGATAAATTAGAATGAGTAATTAGTTCAATACTATCAATTTAGGTTTGAGTTTTATGGAATTCTTGAAAGAAAGGTTATGAGTTGGATTTACTTGTTATATTCTTTAAATAGAAGATAGAGTAAGGTGTTGGGTTGCTTAGGATTGACAATTAGATACTGAAAAGAGATTCGATGGAAGGATGCTTTCAAATCGTAAGAAGATTAGATTCATGATTAAAGATGAGTTTGCCTATTCATGTATGTAAAATACTATATATGAAATCAATCACCCTTGTGTTACGTTGATTTCCAATATCCGCACCCAAGATTGCTTGTTAACTCTTGATTTCATTTTGATTGTGATATTTGACAATCAAACCATTATATTAAGTTGGTGGTACCATCCTCCTAATTTTTCTAACTAGTAAAAATGAGTTGATTAGAATTTGAAATTTCCTGATAAGATATATGTTATGATATACCATTCCCTTTGGGATTCAATCCTGACCCTTCGTTGGGTTTTGTACTGATGACGTTCGATCACTCGTTGAATTGATTTTAGAGTTTGATTTGAGTGTTATTAATAATGCGTTTATATATTACTGTAATGAATCCCAATATAGTATTTTAATGTGGCTTGATAATTACAGCTGAATATGAAATGTGTCCTATCGTAGAGGAGTTGCAAGTTGACCTGTAATTAGGAAGTAACTTTAATTGGCATTAACGCAGTAAAGGTCGTATTGAAGACTGGTGTGGGGGGTTTTTTTTACTTGAGTTAGTGATAGGATATCAACTTAGATAAATAAAAAGGAATTAAATTATTAATTAAAGTTCGAATCACTTTTGGATCTTTTTGTATCTTAAGTTATGATATTCGACATGAATGAGTTTGATGATCTGATTTAATACTTAAGATTGCACTGGTTTACCCTTGATGAAATCATTGAATTCTTTGTTTTGCCAGTATACTTTGAGTTGATATATTAAATTTTATGTTAGAGGAGAGGGTTAGGGTTTTAGCGTCATTATTTAGTAAATTGAGTACCTAATTAGAACATAAACTATATATACCATTATACAATGATTAGGTACCTCACTGATACACATACAGAATTTATTATTATTGTGGATCAAATACCACAATGGTGTGATACGATGGTAATCCACACATCATGACTATTGGACATAAATAAGACCCTTAGTATGTGTAAACTTTACTATTGTTGTGTTGGTGTTAATGAATGTTTTGAGTTATTCAATACGTTGAGGTACTTGATACTTGTGTGGCCAATAATTTAATACGAGTTATTATGTGGTAAAAATACTTGCTAGGTTGATTATTTCTATAAATTCTACACAAGGTTGAAAAACATGACATATTATTGGAGGAGTTAAGAGTGAATGTCTTGATGCTGAACCAGATGAAAACCTCTAATGACATGCTTATTCAGCTACTAGGGTCCCAAGTGGACCAGGTATTTTTTCAGCTCTTTCAAGAGCCGAAAGAAGTGTTGCCTTATGAAAATGAGTAAAACCCAACTAATGTAACTTAAGTGGGACTTGCGTCGTGCCACCACCATAACTAAGGCACTTCTTGGGAGGCAACCAAAGTGTACAACTAATTATTTTTAACTTTAATGCATGAAAATCTTCTTTCTTGCAAAATCAAATCAATTAGTAGAATTTAATTATAAATATATAAATAAAAAAATTGAAATAACAAAGAAAAAGAAGGTGAAGAGATTGGGTGAAGAAGACGATGATTGGAGTAAGGGTGGAGGTGATTTGTTTTCTCTATAAAGAAATCAATTTTAAATAAAAAAAAAATCTTGTTAGTAATTTTAGTGCCAAGTTCCGATAAACAAAAAAATACAATCTTTTACAAAATGAATAAAACTAAAATACTATTAAAACCTATTCATGTGCTTCATATTAAGTGAGGCACACTTATATTGCCATATCACCATTGTGTTTAATAGGTACATGTTTTATAAAATTTAGGTGTTCAACAGGTACAAATCTTAGTTAAAGTGTCAAAGTGAATAATAGCAAGTGCAGAATTAGTACTTAACCATAATGTACTGGTAAGATCACGCGGCTATCCCCATAAGTGAAACATATATAAGTCAAAACAACAACATAACCATGTAACATACCGAATATCAACAACATTGATTAACACAATCTTCATAGCATAAGAGAACCACACCACAACCACTCTTAAAGTTCATTTGTGCAATGCATAAACGGAGTCCCACTCCCCCACTCACACTAAATAGAACTCCTTGAGAATTCATAAGTCATAGTTCATAACCAATACATACATTATAAAAAGTAGGTGGTCCTCCCAAGGAACCCAATGTAATAGTCCTGTAATGAAACCCAAACTCAAACAGTTTGTGCACCGGCGTGGTACCCAATCCTGTTAGCTTGTCAGACTTTGAAAATCCAATTTCATAGTAGTGCCGGAATGTGGTAACTTGACCCAATATTTATGTTGGAACATGGCAATCTAATAAAAGTTAGCTTGTCGGAACGTGGAAATCTGATCCCCAATCACACACCACAATCACAAACAACTCCATCATTAAGATCATTTGATAAGAGATGATTCATGGCTTACAAATTACTCACTCATACTCTTTTACATATTTTGTGATCTATAATGAAACATTCGAATATATACATGCATTATAATCAAGAAACAACAAACATATATCACACCAACATGAAATCAAAACCATCACCTACAATGAATCCAAGATTGTATTCCCTAAGGCACTTGAATTTTCCCTGTCCAGAATCTTTCAGCTTGTTCTAGGTCTACAACAAACTGATATACACAAGGATCAACAATCAAAGGTTTGGTTATTCGAATTATGACAAACTCAATAACCCTAGAACAAACCCGAGATAATAATAACCAAATTAGGTATTTTTCCACCATAATTCATAGACTTCCTCATCGATAATCACCTAAGAAAATAGGTTCTACGGATCAAAAAAATGAATTTGGGGACTTAAAATCTTTCCTGTAGCCTTAAAATGGTGAAGGTTGTTAAGAACTCGTCTGGGTAACTTTACTGGTCCTAAAACTCAAAACAATAACAAAATTGGGTCGTCTTAGCATTTATAAGAGACTTTAAAATGCATTTGTACCGCTTTAGCGAACCCATAGGTGCGGCAGCGCACCACCGACCTAAATTACGTTACAACGGCCTTGTTGTGGAATGTACCCATTCAAAAGATAAATTTTGGGAGTTCTACTATTCCAATTTTGATTCCATAAAGTGCTACGAGTTACTTATCGTCTTAGCTATCCACTCATGTAATAAAATTCACAATTAGATCTCTTATTCAGCAGTATATTTTCCCTACACCTTAATGAATCTGATTTCTTCCAAATTTGGACTAGGTGGGGAAATTCCAAGTTACTATGAAGGAGTTTTCTTTCCCCAATTCTTTAATCATTGACTTTTCCTTAACGATAAAATTGGATCGTTACAACAAATACCAATTTATCCATCATTCGTCCCCGAGTGATCAACTGGGAAAGACTTGGGTGAAATAGAGGTAAATAGCATCTTAATGTATATAAGTCATTTAGACACTCTTTTGTGGATCTAGATTTTTCTTTTGACTTTCGGAGTGTTACAACAGCACTTGCCTGTTCTATGTTGATTACAAGACATCGTCAGGCGGTGATTGATAGAATTTATCTAGGTGACTATAGAGCGTGGACAGATTCATTAGTAAGACAGTTCTTTCAGGCTGCCATGGATCATTCTAGTTTATGTTCACTCTTTTTGAACACAGACTATTTGTTTAAGGCATCGTTACAAGAATTTTTTACTATGACTTTCAGGTTGTAGAAGTTATTATTTCTCATTAGTTTTGGTTAGGTTATTTGTTTAAACATTTCGAGTTTATGGAAACTCCATATTTTAATTTTTATTTAAGCCCACTACCATATCTTTTAATGTAAAATCTTTGTTTGAATTTTGGGTCGTGAAAAAGTTGGTATTAGATCCCAAGGTTTGATGATCTCATCGAACAAAAATGATTCAAGTAAAGTATTGAGGAGTAATATGATGAAGATCATTCTTTTCTTTCAGAGGCTAATAGGAATTTAGGATAAACTCAATTCTTTCTACTCCTTCGTGTTGAATCCAATTGGTATCGCGGTGATTCAAATTGGTATATTTCCTCCTTCACTCTATTGTCAAAAATAGAACAACAAATTTTTTAACACTATCACTAACAAGAGAGGATGTGTATAGACTACCGATGTTGAATTACACACCATTCAGAACAAGTATGCACAGACTCAGATAAATGATCTTTTGACAAGTTTCAAGGTTCTTAAGTTTACATTTTGCTAATGTACTAGTCATTTAAGAAACAAACTAATTTAGAAATTGGGCTTTTATGTGAGTTGTAACTTGGAATTTGTTAATGTGTATTCCTTGTTGCCTGAATTAACTATGAATTTGGAAGTTGTATTTTCTTAGATGTGATGATATGATCATGTACACAATAAGTTGGGTCTGAATTTGTATATGTGCAATATAGTGGTAGAATTGATTAAAAATATGCAAGTTGGAACAACTCAATATCAAGAAACTTTTTATAAATAAAAGGTCATGACTAAGTTCGACGCAAGAGTCTAGAAAATGTATGATGTCATTAATAAGAAAGATATGTATGTGTCTTGATCTTGAGTAATAACTGTGTGAATGTGTGGGTGAATATTGGGGATGTGTAGGTTATGTTTATTTACTAATGAGAATGAGTTGGATTGTTTTCATGAGGGCCGCTAGGGCGGGATTTTCCCTGTGATAATCAGACCGCTAGTGCGGGTTTTCTCCTGCCAACGCGAGACATGGCGAGAAAAAATGTCATCCCTTTATCACTTTCTTTCTGTAGTCACAATCATGGACCCTGAATCATACCCAAACAAACCCCTGCAATCTAATATAGTGTTCAAAAATTTAATATAAGTTATAAAGTGTTAAAAATTTAGAGAACATGGGAATATAAGGAAGAAATCAGTGAGGTCGTGGAGACCGGGGAAATGGTAATGCAAGTAGAGCAATAGTGCATCAAGGCAAGGAGTTTACCAATAAATACGAGAGGGCTCAGTTATATGATATTCTGGGTAAGATCGAGTCTGTATTTTTATGAAGTGGTCATTAATTTACTCTTGTCTCTGCCAAGATGGCTATTGTTTTATGTTATCTAGGTTTTACTTATTTTTTTGTGTCAATTCATTGCCTTGGGATTTCAGGTGGTCTTTTGATGTACTTGATTCCCTAATCCATGTTTCTATCTTAGTTGAAGAGTCCATCATAGTGCTACAAATGTTAAAGGTCACTTCTTCATTGTTCAATCAAAATTTCATCTGCCCCTTTTACATATCAACTAAGGCTCTACTTTTAGCAAGGAATGGCCTCCCAAGAATAATAGGCACTTCAAACTCGACTTCACAATCAAGAATAACAAAATCTGCCGAAAATATGAACATCCCCACTTTAACTAGCACATCGTGGAGTATATCTATAGGCCTTTTTATTGTTCGATCGGCCATTAGTAGCCGCATCGCAGTGGGTTTTGGATCACCCAAACCCAACATCTTGTAAATCGAGAGGGGCGCGAGATTTATGCTTGCCCCCTAAGCACATAATGGTTTTTTTGCAAAATGAATAACCCAATGTACAAGGAGTTTGAACGAACTCCGGATCCCCGTTTTCTTCTGTACCAGAGATCTTTTAGCACTAGCACTACAATACTGCATTCTATTTTCATCCTCAAAAGTGACCGATCTTTTCTTTGTAACCAAATATTTCATAAACTTTGCATAACCGGGCATTTTTTTAAAAACTTCTACCAAACAGACATTTATATAAAGCTGCTTCAACATTGTTATAAAACACCGATATTTACCATCCTCATTCTTTTTCACTAATCTTTGAGGAAATGGAGGTGGTGGTCTAGGAATGGGAGTTACCTTTTTAGACACGTCAGCATATTTTCCAGTGTTATCTTCTACTTCACCACTAACCTCTCTATATTCTACTTCACCACTAACCTCTACCACCTTATCATTATATTTTATCACTTTTTCCTCATTAGACGGCATAGGTGGGTCAATGGTTTACTTACCACCGCGAGAACTGATTTCCATACAGTTTCCATCATCTTTTTAATTTTGGACAGTGTTCCTAGGAAGAGTGCCCGGTTAGCGTGTGTTCACAGTCGCAGATAATTGGGCCATTTGTAACTTAAAATGCTTAATCGATATTTCATGTGTATCAACTTTCTGCCCAATACCCGCTAAATCACTCCTCAACTCTTTAGTTTTCTCATGACTAGCATCGAACCTCCTCATCATTTTGTGCAACATGTCCTCAACTCGCGCCCTGACTACCTCACCATCCCTAGGAGTAATCACGATTTTTGAGGAGCACATAGGTCCGATTCCTATCATTTTTTTTACATAGTTTCCCCTGTTGAAGATGTTGTCGCGTTGTAATTTTCATCTCGTACATAAGACCCTCACGTATCGTACCATAGAGTCCCGACCTTTGTTTCCCTTTACCTTGGCCCAATTCTCCTAATTTGAGCCTTGGGCACTCGGTTGGAACCCCCCCTTCGCTTATTTAACCGCATAGGAATCCTCCTCATAATAACATTCATCATTTGGTGGTGTGTCTTTGACAAGATTTAACTTCATATTGATCTTTTTGCACCCCAAGTGACATGTTTTAATACCAACCCAAGCTCGTTCTCATATGATACATCTCTTTCAAAGAATCTGATTTGTGCTGGGTTGTGTGTGGGATTGCACTACGAAGGTAATTCTCTTCCAGTATCTGACTGTCCTAGTATCTCACAATCTTTATTTATTCCGGAGTTTTCTCTAGTTTGTTTCGGCGAATCACAACATAAGGACACTTCCATAGAACCACCCGCTATAGTATACAATACCTCTTTATTATTATTATCATCCTGTCCCGAATAGAATTATCCTTCACCACTGACTCATCATCTATACTGTGATTGGGACAATTCTCAAAATGAGTGAATTTATCCAAGAACTGCAACGACTCTCCCTTGTCGTGTCCACAAAGTTTCTTCACTCTTTATTTGTGATTTAGTTTCTTGGTGATCGCTAATAGCGTGCTAAGAAAACGTTCTTAGTTTGGTTCCACCAAGTGAAAATTTGAGTTATAAGGGAAGCTTAGTGAACCAAAATAGGCAGCCGTTTCCCGTCAGTGAGAGAGGAAATACCTAGGCCCTATATACATCCAAACAATGAGGCCTCTCTACACATCTTTTAAACAACACTTCCCTTACCTTACTTCTGGGCATGTGGGTCCTCAGAAAGTAGCCCCGAAAACAAACCTCTATGTAGTGAGCATTCCATTAGATACTAGTACCACCTAGGTGTTGGCCTTTTGGAGAGGGGTCAAGACAAGTGTCCCATCATAGTTTAACAATATTATCATAACCTGTTGTAGTATTTTGTTGAGTCGTGAAGTAGGATTTTGTCCCCTTTTTGTTGATTTTCACCAGGATCCTATGGTATAACTGACCATGACATCATCCGGACTGGGATTATTCTGGATTGGATAATATCAGCGTTAATACCCCAAGTTTTCCTTGTCATATGCGTAATGTATGCTTCTAATTCGTGGCGTGGGAAATAAGGGTTTCTTCCTCTCCGTGTATTTTTGGCATACAAGAAAGCTAGTTCCTGCAAGATAAAAACAATAGAAAAGTAAAATTAAGAAAAGCTTGACTAATCTTAAGTAATAGTTTAGTAGATTTAAAATCTACTTTCCCCTGCAGTGGCTCCCAACTTTGAATACGTCAAACTTACTTCTCAAATAAGAAGTAAAGAGGGTCGTATCAAGTAAGAACCCAATATTAAGGTTGGGATTGTTCCCACCAGGAAATGTTTCAGACATAATTTTCATTTTAGTATTACTATTATTTAGTTCATTATTTCCCTAAGAAAACAAAAGACAATAAAGGGGGGTGGTTTATTTTAATTAATGAAATAATTAACTAGTAAAAGTACAAAAGTACAGATTCCAAATCTTTGGACTAAATCAATCGTAAAAGTAACTAGGTATAAGTGTTTCCTCCGACAGTTCCTACTTGATAATTCCTAACTTAACATTTCTTTCCTAGTATCTTGCACTGTAAAGTGGATAAGTTATTGTATCTCTAATCTTGACAGCATCTAGAAAATTTCACTCCGCACCCTTGGTCCTGGCTAGTTGTTTCTATACTAACCCTTATCTTTACCTCATATTAAATAGGACCTTCATGGTGAACTGGTGATTTCTAAGTTGCATATGTTGCATGATATAACTTGGTCAACTAATTATACTTTTACTACATCATCTTTAGCGTGTACATGTGTTAAATATTGATTAGAAGTCTCTCATGAAGAAAATAATAATTTTCTTTGAAATAACTAACGTCCAACTCATGTTCCTCGTTAATAACATGTTATTCCTAAAAGTGCATATAATGAGCTTTCCGATTGGAACTTGACAAAATCTTCTGCTGCTTTCTTTATTACCCTAAACGAAGAGGTATGACAGACCATTCCAAGAAAGACGTTCTGTCGAGGGTCTCTGTTCCAAAATACTTAAACTTCTTCAAATTTGGGTACTGGACTACTCTCTGATCATCATGACAAACCAGTAGGACAGACCGTCGTGGATATGACGGTCAATCGTGGACTTCCGTAATCCCACACTAGGTCAGACTTCCCCATCTTCCTCCAGCAGCTTCACTACGATGCCACGTAGGTAATAGAAACTCTTCAATCTACCAACCCTCTTGTTTCTTCATCTTTTGACGCTCGTGAGGGAGAATATATTTTCCCTTCCTCTTGGACATTACTTTAAGCTCCTTGACCTTTTTGGCCAAGGCGTCCAGCTGAGTCAATGATGTGGCTAAAGTGTTGGTCCTTCTCAGTCTCCTTATTGACCTTAGACACACAATCAAGGAGTTAGGCTGCTGATTCATAGGAATTTCCAATTAAACAACATGAAGAAAGTTGGACTGGCACTATTTTAGTTTTGGGGCCAAGACCCTTGTAGAAGCATTCCAAAAGCATCTTATGTGGAATTTTATTAGTTGGGCATCACTGCAATAGGATCTTAAACCTTTTCCACAACTCATAAATTGATTCACCCTCTAATTGCTTTGAATTTAGGATGTTATGTGTAAAAATCAACAATGTTAAAGGAGGGTGATTCTTTGGGTCACTGTTGCTACGAAATATTCTCCAATTCTCGGCTCAAAACAGTAACACACAAATCAAAACTAAAAATTAAGTTATTTCAACTATAACTAATTAACAACCAAATTCAACTTAACTAAAGAATCTTGAACAACAACACTCCTTGAAAGCGGCATCATTTTGATTTGACGTATCAGAACACTTCATCCACTGCTAAGTGCCAATGTTCATTAATGAATAATATAATCCAACTAAGTGAGTTGGGGTCAAATCCCACAGGGAGTGGTACCTGCTTCAGATTCAAAATCCAAGTACAAATATATTCAATTCAATCATAGGTAAAAACATTTACGAATAAAAGCATGCTTCAAGTTTTTTGTGACACGTGTCAAATAATAGGGGGTTTTGATTGCAAGTAACAACTAGAACAACAAATAATACTAAGTAACAAGGAGACAGGTTCTTGGGATGTGATTGGATTATAGGCTAAGGTAGACAGCTGGGTAGTTGCTATTGATAGTAAATTGTTGTAAATCAGTAAATAAGCTAGACGTTAGTGGCATAAACTTTTTCTTGAATAATTTACCCCATATCAAATTGGTTTCTCTCGAAAAACAATAAGCAAAAAGTAAGAACCACTTTCGCTTTAATCCATTCTCTCTGTCGAGTTGAATATGCGAAAAAGGATTTAATATTCACTCTCTCGAGATGAACCCGTGACAACCTAATACCTTTAAATCATCAAATCAGTAATCTTGGTTTTAAAACCTCTATCTCAAGCAAGACAAAAACACAAAGGTAGAATTGTATTTGCAACTACAAACCTTTATTTTAAACCATAATTGTTAAATGAAATCACATTAAAACAACATTTAGACTATCAAATAACAACACCCAACAGCTAAATCAACCCATTATCACACTCAAAGAATTGGGGTTTTATTTAGACATCATAAATAGATAGAAATTGCTACCAAATTGTGTTACCATGAACTAGGTAAGATTAATTTCATCTTTACGATGGTCAAGGTTGAAGAATCCCAATACCCACTTCTAATTTCTCAAAAATGGAAATCTTCATATCTTCAAAGATAAGAAAAATATTATCTCAATACTCTCAATTCTTTCACAACATATACTCTAATGAATGTTCAGTATAAAATTTGATACGAAACATAGTGTTTGAAAATATATTTATAGTCGCCAAAAATCATGCTGCGAAGGACCATTCGACACAATAAGTCCGGATCACCCATCCACTCGACGATCTTTCCTTTGATCAGTTACATTGCCTTTTTGCTTTGGCCTTCAGCATCTCAAAGTTATGTAACCTTGCGCGATCTAACCACATCATAGTGGAACGTTCGACAACATGTCGACTGCTCCCTTCTATCGCCAACTTGATTTTTGCTATGTCGTAATTTTACTATCTTTAGAAAAAAAAACTTTTTTAAATGTTCTAACTATAAAAACATTTTAGGAAAAAATATTTAGAAAAAGTTGCCAATTAATTGTTTAAAGATTATAAGAAACCTTAATTTTAAAAAAGATTTTAACAGATAAACCTTAAAAATTTAGAGAAAATGGGTAAGAGGTTCTTATTTCTACTTTAAGAATGTATTAGCACTAAAAGTAGCCGCTAACACATAGTTATCCAATGACTAAAGGTAAAAAACAAGTAAAAAAAATTCTTCGAGTTCTCTGAGAAGGGGCTAGTGTGTGGCGCCATTCAGTGTGCCAGGTTTGTCTGCTCCGTCCTATTTTGAATCGTTTCCTCCGTTTTAGTTCCTTTAAGGTGTACCTTTAATCCTTTCTAATACTAGATACTCTAAACTACATCTAAATATCGAGAGATCATTCACAACATGAATCATAACCCTTGAATTCATAATTCTAGTTGAAGATAGAGTTAAGAGTAAAAGTCTTGAGAGTTCTTTATAGTCATTTCAAGAAGTCATTTATAATATTTTAAAACTTGTTTTTAAGACTTGAAACTTGATTTTAAGGATGAGGAGAGTTGTCACATCTGGGTTTACCCCCTAGACGTAACCGGCGTCGTCGTCTCTTTAAGGACTAGACTCCCTGCTTATTTTACCTCTCATTACATTCATATATAGGTCAAATTTACCGGTGAAATTAAAACTTTTCTTTACAGTACTTGAGGTTTACAATACCTCTACAACACATGGTATATATATATCAATATACTAGTCCTTCGTATAGGGTAGATACTTAGTCTCTACTTTTATTACTTATACATATATATATATTTATTGATATATATTATATTATATATATATATATATATATATATATATATATATATATATATGATATATATATCTATTATAGACATAATATATATATACATATAGTACCTCTCTCTCTCTCTCTCTCTGTCCTATCTCTCTCTCTCTCTGTCTCTCTCTCTCCTCATCTCTCTCTCTCATCCTCTCTTCCCTCCTCTATCCCTCTCTCCCTCTCTCTCTCTCATCTATCCCTCTCTCTTTTTTTTTCCCTACTCCCCTTCAATACATATATATACACATATATATATTATATCCTATATACATCTATATATATACTATATATAATATATATATAATATATATAGAGATATGGAGAGAGAGAGAGAGAAATAGAGAAAATAACATGTCATAATAGTCATCTCATCTAACAACTATCTACTAAGAGTGTATCAAATTTTGGTTGTGCCCATACATCAATCTAACAAGACCACATATAGGTGATACTAATGTATAGTACTTAATTGAAAGGAATGAAAAGAAAGAGTCTTAAACTCATACAAACTCCACAATCTAGATGGTGGCAACGTCCTCGGAAAAGGCGAACCTACCCTACTTGGATGATCAAAGGATCCAAGCCTTCTTCAAAAAACTTCAACGACCGAAACCTAAAATGTTGGGGAAAAGGAAAAATTGGGGTTACTACACCACTTGTACTAAGTATGAGACCATATGCACACATACTTTGAAATCATGCTAAGAAAAGGGAACATTTCATAAAGTATGGACTTTTCATTTAAATCCTTCATGCACATTCAACAAAACCATACCAACCATTATTGCCTATTCATTAAGTCATAGGCATGTACATCATAAAACCAAGAACATCAAACTAGTCAAGTAAATATGCATATCATTTAATTGCATACATAGTAAAGTAACTATATCATCAAGTGATATTAACAATAAGCATGAGTAAGAGTACATTTCATTATAATCAAAGAAAGACAAATGCCCATGAACACCTATCAAGTCAACAAGTGCAATGACCAAGCAGAGCAACATAACCTTAATCAAGTAACCCAACAAGAATAATGACTAACATCCTACTTCACATAGCATGGCATTTAGGTGTACATATCATCTTACTTTAACAATATAAACCAACACATATTCATAAGTGAACTAATCAACATACAGTATCAACAATGTGCAAGTTAAACATATACATGTCTTATAGTATTATAAGCATAATCATACATAAGAACATCCTCCAAAAACTCCCCTCAAGGATCAATAGTGCAATGCTTATGTAGAGTCCCATAACCCTACCTAGACTAAGCTAGACCTATTAGGTTATCATAGTATGAGTTCTATCCTTTAGTTCATTTTACCTTTTGAGAACATCTTGCCCTAACCGACATAGAACATATAAGCTATAGAATCTGGTGTCATAAAACCCTACACCGAAGGAAGGCGGACTACTTGCCAAGGTAGTACAAAAACATAAAACGTAGCAACTACGTGGATCCTCTGGATAGTATTCCTATGTGGGCAATATAGTTCAAGAACTAGGAGATATAGTTGGGACCCTTTTTATGATACATGCATTATAGTCTCCAATCTCAAAAGTAAATTAGTGATCGTATCTTACCTATGTGGGAAGGGACACTCCTCACTCTATTTCACGCGATGATAAACTACAGTCCATTTTTGAAATATCTTTAAGCCTTTATTATCAATCATAGCTTAGTTTAGGTCATAGAGTCTAAACCTTGTATAATCATCATCATCATAGTTTAATAAGAATTACATGAGTATAAATACTTTCATTACAATTCATATTGGTGAGGTTAGCACATTAAAATCTTCATATTATGATAAGACACATTGGTAAATCATTCACCCTCCCTACAACATTTACATCTTAAGCCAAAACCTCACAATAATAATCAAGACATTTGAATTCAACATCATACCACCCTATCAATCCTAATACAAGGCATACTCCAATACAACATCATGACATAATCACAATTAACAATATTTTGAAGTAAATGATAGGAATTGTAAGACTTACCAAGTCTCCTTCATAGTTCATCATCAAGGACATACCATAAACCCTCAATTCAACCCAATTTGGGTATAAAGCATCATAACTCCTAACCAAAAAGGATAACACACTTAAAATAAATCACTGATCAATAAAATTCAATACTAGGTGAGAGCTTAAGACAATATACTTAGGTCAATTCACAACATACTTTATAACCTATATAATCTTCTCAAGAACTAGTATGAAAAACTACTAGTCATCATAATTATTTCATTATTAGTATAATTAACACCATCTATTAGTAATTCAATTAATAACCAAGTTCATTTAACTAAATACAACCAAATTCTATACAATCAAACTGAGTTAAGGTCCAAAGGGATATTTCTATCCAACTCTAAACTGCCAAACCCCTCCAGATATAACCATAATAAACGTTTAAATAACAGTTAATATAATTCATAATATAAATAATAAATTCAATAAGAAATACATTCAAAAAGTGATTATCGGACTGAGAAAGACCTACATGAAAACTCAACTGTTTGAAAATACTTTGAAGGAAACCATTTTGGGAAGAGGTCTCAAAGGTGAATTAATCTCATACCTCAATGTTTGATGTATAGACCTATTGATGGTGAAATCGTCCCTTTAACATCCACCTCAAATACCCTCCCCTAGCTTTCTTCATGGTGTCTTCAATAAGTCGAGAATAGGGAGAAGGTAGAAGAGCTTTGTTTTTCGAGGTATGTAAATTACACTACTGTGGTTTGACGGGTCTTTTATCTGAGGTTACTTAAGTTTATTAGTATTCATCCTTAATCCCCTACATAACCAAAACCAAAAGCGTTTAGTAAATTTTTTTCAAACCAAGTAAAACGTGCAGCAAAAAACATTCCCCACTAAACCGACACCCCCCCGTCAACACCTCGTGGCTCCATCGACGGCCATCCCCACCCCCCCCTTCCTCCGTGCTGACACCTTTGTCGATGATTTCATGAGTTTGCAGATGCGAACCCCTTTCAATGAATTGTCTATATTTTTGATGACGTAATGTGTCATCGACGGCCCCGTTGATCATATACACAACCCTGTCAGTTGCCTCTCGTGGTGCACACCTAAACGGCAAGCTCTGTCTGCCTAGAGAGTGTTTGACTCATCTTGCATAGGGTCCCTTACCTCAAGGGCCTTTGGTTGGTCCTTGGGGTGTCGTACCTGGATCTTTCAACAATAAATCGACTTAAACACATGTCATCAACCCTTCCACTAATTTTCATGGATTTTCAACTACTAAAATCTAGTCAAATAGGGTAAGACAAGCTATTACCCGTACACCGGCCTAACCGTTATCGTCCATGAGCTTCTTTTTTTCGCTGCACGCTTGAGGTTCTTGGACGTTATTTTTTTTTGGTTTCTAGAACCTTATGACGCTTATGTAAGGATCTAGAACGCGCCTTGGATTTTTGAAGTGCTACATTATCCTCCCTTAGGAACATTCGTCCCCGAATGACACGAAAAAAGTATTTACAAGGAAGTAATAGACTCAAGACTCCAAGGCAAACCAACAATAATCATTAACCTTATCACTTACATAAGGCAATTCAAAACATCAATTACCACACAAAAGGATAATTATCACATTATGAGGCATTTCCTTCTCACAACAACAACATGATCTCAACATTCTTTACATGAGTCAATTAAACCAAATTTAACTTTACCAACATGTCTAACATATCATTTCTAAAGATCACGCACCGACATTCAAAATGCCACGATAAACTCAACAATCACTAAGAGTTAAATTTTCAGTTCCAAATGCACAACTTTAGATGTAAAGCTATTCAAAAATGCACTTATTTTGAAAACTTTTCAAATCTCAATTCACCAAAAAATCAAAGCAACTTTTCATTAGTCATTATTTTAATTATTAGTAAGAACTACTACCTAGTTATAAAATAGATGAAGGTATGTTGCATTTGCACCCTCAGTAGGTGATTCATTCCAGAACACCTTTTTACGGAAGCCACCTCTTTATTCCTTAAAACTTCTTGACTTTCCTATCAAGAATTTGTAACCATAAATTACCCATAAGAAGTTTAATCCTTCCAACCAGACCCTCATTAGAATATATCCTACTCGGAATCCACCATACACGTTCAAATCATGGAAACATGGTAAAATCATATTAACCGACACTAAATTCACTAGGAAGTTATTAATTCATAGTAAACCTTACCAACCCTCTGAAGATTTCATAGGCCCACATAACGAGACCCACTTCCCTTTCTTTTGCTTTCTTGCCAAATCTAAACCCACCCCTTTCATAGGTGAAATTTTCAAATTACACCTTATCACCTTTTTCAAACTCCAAGCCCTTCTTCTAGTGAGTGGCATAATGAATTTTGCTTTCTATAGGTCGTTTGCATTGCATCCGGATCCTTATGATATCTCATTTTTCTTTCTAAAGCTTATAAACACATCGGAATACCAAGAGTGAATGTATCACCCTTCAAACCATCCAATAGGAGACCTACAACACACCTCATACCATACAAGGTTTCAATAGAGGATATCCTGGATATGGATGAACGAATACTATTATTATAATAAAAATACACCAACAGACAAATGGATTATCCCATTTTTATATCTTGAAATCATATACAAGGCGCCTAAGAATATCCTCAGGGTTTGAAATACTACGCTCCCCTTGAGTATCCGTTTGGGGATTAAAAGCGGTACTTTAACTTCACCTTAAGAATAGAACCCCATCCCTTCTTGAATGAACCTGCAAACCGAGATGTGAATTGTGTCACCCACCTCGATTTGGATAGATGTAATACCTGAATACCAGGCGACACACACTCTAATCTATGAAGATCTTAAAATACTCCTTCCGCCAAATAAGTAGAACTTGACGGGAATAAAGTTAGAGGACTTGGCACCTATCCACAACCCCCTTAAAGAGTCATATTGCCTTTAGTTCGAGGTAAACGCCACACAAATGCATATGATGTCCTTCCCACATCCAGTAGGAGAATGGATTCTTAAGTAATCCCGCGGCTTTTAATGTTTGGTTTTCACTTGTTGGCACTTTGGACCTTATCAACAAACTCCCGCCATGTCCTCCCCTTCTTCCAACCTTCCCAGCAATATCTTCCCTAAGGTAATGGTACTTTTGTCCGAACCAAGATGAATGGAATCGGGACCCATGGGCTTCTCAGGATTCGATTCCTCAACTCATCCTACCTTGGGAACACACAATATTCCCTTGGTACCCCGGCGCAGGGTTGAATAAGAAGGATGTAAGGAGCAACGATGGAGAACGAAGAGCCCTAGAGGACGGATCGCAGATAGGGAAATAGATCCACAGAATAAACGCATAATAGAAGTACCATCAAAGGGAATGAAAAAAAGAACGGGCGAACATAAATAAAGCGGAAAGTCAGAATCAAAACCCATTCGCTCCTAAGAGATCTGTCCCTTAAGTATGCCAAGGACCGATTCCTTTAACTCCAGCAATGATTTATCAAGGTGTTGTTCGGAATTTATCTCAACTACCAATTATGACTCGGAGTTATGATGGACCATGAAATCACCATTTGGAGAATCTTCCAGCCTCACACACAACCTAGCTAACTTCTGAACATCCTTTACTAGGTATTTCTTGGCTTCATTTGTGTGAGACACACTACCCATAGTAATATGACTTAGACCATTCTCCACCACATTGGCCTTGTCGGGGTGATAGAGGACACTCATGTCGTAATCTTTCAACAATTCTAACCACCTTATTTGTTGGAGATTCAACAACTTTTGGGTAAACTAGAGACTCTTATGGTCGGTATAGACATCAACATGGACACCATATAAGTAGTGCCTCCATATTTTCAAGGCAAATACCACGGCCGCTAACTCAAGGTCGTGAGTTGAATAGTTTCTCTCATGCACCTTAAGTTGCCTAGAAGCATAGATAATCACCTTCCTATGTTGCATAAACACACACCCTAAACCAACTCGGGATGCGTCACAATACACAACAAAGCCCTTTTTACCCTCCGGTAAAGTCAATATAGGAGCAGAAGTAAGCCTATCTTTCAAAATATGGAATCTTCTCTCATATGAGTCCGATCGCTCAAACTTCTTACACTTTTGGGTAAAAGTTGGACACAAAACCATCTACGAAGCTCTGATAATAACCCTCTAAACCAAAGAAACTCCCAATGTCAGTTGGAGTGAATGGTCTAGGACAATTTTTCACCGCCTCCATTTTCCTTGGATCAACTTCAGCTCCCTCTCTAGAGATGATATGACTAAGAAATGTCAGCGACCTCAACAAAAACTCATATTTGCTATACTTGACGAACAATAGATATTTTATAAGTACTTGTAACACTACTCTCAAATGGTTCATATGATCACCCTCATTTTTCAAATATACAAAGATGTCATCAACGAAGAAATGACAAATGAAATCTAGGTAATTTCAAAACACCCTATTCATAAGGTCCATAGATGCCACCGGAGCATTAGTGTTACCAAATGACATTACTAGGAACTCATAGTGACCATATCTAGTCTTAAATGTCGTCTTTGGTATAACCTCGCCTGTCACCCTAAGTTGGTGATACCCCAATCTCAAGTTAATTTTAGAAAAGTAGCTTGGCCCTTGGAGTTGATTAAACAAGTACTCATTCCGAGGGAAAGGATATTTATTCTTAATAATGACTTTATTAAGTTGGTGATAATCAATACACATTCTTAAGGACCCATCCTTTTTCTTCACAAACAAAATCGGAGCACCCAATTGAGAAATACTAGGTCTAATGAAGCCTTTGTCTAGTAAATTTTTAAGTTGAGCTTTCAACTCTTTCAATCTGGTCGGAGATATTCAATCAAGAGAAATTGAAATGGGATTTGTATCTGGTAATAAGTCGATACCAAAATCAATTTTCCATTCAAGAGGAATACAGGGAAGATCATAAGGAAAGACCTTCGAAAATTCACTCACTACGGGGGCCGACTCAATTGGAGGAATTCCAGATTCTAAATCTTGGACTCTCACAATATGGTATAGAAAACCTTTGGAGATCATTTTGGATGCTTTTATACAAGAGATGATACGACCTCTAGCAATCAAATTCGCTCCCTTTCACTCTACATTGGGCTCATTTTTAAAGTTAAACTTCACTACTCTTGTTTTCCAATCTATAGAGGCAAAACAAGCATGCAACCAATCCATAACCAAGATGACATCAAATTTAAGCATATCAAGTTCTACTAGTTCTACATAAGAAACTATATTGGGCATCATTATTGGAAAATTTGTATACACCCTTTTTGCAACAACCGATCACCCACCGTAGTAGACACTATTAAAGGTTCATGCAAAATATCGGGCAAAATGTAAAAAATTTAGCTACTAGAGGGGTAACGAATGATAATATAGCACCTCGATCAAGTAAGGCATATATATAAATAGAAAAGACTTTCAACATAAAGGCCACCACATCAGGAGAAGTGTGTTGATCACCCCTAGAGCGAAGAGCATAGAAATGGTTCTCCGTTGGAGCCTCATTTGAACCACTTGCTTGCGTTTGACCACTACCCTTGTATTTACCCCTCACAATAGGAAAATCCCTAACCTTATGCCAACTTTTACCACAACGAAAACAATTATCCGTCCCCTTAAGACCAACCTAGTGCAAATGTTTCCAACTATTCCACAAGTGGCTTATCGGTTGGTGAACTAGTTCCCTTTGCCTGTTAGGATTATGGTAGGGGGGGGGGTGGGGAACCCCCCCAACCCCTATACCATACCTTATGGAACTTGGAAGGAACTTGATTAGAAAACCGTTTCTTAAATTTAGGTTTGTCATGTATCTCAAGCCTATTCTTTGAAGAACCACCATCAAAAGATCTTGTCCTCTTAGCATCTCTACTTTTCCTCTTAACCTTTGACTCTTCCACATGTTTAGCATACACCATAAGAAAGGAAATGTTCATTTTGTCCTGTAGCATAGCCGAATCAAACTCCTCTTGCAAATTATCTAACACCCCGTCATAAAGCGGCTTATTTTATCTCTAGGAGCAAAACCAAATAAGGAGCATATTTTTACAATTTAGTGAATTTGAAGGAGTATACATGTACACTCATACATACTTGGCGAAGGTTGATGAACTCCACCACTTTAGCTTCCCTCATCTCCCTAGGAAAGAACCGATCAAGAAAAGCCTTCTTGAAGATCTCCCAAGTCGCTGAACCACCCCTTGATGGACTATCATCCTCCATTGGACATACCATGCTAGAGACACATCTTAAAGATAATAAGTGGATAACTCGGCCTTTTCACTAATAGAAAACCCCATAGAGAAAAGTATCTTGTAGACTTCATCGATGAACTCTTGGGGGTATTCTTCAACCTTGGTCCCGTAGAAAGTAGGAGAATTCATCCCAGTGAAATCCCTTAGACAGGAGGACATGGTTGCAACTTCTTGATGAGCTCAGGGTACAACTTGGCTTCCCGATTAACTTGGGTTGTCATGGCTTGGGCTTGGACGGTGGCGGATTGTGCTTGGGTAGTAATGGCTTTGGTACATTTGGAAGAGAGTGGCCCTTATGTTCTCATCCGTCAAAGGAGGAGGATTTACCGGGGCTTGGTCATCATTCTCACCTTCCTCAAGAGGATAAACTTGATCACCACGGTGAGGAGCTCCCGCATTGGCAATCTATTCTTCAAGTCTTTGTGTCCCATTCCTCTGAGTACAAATTACCTATAATCATACTGAATGGATTAGATGCAAAAGTACACAATAAGTACACTCTAGTTGCAACCGATATGAGATTTCATAAAGTGAGAATGTTCCTCAGCATCCGTAGTTCTATGCCATATAGTGTGGAGCGCTTCACAATTTTGATACGAACTTACATACGTGGTATATAGGACAGTGAATATAGAAAATTCCAACTAATGGCTCTAATACCAAGTCTTATGCCAGATCCAGGTTACCCTTATAATTAAACAGTCATCATCGTTGTAACGACCCAAAATCAGGGACGCGACTGGCACCCACAGTTACCCTCCTATTGTGAGCGAACCAAACATCTAACCTCTAAACATTTCAAGATATATAAACAAAAAAATAATGCGGACGACTTAAACTCATTATTAAAACAATTCAATACTATTCTTCTGATCCCCAAAATCTAGGAAGTCATCATCCACACAGAACATCTATCTCAAAATTACTTAACTAGGAATGTCTAAGAAACAAATAACTAAAAAGCTAGTCCATGCCGGAAGTTCCAAGGCATCACAGACTTGAAGAAGAAAGACCCAGTCCAAGCTAGACGCATTAGCTCACCATGAATTTCCAATGAAGTGAAGATTGGCATAGATTGCGATTGAGTTGAAAGTTACGGAACGTTGCTGCTTACACAAAAAACAAAGAGGAAAACATGAAAAGTAGGGGGTCAGTACAACCACACGTACAGAGTAGATATCATCGCCCAACCAAAAAATAGGGACAGTAATATTATCAATATAATGTAAATCAACTACAATACTCAACATTAGCAGAAGAATGGAACAACATTGAATTCATCAATAACTACAACCGGTTAACACATGAGGACTCAAGCCTCAATACAATACTCATTTTGAAATTAAGTTAAATTAGATTGCTAATTCATTATCTTTCAAGATTCATTATCTTTCTTCCTCTTGTGTCGGACGTGACACTCGTTCCTTAGTTCTATCTGGTGCCCAGAAGTGGCACTCCGATCCTCATTCTATCTGGTACCAGAAAGTTGGCACCCGATCCATAATAATATCCTGGTGGTCGGAATGTGACACTCCGATCCTCAATTCATTCTTACCCTGGGTACGAAACGTGGCACCAGACCAATATTTATACCATGGATGTAGGAACGTGACAATACTTTCTTTCCTTACGATCCTCTATCATTTACCCTGGTACTCGGACCACGTGGCACAGATCCAATTCTATCCTGGGGTCGGAACGTGACCCACTCCGATTCCTCATAGTTCCTATTCTATCCTGGTACCAGAACGTGCCCCGATCCATATTCTTCCTGGCGGTCGGAACGTGACACTCCTGATCCGTATATTAATTTCATACCTCGGTAACGGAAAGTGGCACCCGATCCCTAAGTCATCAAGACTTCTTTTGACACTAAAGGGCATCCATCATTTCTAATTATAAATTTATCAAGCATTCTTTCATACTAGCATCATCATTCTCATTAATAAATATCAAAAGCGGAATTAGGGTTCCTTTCAAGATTTGGGATCAATAGCTTCATCATGCTTTGTTAATTATCACAATCAATAATAATAATCATTGCAAGCCTACAACTTAGGTACATAGCAGGTTTAAATGTACTATCAACACAAATATTACACTATTAGAGTTCACTACGATATATAGTAACATAACATAACCTACCTCCAACCGAAGAATTGAATCACACAAGCTATCTTCTCAAAATCCTGCTATCCTATTCGTTCTTCCTCTTTAACTCGTTCGTTTCTCCTTCTTTTGTTCTTTTCTTGTGTTTTGTTTTATTCAAACCCCTCTTCTTTACCCTAATTAAAAGTATAATTAAGTGTAAAGGAGGACAAAGAAAACCCACTAAATTAACTTAAGGTTACATCTTGTTAAACCCCAAGTACTTAGACCTATTAATATTAACACTCAAATCTTTATAATTAAGGAAAGAATAGTCAAAACGACCCCTAAAACGTGTTGTAGATAATCCTATTTTGCCTGGACTGCGCAACTGTGACGGGCCGTCGTGCCTGCGACGGTGACCGTCAAAAGGTCGTCGCAGCTCCCTCAAACTACACGTAGCCTGCGACGGCCCGTCACGCTGTGTTGACGGTCCGTCCCTGTCCTCAGTCATGACCACGGTCAGAAGAAACTCGTTTCTTGTACCAAATCTCAAAAGTTGAAGTGTTTTGCAACGAAAAAATCACGACGGTTCGTAGTGGATGTGAAGGCACGTCATGCAGGTCGCACCAATTTACAGCGAGTCGATTTTTAGTACCCAATTTCAAAATTCTAAGTGTCATGGGGACGCACCTCCTTCAACGGGCCGTCGTGACTATGACGGCCGTCGTTACATCCGTCGTACAGCCATTTTTTTCCAGGAACAATAAAAATCTTTGCTCAAAACGACTAAAAGGTCGTTACAATAGTCACCAATTTACCCATCGTCGTCCTCCGAAGATCAAAAGAAGGGAAAAACAATGGCGGAAAAGGAAAGAAAGTACCTGAATCTGGAAAAGATTGTGGCGTATTTTCTTGTAATCGCCTCCTTCTCCCAAGTAGCCTCTTCAACCGGTGATTCTTCCATTGACTTTGATGGATGCAATCTTCTCGATCTCAACTGCGAACACTTCTCTATCTTAATATAGCAACTGTTCCTCTTCATAAGTCAGTTTCTCAACCCAACAACACTGGAGTCCCAACGGAAAGTAGGTTCCCATACTCCATGGTATCTTTCAACATGGACACATGAAATACCGGATGCACTCCGGACAGCCTGGGGGCAAGGGCTAATCATACAGGCCAAACCTCCCTATTCGCTTATAGTACCTCAATGTCCATTACCTTGGATTAGCTTACTACTTTTGCCAAACCGCATAAACCCTTTCATGGGTGGAAACCGTCAACAAGACGTGTTCCACCTATCCATAACTCCAAAGTCTCTAACCTTCCGGTCTGCATACTACTTTGTCTAATTTGCCGCGCTAGACGCTTTTCTTGAATGCCCTTCACCTTTTCTAACGAATCCCTCAAGAGATCGTCCCCAGGTCTAACCTCGCATGCATCAAAACAACCAAATGGGAGATCTACAACCTCCTCCCCATTCAATGCTTTCAAATGGAGCCATATCAATATGAGTGATAGCTATTATGTACGACCACTGGCAATACCCAAAAACATACCCCACCCCCCATCCCCCACCCCCTCCCGTTCCCACATATCCACCCCAAAACCCAACGTACCAACCCTCATCCCCCCCACTACACCCCCATAACCCCCGTCCAAGCCCCCCCACACCGTCGACATTCCCACCCTCTTCATCCCACCTTCCGTCTCCCCCAAAGGTAAGATTAAGAACGATATACCAATGGGCCACCAAACTCTATCAAGCATGCGCGAAACATATTCCTCAACACTTGAATCGTTCGCTCAGACTGACCATCGGTTGAGGATGGAACCGCCGGGTACTAGGTCCAACATAGTACCCACATCTGAAGCAATGTTCAAAACTAGAAGTAAACTGCGTTACCTCTATCGATATAAGGATAGTGGAACCCCATGCACATTCGAACGATTTCTTGAGAGGTAGATTTTTTTAATTCTTGCATTGTGAGTCACCTGACCGGAATGAAATGAGCAGACTAGTCACAATTGTTCCACAATTACCCAAAGTGAATCAAAATTCACCAGTGTCTTTGGAAAAGACCAACCACAAAGGTCACATTGGAATTCCTCTCCCACTTTCCATTCCGGGAATGGGCATTCTTTGAAGTGTTCCTCCGGGCCTTGGTGTTTCATATTTAACTTGTTGACAGTTTGGACACTTGGCAATAAAGTCAAAAAAAATATGTGCTTCATTCTACTCCACCAAAAGTGTTGTTTTAGGTCGCGATACATCTTGGTTGCCACCCGGATGTATTAGAATACTTGAACTACTATGAGCTTATGCCAGAACGTGTTGATCAAATCATCAAATTGCAGGGGGTACACCAGAACCATTCCCGTAATCATTAACACACCTTCCTCGTGATTGTTGATTATCTTAGCCTCTCCTCGCAACACTTTATCTCGGGATTCGCCTTAGTTTCTCATCATCAAATGTTTTCCCTTATCTTGTCAAGGAAAGAAGATCTTGACTCCAACTAGAAAACAATCCTCTTCTCATTATTTCCAACCTCATCAAGTCGTAGCCGCAGAGTCTGAACATCTCTAGCCATAATGGGCGTCTAGAGGCTTGGCAAATGAGCTAGACTTCACATGCTTTCCAGCTTTCTACTCAAGGCATCTGCCCCAACATTCGCCCTTCCCGGATGATACAAAAATAGTGAGGATCGTAGTCCGCAACGTGTTCCATCCATCTCCTTGCCTCAGTTCAAATCTTCTGAGTTAAAGACATACGACGCGACGATGATCCGTGTAGATACTCACACTTAAACCCCATATAAATTAGTGTCTCCATGCTCAATGCAAACACGAACGGGCAATTCCAAGTCATGAGTTGGATAGTTACGTTCATGCACTTTTAATTGTCTTGAGGCAATAAGGCAATCACGTTCTTCTCTGCATAGCACTGCCACCCAAACCGAATAGGATGCATCACAATAAACATGAAGTTCTTACCCTCTACAGGCAAGGTGAGGATAGGTGCGGTAGTCAACAAAGTCTAAGCGTTGAAAGCTTTCCTCACATTCATCTGACCAGACAAATGGAAAATCTTATGCCTAGTTCAAGTTCGTCAATTGGAAAGCAATAGAAGCGAATCCTTTGACAAAAGCGGCGTAGTGGTAGTAGTAGCTAGCTTAACCCAACAAAACTCCGTATTTATGACCACATTAGTGGGTCTTACCCAATTCATTCACTGTCTCAATCTAGAAGGATCACCATACCACCCATCCTTGAAACCACGTGCCCCAAGAAGGACACTGCATCTAAGCCAAAACTCAAACTTGGAGAACTTGGCATAAGCTTTTCTCCCTGAACCCACTTTCCAATACCACTCTCAATGCTCCTTCATGTTCATTCTTAATCTGGAGAATCAGTATATCATCAAAAAGACGATCACAAAGAGAGAGAATCTAAAATATGGCTTAAAAATCCCGTCTCAGCAAACTCATGAACGCAAGCAGGAGGGGCATTCGTAAGACAAAAGAATCACCACAAATTCTTAATGCACCTACATGGGTCCTAAAAAGCGAGTCTTTGGCACATCGCTTGCCAGTATTTTCCAATTGATTGTAACCGGATCTAAGTCATATCTTTTTCGCTGAAGAAACAATGCACCGTGTACACTGATCGAACAAAGTCATCAATGCGAGGAAGAGTATACTGTGTCATAATAGTACCTGTTCAATTGTCGGTAGTCTATGCAACATCCGAAAACTCACCATCCTTCTCTTCAACACAAACCGGAGCACCCCAAGGAGATGCCCATTGGTCTAATGAAGCCCTTGCTCAGCAAACTCTTGGAAGTTAGCCTTAACTCCTTAAAAAATCCGCGGGAGCCATGCTTATACGGGGGGTATAGAAATGGGGCGTGTGGCCGGTTCAAGATCTATACAGAAGTCAAATCCCTATCTGGTGGCATTACCAGGAAGATCTGCAGGGACACGCTCCAAAAAACTCGCGGAATAAAGAAAAAGAGAAAAGAGAAAATCCTAACTTGGTAAACTTGGGTAGTTCATCTGAGATGGGCCACGAAAGTAAACACCCTGTACTAACCATTTTCTTAGTCACGAAGAAATGAAGGATGATACGCCACCGGATTGGACGTGTAGTCACCCTCACACACTAACGGATCTGTCCCAGGCTTGGCCAATGGGGGTCAACAGTTGTAGCATTAACAATCCAGATCGGCAAAATTGGAGAAAGCCAAGTATACCCCGACTTACATCCAAGTTAACCCATTCTAAAATAAACCAAACTACATAAGTTTCGCTCCCCACAAAGTTCACCAAACAAGAACCTAGTACCTTTTCAACTACCAAAGAACTCACCCACCGGTGTTAGAAAAAGAAGAAAACACGAATAGGCATGTCAAGTAATTCACAAATGCAATTTTTAGGGACCATTAGAAATGATGAAGATACATAGGACAACGTGGAGCCAGGGTCAAAATAATACCAGATGCCATGCAATCACAAACCAAAAGATACCTGTGAACAGCATCAGGAAGCCATCCGCTTAGATCTCCCGGGAAAGCGTAAAAAATGGGCCCTATCGTTGTCCTCGTCCATTGCCCTACATGTTGCTAGAGGGCTCATTTTGCCCTCAATCTGCGATGTGATGACCACCCAGTACCACGACCACCACGTCCTCCAGCAAAAGCAGGCCTCTACCATGACCACCTCTACCTCTAGATAGTGGGTTCTGTAACTCTGGTTTGGACAATTACCTCTTGATGTGTCAAACCTCCTCACATCCATAACCCTCTCGGGGTTAATCACGTGGGGTTCATGCAAGGTCTATCGGAGTAGTGTTGACCGTTCTGAGGTGGACCCCCAACTACAGTCTTGTAGTGAAAGTGAAGATGAATTGGTCGACTTGAGTAACCTCCGGGCTCTGTCCTCTAGAGCGAGAACAATTATTAAACTCGCCTCCCTTTCAAAACCCTTTCGATGTCGATGTGTGGTGAAGTCGTCTGGCTTCACTCCTTCAACCGATATCACAAAAGTCTACCACCTCTTCGAAGGATGTTGCCGTAGACGAGCTACCTGTAAGGCCTGAAATCCGAAACTCTGACGCTCAACCCTTCAACAAAACGGCGAATCGTTATTGTGACTTGAAACAAAGTTGGGTGGAGTTCTGGGATAGTGCGCGAAATTTAGCCCATACGCGTTACTGTCATCCTCCTGACTCTTAGACTACAAGAACTAGTACTTTTTCTCTCTCTCAAAGTCCTTGGGATATTATTCTCATAACACGGGTTGAGAATGATCCCAACGTCAGGGTTGGTTCCTAATGTGGGTGACACTCAACATTGACCGGACCAAGCCACGTTTGGCGTTCCCTTGAAACTGATTTAGCTCACGAACCTCAACGCCAAACCGTTTACTTTACCCCATCTTGGTGAGGAGCTCTGACAATCCTACAACCATGAAAATCGTAGGCACCCTCGGGATTCGCGCCCTTAAAGCTGGAGGTTCAATTTCAAGAACGTTACTGAGAAAGTTCATGCTGATCTCATTTGTATATAATTGGCCCCCAGTAGTCAGGGTGGGAAATGGTGCCTATTCCAATGATGACCATGCGGGGCCATAGTAGCCGTATATGTCGTAACTCTGAACGGAGGTGTTGGTGTAGACACCACTGGAGGTTGCCTGGACCTGATCGGATTACCCACAAGATAGAAGTACTTGGTGATCATCTCTGGGGTTAGTAGGTTGGGGTGGTATTTCCTCATTCTGCCCTTGTTCATTATCCCTCCTCCCCCTAGCTTATCACCTCCTCGGTCGGTGGAAGGAGTCACGCCCTCTAGTATAGATGGGTAGGTGCTGGTCTTTAGCGATCCTCTAGAGGACGATCATCCACGGACCTATCCAACGGCCCTCTTTTCCGTTGCTCTTCCTCGACTACAGCTCCACCAGTGGCTCGGCTCAGTAGTTCTTCTTGTCTTTGATCGTTGTTGACGCTGGTGCGGCGCGTTGCTCTAGTTCTAACCATCTGCGAAAAGAGTGAAGATGGTCAGAGTACCAATTCGTATGCACAGAAGATACCAATTGAACTCAAGAGGAGGCACGAACGAAGACAGGAAAAGAGTGAATTTTCCTACAAGTTATAGCCCTCAAGGCAAAGTAAAGGCGTCCCCCCTACCGTTCATTAAGACTCTACTAGACCTGTTCTCTGTGTGATGAGAACAATGAACCTAATGCTCTTATACAAAGTGTCACGACCCAAATCAGGGACGCGATGGCACCAAATTTACCTCCTATGTACACGCGCAAACCAAACCATCTAAACCTTAAACATTTCAAGATTATATCAGACAGAAAATTAATGCGAGAGACTTAAAATCATAATACAAAACATTTCATACTATTTTATTAGCCCCAAAACTCTGGAAGCATCATACAAGAAATCGATCTCCGCAAATTACCTTTAAACTAGGAATGTCTAAAGAACAAAATAACAAAAAGCGAGTCCTGCCGAAGTTTCAAGGCATAAAGACGAAGAAGGCGACCAAAGTCCAAGCTAGACAGGCATTAGCTCACTGAATTGCGAATGAAGTGAAGAACTGGCTAGGATTGCTATTGAGTTGAAGTTGACGGAACGTTTGCTGCATTACAAAATAACAAAGAGGGGGAAAACATGAAAGGAGGGGGTCAGGACAACAACACGTACAGAGATAATATCAGCGGCCAAACTCAAAATAGGGAACAGTATATATATCAAATAATAATGTAAGCAACCCCTTACAATACTCAACATGTAGTCCAATAACACATGGACTTCATCATAACTACAAGAGTTACCACATGAGGACTCAAGCCTGCCATACCATACTCATTGGAGTTAAGTTCAGTAGGATTGAGTATATTCATTATGTCGTTCAAGATTCATTATCTTCTTCCTCTTGTGTCGGTACGTGAAACTCCGATCCTCTATTTCTATACCTGGTGCCGAACGTGGCACTCCGATCCTCATTCTATCCTGGTTACCGAAACGTCGCACCGATCCATGATCTATACTGGTGTCGGAAGTGACACTCCGATCTCAAATTCATTCCTACACTTGGAACGGAACGTGGCACCCGATCCATATTCTATCCTGGTGTACGAAACGTGGACAATCCGATCCTCATATCATTCTACCCTGGGCTACCGGAACGTGGCATCCAGGATCCTAATATCTATCCTGGCGGTGTCGGAGAGCTGACCACTACCGATATTAATATAACTTCTATCCTGGGTACCGGAACGTGGCAACCCGATCCATATTTCTCTCATCGGTGTCGGAAGGTGACAATCCTGATCTCTATTCATTCATCATCGGTACCGGAACGTTGGCACCCGATTCACCCTAATTCATACAAGCCTTATTTTATACACCTAAGGGCTCACATTCTATTTTATATAATTTATCAAGCCTTCGTTCTTACTAAGGATCATCATTCATATTATATATCAAAGCGAATTAGGGTTCTTTCAAGATTGGGATTCAAATAGCTTCATCATGCTGTGTTAATACACATATTCATTAATCATAATCCTGAAAGGCATTACAACTTAGGCACATAGCAGGGTTTACAAATTAACGATCAACACATAATATTCACGATTAAGAGTTCACTACGAATATAGGAAACAAAACCATAACCTACTCACCGAAGAATTGAATCAACAAAGCTAATTCTTCTCAAAATCCTTGCTTCCTCTTGTTTCTCTCTCTCTACCTCGTTCGTTTCTACCTCTCTTTCTGTTCTTTCTTGCTTGTTGGTAGTTTTATTCAACCCTCCTTCTTTTTACCCTAATTAAAAAGTATAATTAAGTGTAAAGGAGGACACTAAAACCCCACTAATTAAACTAAGTGTGACCTCTTTTAACCAAGTAATTAGACCTATTAATATAACCTCAATCTTATATTAAGGAAAGGAATCCGTCCAAAACGACCCTTAAAACGTGTAGAGGAATCCTATTTTGCCTGGGACTGCGCAAGAATACCGCGGGGCCGGGCACGTCGTGCCTGCGACGGCTTTCCGTCACACAGTCGTCGCAGCACTCCTCAACTCACGTAGCCTGCGACGGACCGTCACAGCGTATGTGACGGTCCGTCCTGGTCCTTCCGTTCAATGACGTGTCAGAAGAAAAACTCGTTTCTTGCTACCAAATGGCTCAAAAAAGTTGAAAGCTGTTTTGCAACGAAAATCACGACGGTCTCCGTGGATGTGCGGGCACGTCCGCAGGTCCGTCACAATTACAGCGAGTCGATTTTAAGTACCCAATTTCAAAATTCTAAGTGTCATGGAGACGAACACCTCACTCGAAGGCCGTCCGTTGAATATGACGGTCCGTGTTACATCCGGTCGTTCCCAGCCAGTTTTTCTAGAAATAAAATTGTTGCTCAAAAACGACTAAACAGCGTCGTTGACACTCGTCCTCTTGACGACACTAGATAGCCACTTAGTTTTTGACATGAGTAATTTCAAAAGGTCAAATTTAGCAGAAAAATTAAAACTTTTATTAGCTTCTACTTGAAGGTTTACATAGACTCTCTCACACATTAGTATATATTAGAGGATAGTATAAATGGACCCTTCGTATCGGAAGTATACTAGTCTGCTACTTTATTTCACATAAATATATATACAGAAAAGAAAAGAACATAGTAAATTAGTTATCTCAGATCATACCATCTTCAAAAGAGTTGTAACCAAATTTTGGGCCCTCTGCCCATCATCAATCTAACAAGCCCAATATTATAGATCAGACAAATGTATAGTACTCAATTGAAAGGAAAGAAACAAAAGAGTCTTAATTAAGTCATAGGCATGTACATCATAAAACCAACAACATAAAACTAATCAAGTCAACATGCATATCATTTAATTGCATACATAGTCAAGTAACAGTTTCATCAAGTCATATTAGCAAAAAGCATGAGTAAGAGTACATTTTATTATAACCAAAGCAAGACAAATGACCATGAACCCTGATCAAGTCAACAAGTGCAATGACCAAGCAAAGCCCCATAACCTTACTTAATCAAGTAACCCAACAAGAATCATGATTAATATTCTACTTCACATAATTGACATTTCGGTTGTACGATCATCTTGCTTAAATATATAACACAAACCATATTAAATAAATGAACAAATCAATAGTATAGTATCCACAATGTGGCACGTTCATTCATTAATGTCATTATAGTATTAATAAGCCATAATAATTATAAGACCATCCTCCTAAAACTCCCCTCAAGTCTAACTAGTGCGATGCTTAAGTAGAGTCTCATACCCCTACCTATACTAAGTTAGACCCTTAGGTTATCATAGTTAGAGTTATATCCGTTCATTCATTTGACCTTTTGGGAACATCTTGCCCTAACCGACATAGACCACATCAGCTAATGTGGAATCCGGTGTCATAAAACCTTGCACCGAACGAAGGCGGACTACCTGCCGAGGTAGTACCAAAACATGAAAGATAGCAACTACGTGGATCAACTAGGTATTATTTCTATGGGGCAACATAGTTCAAGAACTAGGAGATATAGTTGGGACCCTCCTTATGCTACATGCATTATAATCTCCAATTTCAATATTACATTAGTTATCCTACCTTACCGATGTGGGAAAGGACACTCATGACTCTAGTTCACTCGGTTCTTATCTAGAGTTCATTTTAGAAATGTCTTTAAGTCTTTATTATCAATCATATCTTAGTTTAGGTAATAGGGTCTAACCTTGTACTAATATCATCTTATAGTCAATAAGAATTTTTTTTTAAGTATAATCCTTTCATTACCAATTCATATGGTGAATTCTTAGCAAATTAACATATGAATATCATGATAAGCATCTTGGAAATTCATTAAAACCCTCCTTAACATTTTATATCTCTAGCCCAACACCTCCAAATCATTAATCAAGACATTTTAATTCAACATCATTAGCACCCTATCAATCCTAATACAAGGAATACTCCAATACAACATCATGACTCTTAATACACAATTAACAAAATTTTACAAGTGGAAGGAATGGAATCGTCAAACATTACCAAAGTCTCCTCTAGCCTTCAATCACACGTCGTTACCAGTTAAACCTGTCAATTCAAACCAATTTGGGGTAAAATATCATTACTCAATACAGAAAACATGATAGAACAAGACTAAAAGAATCACTATATCAAAATTGAAGACTAGGTCATAGATTAAGATAAAATACTTAAGTCAATTCACAATATACTTTATAACATATATCATCTTCTCAAGAACTAGCATGAAAGACTACATATCATCAGAATTCTTTAATGATTAGTATAATTAATACTATCTAATAGCAATTCAATCAATAACAAAGTTAATTGAACCAAATACAACCTATATCATATCAAAATCGAACCTAGGGTCAAGAGTTAAGGGTCATCTATTACAAACTAGACCAAACCATCAACATATACCATAATTAAGTTAGAATATATGTTAATCTATTCATAATATCAAAAACAAATCATAAAAAATCATTTCATAAAACAATTTTTGATATTGAGAAAGACCCACATGAAAATTAAACTTATGGAAATACTTTGAAGGAATCCTTTGAGGAAAGAGGTCTCAAAGGTGAATTAAATCCCATAATTATTTCTTCCAACAGAGAGAGAAAGAAGAGAGAAGGAAGAAAGTTTTGTTTTGAGAGTTGTAATTTAGGGTCTTTATATGGGTCTATAATTAAGTTAATTAGTCTTCCATTATTCCCTAACTAACAACCAAAACCCTTAATTAATTGTTTTATACTAAGTTAAAGCGTGCAGCAAAAACAGGCCACTCATAGATGAAACCCCGTCGATGCCTCGTGGCTCAATCGAAGGACTAGCCCCCCTTCCTTGCTACACATCCATCGATTAGTTCTGAGAGTGTGCAAAAGATCCCCTTCAATGAATTTTCTAAGTGTTGGTCGATAGATGGCATCGACGCCCCGCCAGCCTCTCGTGGGTGCACACTGCCCATGCAGTGTTTGACTCCACTTGCAAGGGTCATCCTCAAGGGACCTTAGTTGGTCCTTGGAGAGTCTTACCTAGAAGTTTAAACCATGAATCGACTTAAACACATATTTGCCACCCTTCCACCAATTTTCATGTATTTCCAACTCCTAAAAGCAAGTCAATTAGGCTAAGGCACGATAGTACCTCAATGAGCTAGTTTTCTGAACGTCATGGAAGTTCTTGGACATTTTGTTTTCTAGATTTCTTAAATGACCTATAAATATTAAAATAGGCCTTAAAACAGTGTCTAGACCTTGAGACACTTATGTTATGCTCTAGAACACACTTTGGATTTTCGAAGTATTACAAGATTTTAGTTTCATTTTTCAAAATAAATGTATGGGAACTAATTATTCCCAAGAGTAAATGTGTTTATATTTAAAATGAAGGGAAAGACTGATTTCAAAAAAAGTTCATAAGAAGTTTTGAGTACTATCTCTATTAAGAGAAATCTTTTGAGAAAAAATCTTAAAGTTTAGTATGAGGAAATGTTTTTAAACATAAGAATGAAGTTATATTTTAGGATTAGCACTGAGCACTGTGTGGGGACGAGTTAAAAGAACTCGGAGTCCTCTTAAATTATGTAGATAACGTGGGTAGAAAGGCTCATACTTTTAATCATATATTAGTGGATCCACTTAGTTGAGGATTTCTTAACTTCGACTAGGTATAGAACAATTCTAGAAGCATGGGCGACACGTTGTATCATCACATAGCTCATAAGGTTGTAGGTTAGAAAATCTTCCAATTAAGTTGTTTTTTTATCTTTACATACACACTGATTTATTATTGTATTTTCAAATACACTGAGTTGTTAATTATTCTTTTGAAAGCTTTCGTGATAATGCATCTCTGTTGTTGCTTTTATATTGAAATGAGTTGAGTATTACTGAGTTTGAGTATCATTGAATTGAGGTGAGGAGAGGTGAGTTTTATTTCCTTTTTATCACTTCAAGATTGCAGGTTATGTTCAATATCCCCATTAGATGCCCATACATTTAATGTACTGATTTCATTTTACATGAATTGTTTCATGATGCACGTACAAGAGATCATGATCATCAGCAGATGCTTCGTCGATACCACTTGCAGTTCCAAAGTTGTTTGGTGAGCCCCGTTGCTTCTAGAGGATTCCTTATTTATTATATAAACTTTGTTAACATGATTGGGGGTCTTTTCTCGACATCCCTCATAGTATAAGAGACTTCATAGATAAACAGTAGTAGTTAAGAACTCTGCTTCATTTTTTATTATTAATATTCTAGATTTGAGTTGTCGTTGTGACCTGTTTAGATATTCATAAATGTTCTAAGCTAAGTATTTGATACATATGAGTTAACCATTATATTTCTTTTTATATAATGTTGATTAAGTTCCGATGAGAATTAACACAGGCCAAGGGTTCGCTTGAGGCCAGCATTGGTTCTAGCCACATCCAGTGTTTAGGCTTGGGACTTGACATAAATAGTCTAAAAATATTAAATAAATGATATAATAAAAATTTAAGAAAATTAAAACAATTGAAAACAAAACTTACATATATGTTATTCGAGTTTTTTCATTTTCAAATATTTGAAATTAAACTTAATAATATAAGATTAAATTTTTAAATATTTAGTGTAAATATTAAAATATACTGACGCACTAAAAGTGGTGCTAGACCTTAAGTTCGGTAAAAAATTACGTGTCTACAAATCTAATGAATTAAATTATGAATTCGAAAGGGAAAAATTACAGATCAATAAATAAATGTTTATCTTATACAAGTATTATTGAATATGTAATTATTACATTATGCCGTAAAAAGAGCTAAATTTTGAAAGAACTAAATTAGAAATAGCCAAATTTGAAATTTAACAAGTTATGTTTGAGTTGTGAGTTTTTAGTCAACTTCAAACAACCATAATTTTCAGGGATGAGTTATGTAGCACCTCATATCCTCGATAGAACCGATTGCAAAAAAATAGAAGTTGTAGGTGCCACCGACGGGCACCACCCACGGACCATAGAGAGACCCACTGGCCGTAGGTGAGTCCGTGAATGGCCACCTGTAACCCTTCCCAATAGAAAACCAAAAATGTTGAAGGGTCGTCCCACAACCAAACCTACGGACCCTTAGGTAGACCACGAGGTGTGGTTTTTGACCCATGGATAGAGACCCTCAGGACCCTTCTCTGAAGGCATTCAACAATTGACAAGATAGACCTTTGGTCAGTCCATCGGTTGGCCCCGAAAACATTAAGTCAGGGGTCGTTTGGTCTTTTCTCTATGCGTTGGACCCTTAAAGTATGTCGTTCTAGTCAGTTTTAACCTAATAACTTGATCAGAAATTACCCTAGTCAACCCTAAACTCCACAATTATCAAGTGAATCAATATAAGTGAGAAAAGATTAGACTAACCCTCCCGAGAGACTACAGGTTTTCCTCCAGTTAACAACTCGAAATCAAATATTTCTCTCAATTCCATTCAATAGGTAGGGTGGGAATTTCACTAGTGGGTTCCTTTAACCCATTGGGTCACTAGAATTATTGATTCTCTATGTCATGTTTAGACCTAGAGTTTCTAGAATTTCATACTTATGTTGTGAATCAGTTGTTAGAAAAATTCAAATTAGAGTATTCTGTGTTTGGGATATTTTGCTTAGTTCTTTGCATAAAATTCATAATCCTAGTTGTGTAGATTTGTTAAGCTCATGAACTACACTTGTTAGGTCAATGTAAATAGTTATCCATGCTCCTATTAAGAAAGTTTCATTTTCAATATATTAATGTTACATTTTCTGTTAGCATGTCAATATTGAGTTATTCCTAGAAATTTAGTCATAATGTGTTGCTTACTTAATAAGTTAGGAGTAGGAAATTTTTATTATGTATGAGGAATGCCATGTCATACTTGTATGATGCATTGTTTGATTGACAAATGGACATGAATGAGACCCATTTGCCAAGCTAATAAAGGTACATCTTTAAGTATCCTTTGTCATTTTTATGCCCCTTGTTGAATATATTGTGTTATAGTTTCTTTTAATATGTTTTTCTTTTTTAAGATTATTCGTATCATATCTTTTAAGAATTTATTCGTTGAGTTAGTTAGTTTATGCTTTCCATTTTTTACGTCCCGAAATTTTTATTTAAATTTTTAAGATCATTATATCAATTTTTAGTTTATTATTTTAATACTATTTCTCTATTTTTTGTTAATTTATTCTATTATAATAAATATTTGTTTGAAAATTATTTTTTAGTTTATAAAATCAAAACATAATAGGTTTTCTAATCCTAACAATAATTCTTTTATAAAATATGAATAAAGTTTGTAAAACTATAAAAAAAAAATCGTTTAAGGAATAAACTATTAAAAATAATCATTTATATTTATAATTTCTTATGAAATGTTTAATAAAAGTTAATAAACAAAATATTAATTAAATTTCACCTACCTTGAATTTTAAGCATAAAGATAACGTATAAATTGACGGAAATAATATGGATTTACGTTGGTGTTTATGGATGTATTTCCTTTTTGAATTTCATGACAATATTGTAAAAACTTATGTAATTGTTTGTCAAAATCATTGATGTTATTTCCGTTATATTCACTTATTGAAGAGTATTTGTGGATTGAAGCGTGTTTGGATTATGAAATTGTTGAAAGAGAAAATAATTGAACATATTAAATTTCTACCTTCTATATTTTCATATTGATAATCTACTTTTTTTTATAATTTCTTAAGAAATTATAAATAGAATAACAGTTTTTTATATTTTTAACAATATAAATTATTAATACAAAAGTAAAAATAGGGATATCAAAATGTTAAAATACAAATGAGTCAGACAAGAGTTGATTTTTGTCGACATTTCATATTTTTCATATTAGGGAGTTTTATTTTTCTGTTATGAATGTGTTGGAACAATTGTAGATAAGGAAGGTAGTGATACCAGAGAAAAAAAGCGTAACAGAATAAGGGAGTGAAAAAGCCGGCAAATGTGAAAAGGAAGATGAGAAAAACGAGGAGGAGTTTGGTCAATTTTTCAGAATATAAACCACTCGGCAAATTTAATTGAATTGGTCCTTATAGTGCATGATACATTGTGCCTCATGCATGATAAATTTTTTCATCGGGAGTACGCTTAATACCAAGTGGACTAAGGGTCAGTCACCCTCATAGTCCAAAAACTACGTGCTCCCATAGGATAAGTCCCATATATGGGCAACATACTTAGTGATCATGTCCTTATGCCTTCTCTCGATGGGGCGATAAAACGGACTCCACGGATAGATCTCATTGTTTTATGTCGATTACTAGTGGCTCCCACAATCAGATTCTAGTGTATTGACCAGGTTCTCAATTATAGTTCAGAATTCAGTCTCAGGTTATTACATTTAATTAGTTCAGCATTCTGTATATTTCAATATCTCTTTCATGTTAAGAATATATCATTGCTCTTATTGCTTTGTTCAGTTATGTATAATGTTCAAGTTTATCCTATCTTGCATTCTCAATACCATTCAAGTACTAATGCATACTTTGAGCTACATATTCTTGTGATGTAGGTTCATGTTTCCGACATTCTAATCACGCATAGATTTGTTCCCGATCTCCAGTTCAACAGTATTAGCTAGTGGTGAGTCTTTATTCCTCGAGGATGATAGATATGTTTAAATGTATTTTAATTCTTTCAGTTTGATTTTTGCTAGAGTTAGTTGGGTACATGTCCCAGCATCTCTAGTCATTTAGAGACTTATATTCAAAAATAGTTAGATTTAGTTTTAATTGAGTTTGATCTTTCGATTGTCATTAAACATAGTTAATTGCATTTCAGATCACGCCTCTTTGTAGATCTTACCTTAGGAATATTAATGCATGCTACATTGACGCACTTTCTCCAGCCCCATATCATGAGGTTTCAGATGCAATGTTTTGGAACACCATTCAAATTTTGGCCCAGATTGTAGTTAACAAGAACAATCAGCATGTTCTTGTTCCTGCAAATGCTAGTGGTAGATCAATAGCAGCAAGGGTCCGTGATTTTATTAGGATGAACCTACATGAGTTTCTAGGGTTGCAATTTGGTGATGATGCCCAAAATAAATAGTCGTTTAACTATACGAATAGGACTAAAATGGTCTTTTAACTATACGCTTAACATATATAGTCCTTTAACCATTTCTTTCAAAACTTTTCAGGCTTTGGTCGCCTTAACTATACACTTACCAATTTTTAGTTTTCCTTTAACTATAAAATACCCGATTTTAGCTTTTAGGTTTTGGGGGGGGGGGGGGGGTATTCAAAACATCTCTGATTTTGTCTTTGTCCATTTCTTTTCTTCACCACCACTGTGTTAGGGTTTATATGAAAACAAAAAATATTCTGAAATTAAATCCTTACACCCATTTTCGAAGTTGTTTCGCAGATTTGGTCTTTGTCCCATTTCTTAATACATTAACTTCACGCCCAATTTCTCGAGCCATGAAGAGGCACCTACTATAACCCATCAGTAGGTAAGCCAACCACAACCAGAACACCGTAAATGGTTGTGAGGGTAGACACTAACACGACTAAGCAATTACTAAACAACTTAAGCAAACCAAACATAATACCATTAAGTGATCCCTCCCGAGCCTGAAGTCACTAATACAGGCTACCAACAAACGAGTACAAGTTCCCACAGTGGACCACCGATACTAGACGTCTCGAAAAATCAAAGACATCTTTATTAAACCTATGAGACTGAAATAGTTAAACCTTGTGGCTCACCCCCCCTGTCTCCGACTAGAAAGTGCCTCAAACTCCCATCACGCTTGACTACTGGTGCTCGGACCTGCATCACGAAAATAGATGTAAGCGTAGCATGAGTAACCAAAATACCAGGTACCCGTAGGCATCATAGCCGACTGAAGCTATAAAATTAAAACACTATAAAAAGGCCGAAATCACAAACTAAGGTCAAGAACCGAAGCGACGTAACACATAATGCACACGGTGATAAAGATCTACCTAAATTAAATAAATAAGCTAACTACACCTAACTGGCCCCACCATAAGCACAGAATGTACACATCTTTCACAATTTAATTAAAACCCGAAAACAGACCCCCATAAGCCCGACGCGTACACAAAATACCTAAACTTAAGGAGAATAAAACTCGAAGCCAAAGAACACCGAACTAAAAGTAGAATCTGACGGACGGAGGGCGGGCCTTGAACCGGCGCTCACCAGAATTAACACAAGTAGCAATTGCCAAAATATAAGTAACTGAGGCCCGAACATCTAACAGGATGCCTCTACATAAGTAGGTGGATGTTCGAGGCGACCTTAATCCGGATACCCGACAAGATGTCGATATCGCTGCAGAAGAAGTCTTTATCTATCCATAATCATATAAACTCGTGGAACACCATCCATACTTAGCTAATCAATGTAAGTCTTAAAAACTGAATTGAACTCAACTTGAATCACGAGCGACATCCTTGTCACTGATGTAACTCTATCAGCCCGTAACATCGAAGGAAATAAGAGTACTAACTATCGCTAAAGCAAGCTCATCGTCTTTCTCATATCCCCAACTATCATCTCAATTCTGCTACATCAGTCGACTACAGGATTTAGCCGGTCGAGCGACGTTGGGGTTAAACTAAGTCCTACCGACTTGAATGCATGCATTTCTAAGGAAACCCTATCAAAAACACTACCTAAGGCCACAACAATACTTCTGACTACCAGTATTCAAACATACAAGTAATTCATTATAGCAAAAGGTCAATTAATAACAATAACATGCTCACAGTTACCTGTAATTCTTAGAAAAAGGGCAAAAAATTGGGATTTGAACACCTATGCATGATCCAATAACTACCCACCCCAAATCCCAACTAATCAACATGCATTCACATGTTCAGTTTCAATCTAAGAAGAGACCCATAGCCTACCTGAACGCAGATCCCGCGCGCTCCAAATTTCACACATCCCCTGATCTTTTACTTTCTAAAAGGCCTCGAACATTTGATCCACATCAGAAATAGAGTCACAAAACGTATTACAGTCATTTAAACCTAAATCGCAAGAGAACGGAGCGGTTCAATTTCGCGGTCAAAATGGAAAAAGTGGGATCTGCGTTTAGCAACCCGATTGACCCAAATAAGTCCTAATAACTCTCGGACTGTAAACCAGAATGGAACACAAACCATTCAGACTCAAGACAAGATCCCAACAGAACGCAACAAAAAAACCCAAATTCTAAGCTAAAAATCCAGCAACAATAAGCAGCTACTTACAGGATGTTAAACCAAAAATGAAGCTCCAACAGCCAACCAAACAAATACCGACGATCCTCACGAAAAACCCCACATATAGTCTCTGAATCACTACATTCGTACCTAAAATGGCCAAAATCTCACAATTAGCCTTTTGAAATCGCCTAATTGGAGTTGTCTAGCCAAGACATCAGATTTCAAAGTAAGACACAAAGCTGAAAGTGGGTTTTTAAAGACGAATCTGGTCATTAAAAACCAATTTCCCTGGTTGTTAAATAACCCCAAATTTTGGTCGTTAAAAGGGCTGCAACCCGATTCACTTTGCCTACTTTCTTTAAAGTCTCCGACGGGTGTGGCTCGGATCCGTCGACGTGATAAAAATTAAATAAGATAATGCTACCCTATCAAAGTCTATATTCTTCCGGACTCAAAGGCGCAGTCGAAATTTTCATCAGAGTCATCTAGATAAAATGTGGGTCCAACTTTCCAATGGTCCATTTTAAATTCAAAAACCCACAAAAGGGCTCGGAACAATCATCAAAAACCTCAAAAACCCTAAGAGAAGGGTCAAACTAGACCAACTCGACATTCCGGAGCTTACCGCGCTGAAAATTCTCATCCGAGCGCTTTTACTCAGATTAATGACTAAAGTCAAACTTAGTCTTTAAACTTAAATTAAAACGCCTATCCCACCAACTCACACTGACACTTGGGATCTGTCGACATGCTACTAGACAAAATGACCCTTCCAGAACTGAGAATGTCAGAATTGGATTCTTGTCATGCTTCTTCTTATGAACTTTTTATCGAAATGATTGTTCAAAGGTTTATAAGCTTCAAAAAAACTAAAGCTCACACAATAACAAAACGAATAACCCGGTACGATCTATCTGTACCACAAGTCATAATGACTTGGAATCCTATAGGAATCTCTAAACGATGCACAGAAGATAAAACACTAAAATGACAAGAAGGGCTACAAATCTCCACTACTAAAAAGAACTTTCGTCCGTGACAGTAGGGTCAAGAAGTACCGAAGGCTCAAACAAGCCGGAAACTGCTCTCTCGCGCTCCTGCTCGTTCTCCCAGGTAGCCTCCCTCGACTGAACGATGCTCCAACGTAACCTTAACAATAGGACTGGCTTCTCGAGCCACAATTTCCGCACCCTCTTGTCTAGGATGGCCACGGCTCTCTAACTTACAAATTCAATGATCATCCAACTCCAATTGGCATCATACTGGAGGCACAATGGGTACATCAGGAATATATTCGGCAGGTAAGCATCGAGACATGAAAACTGGATGAATGTGGTCTGAAAAATGCTGAGGTAGGTGCCCACTCATAAGCAACCTCCTCCCCAACTGTCTGAAGTAATTCTCAAAAGCCCAATATACCTGGTGGCTAATCTTACCCGTCTCCCAAATCTCATCACACCCCAAAACCCTTCATTGGGAGACCCACGGAGAATACCCATCACCACAGAGAACTCAAAGGGTCACCCTCCGATTCGCATAACTCTGGTGCCTACTCTGATCTGTCCCTGAGTCTACCTGCATCACTCCTCACACACCTGCTCCAAAGCCTCCTGTCAAATCTGTACCGGTCGCGGCCTAGGCTCTGTAGACTCGACCAGACAACTGGAGTGCGAGACAAACCATACCATACACAGCCTCAAACGGGCCATCTGAATGCTAGATTGGTACTTGTTGTTATATGCAAATTCCGCCAAAGGGCAAGACTAGTCCCTTGACACCAAACTCCAAAAAAACACGTATCATGTCCTCAAGACCTGAAATATGCGTTCTAACTGACCTCAGTCCTGCGGGTGGAATGCTGGTTCTCAGGTTCAACCCGGTGCCCAACTCATCCTTAACGGTCCTCCAAAAGCTCGACTGAACTGAGAACCCCGATCTGATTATACTATAAACTGCACGCCCAATGGAAGTCGAACCACCTCTCGCGGTAAATGAAGATTGAACTGAAGGAAATGTGTTTGACTTGTGTCAATTGATCACGAGTGACCCAAATACTATCAAATCCTCTAGAAGTCCTCAGTAGACCAGCAACAAAATCCATATTATGCGTCCCACATCCACTCCGGAATGGGTAATCCCTGAAATTCACCACCCATGCCTCAATGCTCAGCCTTTACCTGCGGTGCAGCACAAGCCAACAAATCAACGAGAACCAAGTCCGCCAAGTCTCGTCTCATGCCACTCCACCATAATGTTGTCGCTCAAATCCATGAGATACATCTTCGCTTTACCGCGGATGGATAGAATATCTAGACGCATGAGTCCTCCGAAATTATCAACTGTAGCAAATCTCCACTCTCGGGACACAATGCGACCACGAATCTCAACACTTCCATCAGGATCTAAAGGTAGCCCTTCACCATTACCCCCATTACCCGAACACTCCGATCTCTACGGGACCCCCGGGCCTTATCCTCAAATTGACAACCATGGATCTATCAAACAAAGAGACTGATACTCCTCCATATAATCCAAGCGCGTCAGAATTTGATATATCTAATGCACCATGCTATTGGCTAAAACTGAATGTCCAAAGCCAAAGTCGTTCACCTGCGAAAAGAAGGCGAGACTACCCGCTATTCACCGCCTTTCGGCTCAGGCGTCTGCTACCACGTTCCGCCTTTCCCTGCTGATAAAGAATGGTGAGATCATAATCCTTCAGAGCTAATCCATCCAACACGCTGCCCTGGTGGTCTAATTAAGGTCCTCTGGCTTCATTAGTACTGAAGACTCTTGTGGTCATATAGATCTCACATCCAACTCCCATACAGTAGTGCCTTCCAAATCTTAAGCATGAAAACTACCGCTGGCCAACTCCAAGTCATGGGTGGGTAGTTGCGTCTTCATGGACCTTAAGCTGCCTCGACTCATCACACATAAACCCCGCCGGCCCTGCTGATCAATCAATACACAACCCACACAAACACAGATACTCATCACAATAAATCGTAAACCTCACCCTCGCCGCTCAAATCGAAGAGTCATATCGGACGCTAGTAAGCAACTCCCTTGAGCCTTCATAAGCTCATCCACACTCCTCGACCGACGCAAAGGAATATCCTGGCGATCATCCAAACCGAGTCAAAGGAGCTACAATAGATATAAATCCCCCTTCACAAAATTGCTGTAGTAGACTCGCTAAACCACAAACTAGAACCTCATAACCGATCCCAATCACTAATAGATTCAATCTCGTCGATCTACCACTAATACCCTCCTTGACCCCACGTAGCCCAAGAATGCTACAACGCAAGCCAAACTCCGCTACTTTTAGAACTGGCATAAAGCTGCTGATCTCTCCAAATCTAGAGCACTATCCTCCAATGTTTGCCTTCATGCGCACTCCTGCTCCGTTGAGTATACCAATATATGTCATCAATGAAGATAATAACAAATGATCCAAGGTAGGGCCTAAACACACTGGTCTCAAGTCCGATACAGGCGGCTATGGGCATTAGTCCACCCAAAAGCTCACAGGAACTCTAATTGCCGTAACTAGTCCTAAGATGCAGTCTTAAGGGATGTCTGCCTGCTCTAATCCTCAGCTGATGGTGCCCAAACCTCAAATCAATCTTAGCAAATACATGCACCGACCCTGAAGCTGATCAAATCAAACAAAATAATCTATAAGGGCATAGGTAAACGGGTTCTTCCACCATCCCTCACCCTTGTTCAGCTGTCTGTAGTCAATGCACATCCCAAGTCCCATCCTTCTTTTCACAAACCCCGAACAGAGCCCCCAAGGTCGACACACCTCTCGGACGAATGAACCCCTTTTCTAAGAGTCCTTTAACTGAACTATGAGCGCGCAGGACCTCCTATAGGCGGAATAGAAGTAGGACGAGTACCGACAGGCCTCCAGAATCTATAGCAAATCAATGTCACGCTCTGGTGTGGAAGGCCAAGGTAATCTATATGGAACACATCTGCATCTCTCTACCACAGGACCTGAGTCAACTTAAGGGCCCGTCCCACGCACATCCTATGTGGGCCAAACCGCTAAACACCCAGAAGAAACCAACCGCCTATCTCGGAAATAAAGAGATTATCCCCGTCGGCTGTGTGACTATAACAGTAGCCTGGCCCACAATATCGGGGGCACACCAGGAATGGATAAGGTAACAGTCTTGGCATCGCAATCCAAACACATGATATGGGATAACTAGTCCATGCCCCAAAATCCCATCACAATCAATCATATCTCATCTAGCATATAAGGTAGCTTAGTATCATAAACCCTGAATCGTCCCTAAGCAAGATCGCATACTTTGATCCCCTACTAGAACTCACCTATCGGGGGCGTCGAAACGAACCGGCTTGCCAAAGAATCGGACCTCATCCATCGGGGAGCAAAATAACTAGATACATACGAGAAATGTGGACCCCTGGATCACATAGATTGTAGCAGGCTGATGGCACAATAAGAGCGTACCTGAGATGACCATCGTCAGATGCCCTCAGCCTCCGCCCATTGTCTGGGCAGATATAAAATGGTCCTGAGCACCTTCTACCTGGTGCCCCGGTCTACCACCTTACCTTCCTCCCGACTCCACCCCCTGGTACCACTGGTGTCTGTCCTTACTCTCCTCTCGACGGTCCTGAATCTGACCCACCTCCTCTAAAGCCGAAGACCACGGCTGAAACTGTTTTTTAGAAATTAAGGTAGAGCTGGTACAATCTCCCTCCACCATCGCTGGGGGAATTCTCTAACCCACTGGGTCAAGAGCCACCACAATCATAACACCCCGAATTTTAACGCCCTGTAGTAACCCACCGCGGCATGAAGAACAGAAATCTATCCCCTTCGAATTTTGGCCTGTACAGGAACCAACTCTGCTGATATTGGCCTCCCTTAGAAACAGGTAATCGGCCTGAACGGCCGACTGGGTCTGACCCTGCTGGAATCTCTGACTTGTCCTATCATATGAGTCCCTCCCCCTATATGCGACTCGATATAAGCTGCCCCTGGTAGCGTGCCAACCTACCTCTTATCTCTGCCCTCTTGGGCCTCACGATGATATCCCCATGGATCGGGCCTTGAAAGACCACATCAGAAAGGCACGGCCCAGCTTGAACCAGATGCTCTGTTTCAACCTCAAACGGTATCGCAAACCCACGTACAAAACAGTGACTCCTCTCTCCCTCTGTGGGCAGGATCTAATGTAGCATGGCGAGACACTCATGGAACCCTCGCCTCATACTCTGCACGGTCCATAGATCCTGCCAATCTAGAGAACTGATCCGAAGCCTATCTCTGCGCTCCGTGGGCTGAAACCGGGCTTAGAAAGCCTCTAAGAACCACTCGCCAAGATATAGAGGAGATCCCACTGGCCTAACTCTCGATACGTGCACACCACTCACCCCACTTCTAGCCTGCCTGGCTCCACGAACTGAAGCGTAAAGTCCAGCTCCTCTCGACTCCAACGGCCTAATGACTGGAACTGCTCCTGGCAATGACTGGAACTCGGAGCGTCCTCTCCAATCGGGCCCCTCGGAATATAGGCGGTTTCCAACCTCTGAAATACCCAAGCATCTTCTGATCCCTTCCATGGCATCGCTCTAACCTCTAAGTCTGGTGGGGCGGCCAGATGAACTGGTGGGTCTGATCTTGCAGCGCTGGTGCTGGTACTGCTCGTGCTGGTGCCTGTCACAATATCCCAATAGCTGCTAATATCTGAGTCAAGAGGAAATGAAGATCAGGTGCTGGCAACTGGTGCGGTGGTGTTGGGCTGCTGCCCCCCGGCCCCCCACTGGCTGGGCGTACAATGCGCTGCATGAGGCTCCTCTCCATATCCCGGGCACGTGCTGAACCCCAACTCGCCTCGGTGGCGACGTCTACCCAAAGATGAGGCTCCGGGTAAATCTCCCCTACGCACCTCCTCGCGTGCAAGCCATCCTGTAATAAGTGAACCAACTGAGATTTTAAAAACACCACAAGAAACACAACGCGGCACGAATTGAAACAAAATGGATATTTTTTCCTAAATACTTATACTATGCCTTTCCTGAAGATAGTTACTGACGTCTCCCCATCCGATCTCAGGACTCTACTAGACGTTAACCTCTGTAAAAATTTAGAACCGTTTGAACCTATGGGGCTCTGATACCAACTTGTCACGACCCAATTTTTCTCACAAGCCATGAAGGCAACCTACTATAACCCATCAGTAGGTAAGCCAAACACAACCCAGAACAACCCGAATGGGTGTGAGTAGAAACTAAACCGACTAAGCAAATTACTATAACAACTTAAACAAACAAACTAATACAATTAAGGATCCCTCTCATAGCCTGGATCCCTCATACAGAGCTACCAACAAAACGAGTACAAGTCCCCCACAGTGGACCACCGAAACTAGACTGTCTCGAAAAGTAAAGACCAAGTCTTTATATAAACATATGGAGACTGAAATAGTTAAAACGTTGTGTGCTCCCCCTGTCTCCAGACTAGAATGCCCAACCTCGATCAAACGCTGACTACTGGTGCTCGGACCTGCATCACACGAAAATAGATGCAACTAGCGTACATAGGTACCAAATAAAGGTCCCAGTAGGCATCATACCACTGAACTAAAAAGTAAAACACATGAAAAGACGAATCACAAACTAGAGTCAAGAACAGAAGGCTAAGTAACCAATAAATGCACACGAGTGTATAAAGATCTTAAACTAAATTAGAATTAAATACTAACTACACCTAACTGGCCCACCATAAGCCCAGAATTACACAAGTAGCAGTCAAAATAGACGTAACTGAGCCGACCTCTAACCGGATGCTCTACATACGTGAGGGCCGTACCCTCTTAACCGATGTTCTACATAAGTATGTGGTATGTTCGAGGCTGGACCTTAAATCTGGATACCCGACATATGTCGCTATAGCTTCTGAAAGGTCTTTATCTATCCATAATCCTATAAACCCGTGGAACCCATCCAGACTTAGCGTAACAAGTAAGTCCTTAAAGATGAATCGAACTCAACTTTTGAATCACGAGCAGAATTCAATTTTCACTGACGTAACTCGAGAAGCCGTAACATCGAAGAAATAGAAGAGTAACTATCCCGCTCGAGCAAGCTCATCGTCCTTTCCTAAATACCCAACTATCAGACTCAATCTTGCTCAATCTCTACAAGGTTTAATCTTGCCGAGGGCGACGTCGGGGCTAAACTAAGTCCCTAAACCGCCTTTGATCTGTCATTCTATGGAAACCCTAGTCAAACCTAAACTAAAGGCCCAACCTACTTCGGACACTACCGTATTCAACATACAAGACTTCTATAGTAAAGAATGTCAATTAATAACATAATCATGGCCACAGTACCTGATATTAGTCAGAAACAGGGCAAAAATAGGAATTTTTTAACACCTATGCAATGATCCAATAACGAAACCAACCAACCCAAATCCAACTGAATCAACCTGCATTCACATGTTCGAGTTCAATCTAAGAAGAGAAACCATAATCTACTAAACTCATATCACGCGCGCTTCCAAAATTCACCTCCCCGAATTTGTTTACTTTCTAAAAGGCCTCGAAACGTTGATACACTATCAGAAATAGAGTCACAACGTTATTTACCGTCATTTAAACACTAAATCGCAAGAAACTGAGACGGGGTCCAATTTCGCGGTCAAAATGGCAAAAGTGGGATCCGCATTGAGAACCCAATTGACCCAAATAAAAGTTCAAATAGCATCGCGGAACTTGTATACCAGAATGGAACATAATTCAGGACTCAATCCAGTCCCACTGAACGTGCATCACAAAAAAAACCCAAATTCTTACGCTAAAAAAAAAATCAACAACAATGGCAGCAGCTTTTACAAGATTTTACCCCAATGAAGCTCTAGATCCAAAACCAATCACCAGAAACACGACTATCCTCACGAAAACCCCACAAAGAGGCGCTTGAATCACTAGATTCGGACCTAAAATGGCTAGAAATCACCGTTCTAAATTTCCCAAAACTTGTGCTCGCAAATGAGCTAGACAGCAGTTTAAAAACCCAAAATTTACTCAAGATCGGGTCCCCCAAATCAGATTCCCAGCTAAACACTGCTTGCCCTCGCAAATCTCACAACTAGCCTTTTGAATCGCCCAATTTTTGGAGTTGTATAGCTCAAGATATCAAGATTTCAAAGTAAGACACAACGCTGAAGTTGGGTTTTATAAGGACATCTAGTCAATTAAAACCCAATTTCTGGTGTTAACCCAATTCCTGGTCGTTAAAACCCAATTTCTGGTCTTTAAAAGGCTGCACCAGATTCAAGCTTTGCCTACTTTCTTTAAAGTCTCCGACGGGTGCTCGGAATCCGTTCGGAACCTTGTAAAAATTAAAAAATTTAGATATGCTACCTACCCTACCAAAGTTGACATTCCGGACTCAAGGCGCCTCGAAATTCATCAGAGGTCATCCGATAAAATGTGGGTTCCACTTCCAATGGCCCATTTTAAGTCAAAACCACAACAGTGCTCGGAAAAATATCAAAAACCTCAAAACCCGAAAGAAGGGTCAAACGAACCAACTCGACATCCGGGCTACCACGCTGAGTAAAATTCTCATCCGAAGCCGCGTTACTACTCAGAATGTTTGACTAAAGTCAAACTTAGTAATTTAAACTTAAAGTTAACGCCTAATCCACCACTAACACTGAAAACTTGGGAGTCATGTCGACATGCTATTACTATACTAAATACCTCCCCGGAACTGATTGAATCGTCAGAATTAGATTCTGATGTCATCTTCTTGAACTTTTGATCGAAAATGAATTTTCGGTTCAAGGTTCATAAGCTCAAAAATACTAAAGCTCACCCAATAACAATAACAAAACGAATGACCAGGTGACCGATTCTGTCCGTCCCCGGAAAGTCATAATGACTTGGAATCGCTATGGGACCGCTCGAAACGATGCACAAGAAGATAAAACACTAAATTGACTAGAATGGGCATTCACAATAACATGAGGTTTATATTAACAAAATATTCATGAAATTCATTTTTAACACATTTTTAAAGTTGTTTCCCTATCCCCCCCTTTTTTCTTCAAACAACTTTCATGAAAAGAACCATAACATTTACATTTAAAATAATTATGAGAACAGATATAAGTCCCTAATTTTTATTCAATAGAGGATAAAATTAGCATATAATTGTTTTTATGACTTGAAGAAGTCCACTTGAACATTTTTGATTAGATTTGACTTTTATTTAATTTACTCAAATTATTTGTGTAAAATAAAATGAATAGAAAAATAAAATTGATCTATTTAAAAACAATTAAACAAATTACAAATATACTTTTTTATACATTTCAATTTCTGAAAAATACAAATTCCGCTCATTGAAGTTGTAGGAGTACAAACTTTGAATTTAACGAAGCATAATTTTTTTCTTTTTATAATAAAGTTTACCATATTCAATTTATTAGTAGCAATAAATGTGCTTCATTTTATTCTTTGTTGAATAACATTATGACTTATATTTTCTCTACTCGTGAATTTTATTTTCAATCGTTAAGGTTAAGGTTCTTCGCATACGAAAATGAAGTGGATCGAGAGAAACAACAGAAAAAGATTTAGTTTCTCGAGATATGGACTCCATTAATATAAAACTAAGATATTTATATTAAAAAATAAAAAAGACCAACCCTGACAAGGTTTTGAATACTTAAAGGACTAAACCCGGTAATTGTATTGTTAAGGGACAAAAGCTGAAAAGTTTTTGAATAGTTAAAGGACTATATTCGTCAAGTGTATTGTTAAGGTACCATTTTAGACCTACTCCAATAGTTAAGGGACTATTTATGTCATTTTCTCAATAGAAGTAACTACAACTGATAGGGTAGAGTTGGTGTCCTACCAGCTCAAGGATGTAGCTCACATTTAGTTCATGCAATGGAAAAATAATAGGGGCGAGAATGTTGTTCCGATAACTAAAGAGTGTTTTATCAGAGCTATTTTGGACAGGTTCTTCCCAAGAGAGTTGAGGGAGGCTAAGGCTCGGGTATTCTTGAATTTTAGGCAAGGAAACATTTGGACAGGTTCTTCCCACGAGAGTTAAGGGATATTACAAATGAATCTAGTTATGGCTTTCACACTAGAAAATGAAAGTAACCCCTGAACACAACATTTGACTAAATGAAGAAATATATTCAATAAAAGTTTTTGAGATGGTTCAAAGTGTAATGTAAATACAACACAAATATGCACTACATTTCCATAAAACTAATTGATTACGACTTAGGCTGTTGTGATATAGATTGAACACTTCATAATAACACTTCAATCTACTTGGGGTGTCGTTGACAAACACCAAAGTTAATTCATAAAACCACAACAGATGCAAATACCAATGCGAGAAAAATTTTGGTGATACACTACTGTCATTGCACCCTAAAGCCCAACAAATTTTTTTGTTATACAACATCCTTCACAAAATGTGGTCCTTTACCACCCAAATCCCAAATGACCATGGTAAAATAACATTTTTCCACTAGATAGATCTTGTCCTCCAGACTACAACAACAACATATCCATGAAATCCCCAAATGCCGCTGAATCCCCTTATGCACACCTTATATTTGTGGCGAATGCAGTTGAAATTAATTTCAGCCTAGTAGCGAGTCATTTTAATTATTACGCAAGTCATTAGTTGAACCACCACCAACAACTCTATTTTCATTCCCCATATGCAAAAAAAATAAAGTAGTAAGAAAAGAAAGATTCAGTCGTTGATGTGACTTTTGAGTGTTGCGTGATGCACTTTCTCCAAAATGCAATTACCCTTTCATCCAATTATCTGTTTTTTTTCACAACAATCTTGCACAAATTCAACAAAAAAATTGACAACAATGGTTCAAGAAATACGTACCATTTTTCGACGTCGATGGACAACGATGGTCTAAGCTTCTAAGGCGAGAAGATTAACTATTGAAGACGAGAAGATGAGAAGGCGGTCGGCGCTTCTCAGTATAAGTCTTTGAGACGAGAAAGATGAAGAATGTTTTGAATATTTGGGGCTTTAGGAATTAGGGTTTACACTTTACAATTATATTTAGTGATTTTAACTTTACTTACTGACTTACTGTCTAGTGTTGTAAATTCATTTTAAAAATGTGAATATTTTGTGCCAAATTCAAAAATATATAAGCATTTTTAATTAAGTAATATAATTTAAAAATTATAAAATTTATAAAATGAAACTTCAGATCTTCGGTGCACCATAGTTTTGGGACCCTTGGACCAAACTCCAAATCGAAGAACCAAAGTTTCGAATAAGAAACCAACACCGAACTGAAACACCGAAGAATCGACATCGAAAAAACCAAAAATTTTTGGTTCGGTTTGATATTTTGGTATTTATGCCCACACCTACATATGGTTGTTTATTCCAAGGTGCAAATAAGTAAGTTCTTATTTGGGGTATACGACTTGGTGAAAAACAGAGTGCCGAAATGATATATTGTTGGATTATATGAACATCAGTAAGATCATGTCTCATGCTCAGTAGGTTGAGGGAGATAAGCTTAGGGAGAAGGCTAAGTATAATACGAAGTCTAGGATAGGAAACCATGAGTACTCATAATAGAAATCGGGTGGTAGAATTCGCTCGCAATTTCAGTAGAATTCTTCAGCCCCAACACCTTCATCAGCTAGTGTTCCATCCTCAAGTTTTCGATAGGATCATAAAGATATGGAATCAGGCTCTAATTCTCATGAAAGTGTTTCAGTTACAACCAAACTTGTCCAAGTGTGGTAAGAATCATCCAGGCGAGTGACTTGTAGGAAAGGATGGATGTTTTAAGTGTTGTCAGAGTGGTCAAAGATTGAGGGGTTTTTCTTCTTCTAAACAGGGACAAGGAGGTAATAATAGTAGGGATCAATCTACAACTTCAATAGCACCAGAAGCTCACCCACATAAGTAGGGTACTAAATCTCCTACAGCTGGTGGCCTGCTCCAGAACAGGTTGTATGCTCTCCAGGCTTGCCAATATCAATAAGATTCACCTGATGTGGTTACTATTACGTTGCAAGTCTTTCATTTAGATGTTTATTCTTTGTTAGACATGGAGGCTACCTTTTCCTTCATAACCCCTTATATAGTAGTAAACTTCGATTTCAGTCTAGAAAATCTTTCTGAAACCTTCTCAGACTCTACTCTAGTTGGTGACCCAGTTATAGCTGGACGAATATATAGAAATTGCCCTATCATAGTTTTCTAGAAAGTCACCTTAGTAGACCTTGTAAAGTTAGAAATGGTAGACTTTTATATTATTCTAGGCATGGTTTGGTTACATTCCTATTATACCTTAGTCGATTGTTGAACCAGGATCGTTAGTTTTCAGTTTTTAAATGAGCAAATCATAGAATTGAAGGGTAGTAGGTCAACACCCATGGGTCGATCCATTTCTTACCTTAAGGCCAGATTGATGATCTCATATATTTATCTCTATCATTTCGTTTGAGTTAGGAATTCAAACTCCGAAACACCAACTCTTAAGTTAGTTCATATGGTTAATAAATTCCTAGAAGTATTTCGGGAAGATCTTCTCGGAGTTCCTCCCAAATGGGAAATTGACTTTGAAATAGATCTTTTTCCGAATACTCAACCTATTTCTATTCCTTCTTACAAAATGACTCTTGCGGATCTTATGGATTTGAAAGAGAAGCGAAAGACCACCTAGATAAGGGTTTCATAAAATCTAGCTAGTGTTTGGCCATAAGTTTCCATATATTTATGGCAAATATTATTTGGGTTAAAATTTGGGTGAAATATCACCATATGTTTAGACATAGCATTTAGGATATATATTTCACTATTTTAGGAAATATGATCTTTTTTACTCGATTTCAGAAAAATATTTATTTATTTATTTATTTTGTAAGAATTATTGACTTTTTAGAGTCGCCACTTAATTTTGAGAAAATTAAGAAAACCTTTATTTTCAAAAGACTTAAACAGATTAAATTGATTTGAAAATAATTTAAAGGGTTAGGGGATTCATATTAATGTTTTAGAAAGGTCTTGAAAGCACCTAAGACTTCCGCTAACACGTGGTTTTCCGACAACTAATTTACTTTGGATAAGACTTAAATTTGCGATAAAAATATTTTTAGACTTGTTTAAAAATTAATGTCTAACTTTTAACTAAGTGAAATACCTAACTTGAAGAAATTTTTTTGAAAACAACTTAAACTTGATTTACTTTTAAGTTGTTTAAAAAACGGCGTTAGCGGGGATTTGGAAGTTTATTGACTTAAATCTAGTTAACGAATAAAGTAAATAAGAAACAAGAAATAAGAGAGGGGGAAAGAGATTTGGTCTCAAATCCGGGTTATGTTCGCCTTGACCGATTTTTGGACCCACTTGTTTTGGGTTTTTGACCCATTTTTCTTCCTTTCGTACCTGCTCAGACCAAGAAAATAATAATACAAGGTTAATACAGAAAACTAAAAGACAATAATGGCTTAGGCCCATTACAAACAAAAATACAAAATCAGAAAAACTGAGTTGGGGTCTTCTAATCCCAACTTCTTCAACTTGCTTTGAATTCTTCAGCTTTGAAACCTGTTCGTCAGTATTAAAGGGGCTTGTCTCGATAAGGAAATTTAAGCCTTGATGGCTCATCCGAAATGCAAGAGAAAGAGATAAGAGTTCATGGCAAACTCAAGAGGATTTCACATGCCACAAAGTAAATGAAAGGAGTTAATATATAATCCAACTAACATAAATGCAAGAATAACAAACTAACTTAATGGAAAATACACATCTTTTAAAAGATGCATACTAACGAACAATCCCACTAAAGGGAATCATACAGGAGCATACTGGACAACAACCTTTACAGATGAAAATAAATAAACAAATAATTTATAAAGAAAATAAAATAAATAAGATATACATTGTAGTCACATAAGATTAATTGTATGTTAATTAATAACCAACATAGAAATAACAAAATGGAGAAAAAGAGTACAACTTAAAGAAAATCAAAAGAAAAAATAATCACATGTGTCAATATCCATTTTTGAGCGAAACTGGAAGTACTGGAGAATGTATTCATGTACTGTGCCCTTGATAAGGTTATCAACATTAACTAACAAAACTAACATGAAATTTACCAGAAGATATTAACATAGAAAACTAAATAAGAGGACAGATTATTATGTGAATTCTAACTACTATGAAAGATAAAATCACTTTAGATAATGCTTAAGTCATGGCCGCAATATTCAGGAGAAAAACAAGAATTATTTCATCACAATACTCAAACAAAATTTAAAATTTTATCAAGCATATACTTCCACTACTCATATAAATAAAAACATGAATTGTTTGAAAAAATCTGAAACGACACAAAGCATTAAGACTCATTTTATTATAACTTTGAAGATGAGAAAGTCAGGTTACACTTGAAGATTGTTAAGATTCAGTTGATTATTTTAAAAAAAGACAGCCACAACATAAGAACAATGGTAGCTTATTTTAGATAAACCAGAAGAGTGAGATAAAGTAGAGACTAATAGGCTAAAACGGTTAAGCAAAAATGAGAATTAAATCCCTTCTAAATAGAAACCAAACTTGAATAAGAAAGCAGATTCCAACAGCATGTAATCAGCAAATACTTGAAAAATCTGAAAGAAAACACAATATAGCACAACAGAGCCAATCATCGAGCTGATTTAGACAATCAAACTAAAACATCACTAGCGATGTTTAAACAGAAGACATAGGACAGCCACATAGCAAGTCTTCGACATCGGAAGAATCATATCAAAATACAAAAAGAGATGGGAAGAATGTTATAAACGAGAAAATGTTACCTTTTTCCGGGCAGCGAATCGAGACGACGAGCTAGAGAAGTACTTTCCAAGACCTTGTATTCTAAAAATAATGGAGTGAAACCATGAAACTAGGGGAGAATATATTGAATAAACATTCCCCGGAACTCGATCTTCACCGTAAAAATCTTGAATGAAAGCTTTTAGAGTAGTTACTTAAAGAGTTCTCACCAAAAAAAGTTCGTAGATTATCTAAATCAATTTTTTTTATATAATCTTATAACTCTGTTATATTCTATCTCTTTTCTCCAACAAGTTATTGCCAATATTTTTTCCCAAATTTCTTCCAACCTTTTTTTCCAACCAAAGACAACTTAGAAAGTGAAGAAGAAAAGGCTATTTATAGAAGAAAAATTGGGGTAGATTTTGAAATGGGGAAACAAGATGAATTTTAACATTCGAAATTCAAAATCTCCACCCTAAAAGATAAGGTTGCCAGCTCCATAATTGTACCAAACCTGTACAATTTTCAACAGAAAAACAAGGATGGTCGTTGATTTGAGGATCAAGGATGCTCGAGCAACATGATTGCTCCACCTCGGCGACTAGAGTACGGAACAAGAGATAGATGAGAGAGTACACAGATGAGAGAGTACACACGAACGATTGCTAGATCTTGGGTTGCAACTTGGATCGTGTTGCTGGGTCACGATTTGAAGTTCTGGGGGCAAGGATCAGGGTACGTTGGGTCTTTTTGTGAATCAAAATTGGACCGGGTCGTTTGGGAAATAAAAAAAATATTCGTGAAAAATTACTTAAATACATTCCATTACTTATCTTAATACCCATTTATCCCTACTTATTATAAAAAATTTAAAAATCCCTTATTTCCCCCAATTAAAAAAATATGAAAGATACATAAAGATTTTCCACCCTTTTTTCAGGGAATTGACAAGTTTTACTTTACCAAAATAAAATCCTATTTTCAAGCTACTCACTTCCCCATTAACAGCTCCATTAAAATTATCATATTAAATTTTTTTCATTCAATATTTCCCCACGTTTTTTGGAGAAAATTTTTCTCTCACCCCATGTCTTAGGAGCAGAATTTACTCTCAATTTGAATTTCAGTAGGATTTTGCAGCCATATCAATTTGATTTTCTGTAAGAGTCTCCATCAAGTATTTAATTTTCAAAGTTTTTAAAAGGTAAAAATTTTAGTCTCCTTTTTTCTCTTCATCGTGTGCTCTTACAGACAATATGGAAGAGGGTAAATCTATAGATGGTGATTCTTATACTAATGTTAAACGTGTGTATGATTCTGATGATGAAATGTGGGCTGAGAACAGATCCAAGAGATTGCATGACCCATTATTGATGAAGAACAAGAATGTAGTTGAGCAAAAGAAAAAGACTGAAGAAATCTATAAAATAAAAAAGGCCAAGAAAAGTTACACATGTTGTTTCCAGACCCACACTTCTAAGGATATTTTAAATTCATAATTTTGTGTTTGTTGATAACACTCTAATTTAAAATTGTGCATGTGTTTGTAAAATTGAATCAAAGGTCATTTAAACAATGAAGAGTGTTCAGATGCATTATGTTTCTCACTTATTTTTGAGTTTTGTATTAGTAAAATCATGTGTTGATGTAATTATAGTTATCAAATGCATAAGATGTATCAATACTTTTGTGTTGGTGTATTAAGTGAAAGCAACCATTTTGTAACAGTTTTAAGATGTATCAGAATGCCTAAGTTGTGATAGCGACTTTTGAGTTTTGTACTTAGTGAAAATATCATGGCTTGTACAATTTTAAAGGTGTTTCAGTAAAATTTTGTTTTATATATTAGTAAAAAGCAGCATGTGTTCTTCGTTTTTAAGGTGTATCATATGTCATAATTTGTGTTTTTGTTGTATTAGAAAATCATCATGTGTTGTACGTCAGTAGGATGTATCAGTCCACGAAGGTTTATCCTCTAGATATTACAGTTTTGTCAGATTATAAGATCTATCATATACATATGATCACTCCAGTGTCTTAGAGATATGAATATGATGTATCTTAACATCTTCTTAAAACTGAATATGATACACAAGGTTTTTTATCTCTAATATTATAGTTTGTCGGTTTATAAGATTTACATCTACATCGGATAACTCCGTGTCTTTTAAATATGAATATGAAAGGTATCATATTACATTCATATAATTCAAGCGTCGCTTTATTTTCTACATCACAGCAATTTTTTGGTTATTAGACAAGTACAATTTTTTATATTTTTCTTTTTTGTATAAACAGGGCATGAATTAATGTTATACAAAAAATACCAGCACATTCAATGAGGTTTGTAGCGACTTCATTTTTTGATTTTGTGAATAACTCAAAATCATCCATAAAGATGAAGGAGTTGAAATGTTTTCCAGAAAACAATTTTTGGACCATATTTTGGAATTCCAAAATGTTCATTTGCCTTTCCCCCAGGTCAGATTACAAAGTGTTTTGTTGTTGTTGGAGGTGCAACATGAAATAATTGATGTTTGGCATGTTCGTCATGCTATGTGGAACTGTATTGGGTTTTGGTATGAGGAATTTGCCATTGTAATTGACCTTAAAATGTAAAAGGAAATGTTCAAGATTTTTCCACATATCCTAATTCCACTCCTAGCCGGTTATTACAAAAATATTTCCCTTATTTCCTACGCACGGGTATAACAAGAGTCTATTGATACAATGTTTTGCAATGGGTATTGGGGAGACCACACAGGAATCTGTGGAAATGGCAATATTATACTTTATCAATCTTTCATGTTAATGGCCATCTTGGTGAGACCTTCATACGTATAGAAGAATTCTAATGGTCGAAGATGATAGGTATGAAATGATCCTTGGGGTCCGATTGCATTCAATAAGCTGATTACATCACTCAGGTAAGACTTCAACCAAAGCAACAATGTGTCTCTTATTTGGTATGCCTTATGCCCGCAACGTTCTGAGTTACGAATGTGCAATCTACTCTAAGTCCAGACCTTGTTGTTAAGTCGCGATGGGGGAATTCCGAGTATGTACTTGGGACAGGGGTGGCTTAAAAGCCAAGATATGAAAAGTTAATGTCTAGCATTTTCTCCGAGTAACATAATTTTAAATTATCTTTTAATAGTATAGTCAAATAAACCTTTATATTTTTGTTTGTAAATAACAGTTTTTGTTGTGATACATAATAATGTCCCATAACATTAACCATTTAAATTGCCTAATACCTTGTTCAACATTGTACCAACGCCAATGGTGTGGGGAAGTTACTTGATTTACCTATAGTTCAAGAGGGTTCAAACAGAAATGAACTATCCACTCAACCTGTTGGTGCAAAAAAAAGTTGGCCAATTACGATAAGTCAAGGTTTTTTGATGATTTTTTCACAAGCCCTCCTGGTCATTTAGTTGAGAAGATCATGAGTGTAGCTGATACATCATCTCCACCACCACCCAATAGGATAAGAAATATTTGATACACATAAAACAAAGGTTTCGAAAAACTTTGTTCAAAGCAGTTAAGGTCGCAATTAAATCACAGTCATCCTCATGCCAGCTGAAGAACCTACCCCGCATGCTACTGTATCTTCTGCCATGTATCTTCACAAGTCCCAAAAAAGATAAGTCTGTATATCCTAATATTGAAGAATGGAAACAACATATGAAGGAAATACGTAGTAAGGATATTATTTTTTTAATGTTTAATTCATAAATATAAAACTGAATGTGTAAATTTTTTTTTTAATAGGTTGACAGTAATTTGATTATTCGTGTGAATTTGATACAGGCCAAATCACATTGAGGTGATGAATTCATGAATTCGGGATGATGGCCAACACCAAAGGTAATGTATTTGTATTTGTATTTTCGTTTGTGTTATATAAATTTCATAGGTCATTATGTTACAATTCATTTAATAAGGATATGGGCGGCAATTCTACCGATGAAGAAGGCATGATGGACCCAAGCAACCTCCTACGAACAATGGAATTTGTCAATAATTATCAAAACATTGGTGGTTTTTTGGATTTTTTGGATGTTGACAATCGGTTTATCTTTAACTTATTAATTTGTAATCCAATTATATATTTATCATTTGACTTATTTTTTCTTTAAAAATAAGACTGAAGATACATTGAAGAAAATCATCAGTAATGAAGGACTTTCTATAACTTCACTCCCCCGAATTCAAATACTCACAGACTGATGAAACATGTGACACAGTAAGGTATTTTAGCAATGTAATTTTATTATTTAGTATTCATCCAATTGTTTCAAAGATACATTAAAAATGTGCAAATATGATACGTTTTACGTTTAATTATATTATTATGATACATATTGTTTGTTTTATTTGATCAAATTGTGATACACTTGCATTTAAATGATTAATATGGGAATAAGTTTTTTGACTGTTCACATATGTGTTTTTTTTCAAGTTACTATGTATAATACTATACTTTTTACTTTAGTTTGAGTACGTGACACAGTAACATTGCAAGATACATATCTAAATGGGGGACTACTTAAAGTTTGTTTGTATCCTATATACAATTTGTAGTTTGTTGTTATCCTGTCCCTTAAGACATTAACAATCATTTTGTGTATAGTTTATTTGTTGTTTAAGGTATCATCACTGATCACTACATTTTTTATTCAGGATGCTCCATAGCACAAACGCCTCATCCTTTATTTGAGGACAGTGAACGAGATACATCGATACTTTAATTCTTCATGTATCATAAATCCATATCACTGTCTATCAACTATTTTAATTATCATGTTACCAATAGGATTCTACACCATCTGTTCAAATAATCTCCAGATACAACGAGAAGCCATGAAATACACTTATTGTTGTATCTAGAAGTCTGCTATTCATAGCAATCAACAGGAGTTAACGAAAATTAAAGTTTTCCTTTCAGACAGTCATTACAATTGATATTTCAATCACAGTTTGTTTGTCCGAAGCGAAATAAATACTCCTCATGCAACGTTATCGCGATGCCTTTGAAACTGGCAAATCCCTTATTTAACTTCATTTGGGTCAAGTGAAAAAAAAAAAGGAAAAGCGATCATGCTGATGAATTCGTTCAAATTTCGCATTCCAAGGATGTGAGATCACAAACTAAGCCCCTTATATCGGATTGTGAGTTTATTGAGTGGGTACTACAGGGCTCTTAAGTCTCATGTCAAAAGTACGGTTTTATATAATTGTCTGAATCTGTTTCAATTTTTCAAATTGCAGCTACGTTACACTTTTGACTAACATCTTTTCATTACGCTTAATGCTATAGGAAACCATCATAGTTGGATAAATACAAATCCAGAGCATCTTCATTGGATTTTGGAAATGATGATTTAATGTTCATTGCATTTCCGTCAAATACGAATTGGTTTTATGCCAGGGTCCTCAGCCTAAAAAGTGGTTGTACTAATCAGGTAATTCCGATATGCAAATTTCTTATTATAATAATGTTATTAGGATACATTGAGTAATAGTTATATATACATATCAAAATCATAATCACTTTCATCAGTTGTGTAGTATTTTATTTTCGTTAAATGTTTTTCAAATGTAATAATTAATTATATATTTTTTTGTAGCACAGATGATGTTTATTTTTTTACTACCCTTCCGTAAAAAATCAACTTCGAAGCATGGATCAATACAAATACACACAGCAATTGGTTTTTTCAGCGCACATATCAACATACCCATGATAGGTTTATAACAATGAAGGCGGATGATGATATTGGTACCCAAGAACACCTTTGTCGTCAAGAGCTGTATCAGTAACATGAGAGGTCATAATCACACGTCCATGGAAGGTTTTTCAATAACCAGCTAGATTACAAATGGCATCTGGTGGACAATGTTTTTATATTCCGGTTAAATTGTGATGGAAATTTTCATTGGGTGTTAGCTGTTGTTTGAATTTAATAAGAGGTTTGATACGCCGTGTATTACTCTTCTCGATTGGGCAAGGAAACGGTGTATATTCTGAGGAGATAAAATTTGTCAAAGATGCTAACCTTCTTACCCTCATTGACGTGGTTTCTTTGAAAACACAAGCTGACAAACTGGTGATTCTGAATGCATACAAGGACAAACAAACGAGTGTACCTTTAGATTTACATATTCCTTTCAACATTGAATCGCTGAGGTATCATGCAACAAAAGACGATAGCCTGTAATTATGTTACATTTTGGTCTACCAATATCTGTGTAGCTATTTTATAAATTTAATTATGTCTTTTTGGTAGGGACGTTGGCGGTTTATACGTAGCTACATTTGTAGGAGTTGTTGGATTGACCAACTGTTATACCACCTGATACTGATGACTCTTGCCAATTACCCTATGCAATAATATGCAGCATGTTGATGGAGATACGGCATTGACAAGGTCACTGGTGGATAACAAAGTGAGAATGACGATCCACCATAGCCTAAGGGTTCAATTCACACAACACCAACTAAGATGATATTGTTTTTTTAAGATAGATTAAGAATAGCAAGGAAAGGATGAACAAAGTTTTTATGTTTTTTTTTTGTGTCCCGAAGACAATTATCCTTGTTGAGTGTTTCTACATCTTAATTGGTATTACAATAGTTGTTTGTTAGTTATTAACTTATGGTTTTCACAAGTTCTTGTTTTTAGACACAGTTGTGCTTTATAACGTTAAGGTCACAATTAATTTTATGGTTTTGGTTTAAGTATTTTTGACAGTTAATTTACATAAATGAAACATGAACACTTTAAGTTCTAATGTGTATATACATTATTGTTTGAGTTTAAGTATTTTCACTTACAAATGATGTATGATACATAGTTATAATATATACTATACAATAATTTTGCAGTTACATATTAGCAACTTGAATCATATTAATGTATATGATACATCATATACATAAACCAACTTAATCACTATTACTATTACAGTGGGAAAAGCACCACGTTTAATATATTAATATCAAAATTATAGTTCTAAGGCAGTATTACACTAACATGTATTAAACCTTTGAACAAGTCAAGTTTGGGACACTTGCATAATCACAAGCGGTATCACGAAACATAGAACATCTTTCAATCAATCTGAATATATATAAATACATAATTTAAATAAACAAACCATCTGGGAATTACTGTTTACAATTGACAACGCACCACTGTTAATATAATATATCAAAATTATAACCCATCGGCTGTATACACAAACATATAGTAAATAATTGAACAAGTCAAGTTTTGTACAATTGAATAACTCATAAACGGCCGTAAACACGAAACATATCACAACTTTTCAATCATATCATGTATATGATATATCACATACATCACAACAACTCATCTGGGAATTACCTGTTACTTGAAACAACACCACTGTTTAATCTATTTATTTATAAATTTTGAAGTTTAATTTGGCCACCAAAATTTCCAGCAAGTCATATATTTGAAACATCAATTAGTTTGTGTACCAATACACTTTAAATTAGCCAAAATATTTAATAAAGTACCCTGGACATAGTGGTCCTACTTTAACAATTAATTTCAATCCTCTTTTGACAAGAAAGTACAATTGCTCCCTGTATGGTCCTTCTTGTCCCACCTTGCCCACAAGAATCATTATTGTTCACTGTTATTTTCTCATCCGCAATTTTTCTTTCTTCACTTTCTGGGTCCGTCGCAGCCAACCTCTATCCTAGGGTGGCTACAATTACATCTAAAAAATATTCTGGAACGTTTTTCCAAATCCTCCTTATCTGGCATGAACCATTAACACCTCGTAACGTTTTTTCTAGCCTACGGCTTGTAGTAATCCAGAGCAATATGGGTGCAAATTTTGAACATTCTTTTGCTTCAAAAACTACAATTGTGTGTGCACAAAGGTAATCTCATACATGTTGAAACCTTCCCACATGTTCAAGTTTCCTCTCAAGGCATACATTGTATCTTTTTCCCTCCGGCTTCATGAACTGACAAATATCTTCAGATGATGGAACAACCTCAAGATTTAAGAAGTTTAGTGATACTTACGTAATTAGACAATTATATATAATTTTCCAAAACAACAGTTACCATTGAAAATCAGTTTGTTTCTGATACATAAAACAGAAATTTAAGGAAATTGATAAATACTTCATCTTTGAATTTTAGATTGTTAACAATCAATCTCATTCCTCAAATCTTCGGCCCCAATTGTTTCCTTTGTATAGACGCTATTTCTCTATTTTTTAGTTTCCAACTACAAAATAAAAGTCCTATGTTCCCCCTCCTCCAAGAATCTATTATCGTTAACTTACGTGCACGACAAGACATCCATTGACATACACTCACCTCAGCGATGTTCGAAGTCATATTCTACCTCTGTTGATGGTTGCATGAACTCTTGACCACTTCCATAACCCAGCATCTTCACGGTAATCCTTCACCCTAAGATCAACTTTCACATACCTTGCCATTAATTTAATCAAAATTCTTCTTGATGTAATGCCTTGCCATTTGAGTAAAAATATATCACGTATGGGTTTATTTACTCCTCTTTGAAGCTGAACAACACTTCAAAGATACCATATGCATGCACATGAGGTACATTTGGGTACACAATGCTTCCACTCTTATTGATACTTTCATTTCTATCTGATACAAAATACATGTTTTCACGCTCACCAAATGCATTTTTCGAAACAAACGTTTCGAAGAACCATTTCCACTACCAGTCCATTTCAGTGTCTAACAACACCAATATGCCAATGACAATATGCATCCCTCATTACAAGAAGCACAGGCATTTAACTTTCATGATACACAATATTTACACTAAGATATAATATACAAATATAAAACAAGTTTTACATTACATCAGAATTATAACACTCATACCTGCACCATCGAGTGTGCTTACTCATCCAAACAATCATCATTTCAAGAACGAAAGCAATACTACAACGACACTCATCAAGAATTCATCAAGGACTCAACATTCAAAATCTTATGGATGAAATTCAAATATGTAAATCATTATTTGTGTGTGGGTGAACGAGTTCAACACTATGAAACTTACATACCTTGATATAGGGCATCCTCGTCAAATCTCACGGATCTCGACGAACGTTTTGTGCCTTTTCTATTTTCTCCTCTTGAACTCTTCTCAAAACCCTAAGAATATTTTAAGATTGTAAAACTGACCCAAATCAGATTTGACCCAAAATATTACTAAAATACGTTTTAAGCTGATGGAATAAGGAAAAGATCAAAATACCTTTCATTAATTCGGGTAACTTTCCTTAACTAGACAAGATGACTTCAAACGAGCATATCTCCTTCATCCAAACTAAAAATTTAGCAAACTTGGTGGATTTGAAAGAAAGATTCAAAGACCTTACATTTGATATTTTATAGGCCACCTAAATCATCCAGTACTGAGAGGTATGATTGTTTGAATTTGAACCAAAACTTACAACTTAAGTTTAACTTGAACTTTCTAAAAATATTTCTCTTAATAGAGATAGTACTCAAAACTTCTTATGAACTCCTTTGGAAATTAGTGCTTCCCTTTATTTTAAATGTAAACATATTTACTCTTGGAAATAATTAGTTCCCACACATTCATTTTGAAAAATGAAACTAAACTTTGCTCATACTTAAACTCAAGTATCAAGTCTTAAAAAATGTTTTAAAATATTGTAAAATACTTCTTGAAATGACTCGAAAGAACTAAAAATACTTTTACTCTTAACTCTATCTTTAACTTGAATTATGAATTCAAGGGTTTATGAATTCATGGTTGTTGAATCCGCACTCGTGTTATGGAACCGGCTGAAAATGATATTATCGGATAAACATGTTTTGAAAAACGAAAACTAATTCCTTATGCTGCAACAAAAATCAAGCTCTATTTACACTTATGGACTATGTGATAAAATAATGGTGGTCCCCATCTTAGATAGTGCTTCAACAAATTTTCAAAGAATTGATTTATTTAAATTGTACGTAGACTTTCCTCTGATATAATGATTCTATCCATATTAATGGTTTCCACACAGCGTACCATTAATAGTAAACGATGGTCAATTTTCTCATTAATTTTCCTTGTGAAAAAAATAGAATTTCCTAGTATTTGGATTGTTATCATAAAAATAAAGTTGAATTAAAAAATTTAAAACTCGTTGTAAAGAATGTGGACTTGCATTAGAAAGTTCCAGAGAAGTTATGCAGCTAAATGAAATTCCTTTAATTTGAAATGATTGAAGTTGCTTATGTTTATCAAGAGCCGGTACAATTAGTTCATAATGCTCATAATGCGAGAGCCGAATTTAAAAATTGGCTTTGAAGATTGGGAAAATACAAAAGAAATTATTGAATTTTTAAGTAATTTGTATAAAGCAACAAATGCATGTTCTGGTCAAAATATTATCCTACTATTTCTTCTATTTTAGTAAATATTTATGTTAATTTCATCTTAACTTGAAAAATATAGAGGAAAAGATCAATTTAAAGATTCACTTGCTTTTATGACTGAAAATTCAAAAAGTATTTTTTTCTTATTCCTCAAATCTATTTGACTACTACGACTTTCAACCCAAATTATAAATTAAAATGTGTCGAAAGAATGGTTGAAAACATTTATGCAAATTTAGAAATTGAAGATGATGAAACTCCTAGTGTTGAAGATTGTAAAAGTAGCATTTATACAAAAGCTAGATAGTTATATAATACATATAAAGTTATGTAAATAAATATTCCAATAGTTGAACCTCCATCTTGTAAGCCTAGAAATGATGATAACGATGATTAGATGGATCATTCTCTAGAGCTTGAATCCTCTACTAACAATGATTTTGATTTATATTTCAATCAGGCACGAAAAGAGATTAGGCAAGAAGGAAAACTTCAAGATCCAATATTAGTATTGTGGAAGAATCGTGAAAATGAATTTTCGACCCTTGCTAGGATTGTTTGAGATGTGCTAGCGATTTAAGCATCATCAATCGCTCCGGATCAAGCCTTTAGTTCATTGAGATTTATGATTGGAGATTATCGATATTCATTAGCAAAAATTAGTTTGAAAATATTGGTGTTGTTTCGAGATTGGGTCAATGTCGAAAGAAGATTTTTTTAAAAAAAAAAATAAAAAATTGAAGTATCAAAATTAAATAGACAAATAAAAGACCAAATAGATGAAATATTCGGTGATCATAGCTATGATGGTACGGAAGCATTGTAAGAAGAATGACAAATACAAGTTCCACAAAATGTTTGTTCAGAAATAATATAACAGTTATGAAAAGATTTTTTAAAAAAAAATTCAATTGTTAATACAATAATTAAAATTCAATACCTAGATTATGTACTCTTTGTCTCCTTCTAATAATTGTATTGTACAGTATACGACTATTCGCCTTGTTTTTCTTTTAAAATTGTCTCTTATATTTAATTCAAGTTATTTTACAAATTTAATTTTCAATTATTATAATAACAGTTTAAAGTTTAAACTTTAATTTAATTTTAAGGTTTAAACTTTGAATTCAATATAACTTTAAAGTCAATTTTAAACTTTAAACTTTAAAGTTTAAACTTAAATTCAATTGATTTAAATTGAAGTTTTTTTAATAATATAATATTATATAATAGTTAAATTTAAATAGAACTCGCACACAATGATCCGGTAAGAACCGATTCCGGTGCGATCCAACTCGATTCCTATCCGATATCGAAGGGACCGATCAGAACTTTTGGGAATATCCGGTAAAACCGATTCCGGTAAACAAATTCGGTAACGAGGACCGGTTCCGGTAAATCCTTTCCTGTTGATACGGTCCTGTCCAATTTCCAACCTAACTCCGAACTATCATGTTGCTCTAGTGTCATCAAAATTACTTAATATTAGTTGTAATGAAGATCCACTTGACTTGTAACCCAAACCTAGGGTTATTTTTTTTATAGTTTTTAAAACTTCTGGGTATAAATCATGTTGACACCCAGTTTTGACCCTCCACAATATAAATTAATCAATTCGAGCTTCTTCGATTTCAAAGGATTTAAGATAAATAGTTTTTTATAAAACTTTAAGGAAAATATAAAGTTTGAACGTTATTTTAAATAGTTTTATCACTTTAATAATTTTTTAGATAAGATTATATTTTACCTAAAGTGTAGTCTATTTTTATAAATATTTATTTCAAAATCGTCTCAAAAGACAATGTTTTTTAATATTTTAATTAATAGTTAAAAATTAATTAAATAGGTTCATAGTTTTAAATTATTTAGTTTAAATTGACTTAATGATTTAATTTCGTTAACATTGAGAAGCTCATTGGTTGATTTCTTATCTAATTTGCTTTGTTTAATTTTTAGACGAATTCACGAGTATTCATCCAATTTTGGTTAAGTTCTTGATCGTCTTGGCCGAATTCGTGATTTGCAAAGCTATTTCCTAATTTCAATCTAACATACGTCACCTTGAACAAATTTTGGGTCATTTCTTAATACAAAAACCAACCCAATTCCCCTTAATTTCCCAACCCAATTCATTAACCCCAGCCCATTTTAATCCTCTTAATCCAGCTCAGTTTAATCATTTTCAACCAACCCATTTATAGTATAACTTACCTAAATCTCATGGTGTAAGATTTAAATTACATTATATCCCTACTCTTTTTTTAAATTTAACAAAAAGCCTAAAAATATGTTATTCTGGATCCATCGCAAAATAAGTCTGATACATTAAAATATGATACATTAAAACAAATTCAGTTACACTTTTAAAGGAAAGAGAATATAAAATTTGATTTTAGTTCCTCAAATCACGCTTATTTATTGATTTCAATCTCTTCAAAATCTTATTAAATTTAATCAATCAACAATTTAAATTTTTCTTCTCCAATTCCTCTCCAAATTTGTCCGCCTTCAATTCAAAATTTAATTTTTCTCTCTCAATTCTATCCCGAATTAGGCAGAGGTGATAAAAAAGGAAAGAATAAAGAAATAGTGGGATAAGTCTTATGGACTTTTCAAACAATTTAAATTTCATCTTTCAATTTATGTTCCCCAATCCCATACATAATTTTAAAAGTGGAAATATAGCCATACATGATCATGAGTTACGTTCAAGAATCTGGATAATCAAGGTGATTTATGAATGATACATTGTGGGATTTTAACTTCTTCCAATTCATCGAGATCCTTTCAATTTTTATTCAAAATCACAAAATAATGAAAAGGTACATCAATGAATAATTTTTGTCAATTTTGCGAAGACAAATGAAAGAAAATCCTGGAAAAAAAATCTGACAGTCAAAAATCGGAAAAAATATAGTCCCCTCAATTTGCATGTATCAAATATATCAGGGTTTTTAAATTGCATAGTAAAATAGATCTGATAATCAGAATGGTTGAAACACATATATTGTGTGTAATTCAATTTTTTATTCTTATTTTTTAGATGACGATACAATCGTATTCATGAGTATTCCGTGTTCTTGTATAAATTGGATAAGTACTATACTCCTATTAATTAGGTATATTAAAATAACATAATCTTGAATCATATCAAACAAGTTACATGGTTATACATGTAATATTAATTTAAATTATTGTTTATTAACCAAATATCTAACATGCAATACAATTACGAGTTGGTATATCTTGTTGTTTGGTGGAATACTATACTTTATAGATGAATACATTATGGCCATCTATTTTATTGTAAAAGCTCAAAATGATCAAGAATGAGTATGGTATCAGTAAAGTTCTATTTTGTACCTGATATAAGTATTCCAGTTTATTTGTTTGATTGTTCGGATTGATGCATATAAAAAATTATTTTACGGAATTTATCAACGAATTTCTTTAATGTTAAGTTTTTGAATATCAACGTATCTTACAGTCTCCGATTTTCGAAGAAAGATATATTGTTTGTTGCCTTGAAGATAAATATGCAATTGTGGAAGATTTCAAGTTGATCAGATACTTGTTTTCTATAATTTTGTTTTCTAATACTGTAATCTGAGAACAATAAGGTTTGTGAAAGAATGTGTGTGTAAGTTGAAATAAAAGTGTATTGTAACGAGGTTCATTTAGTAGTTGATTAGGTATTTGATACAATCAAATTATCAATATTTTGACTATTTATTTATCAGATATTTAATTTGATCCATAGGTGTTTTTCATCAAAACAAACGAGATACATGGAAATTCAGTAAACGATTCGTGGAACAAGCAACGATGTAGAAGTGAGTATCGAATCAATAATAACACCTAACAAGACTGAATTTAAGAATCAAATAATGACATCCATTGTTTGTATTTGACAGTGAATTATCGTGCACCTGACTGATCAATTTTTTTCTCTTTTTTGAATTTGAATGTCAATTTAGATTTAAAATTGAACATGTATAAACATTGGAAATCAATACGACTTTCGATTTTTTTTGATTTATAACAAAAGCTTTCTAACAATATAAATGATAAGAAAAAATATATTATTTAATAATAAAATGAATCCAATATGAAAAGAAATCTAATTAATTAAGTAACCAATATTCTTTCAAATATTAGTAATTTGTGATTGATAAGGTATATCAATCAATTTATTTTCTTCTAATTAGTTTGATTTTTTTTTATTATTATGTTTCCTATTTCTTTCTCCATGTATGTCTAAAATCGCTTCAATCATTGTTATTTTTTTTAAAAAAAAAATTCATCACCAAAAACTAAAAGAGTTTTTCTAAAGCTTGATCAACAGATAATTTTTTTTATGATTCCAATCATTTTTATTTTTTTTGCTTTTTTATTAAGTTTTTTTTGCTTTTGAGCCCTTATTTTTTCATTTCTTAATCTGATTTTTTTAGAAATAACGATTGATTTTTTTCAACTTTTATGTTATGTTTTATTTTTTAAATATTATAACTGAAATTCCTATTGGTTGAGAAACTAAAAATTATTTTCCTGAAATTTGATTTCATTTTTTTGGTGTGTGTATAGGAGTGATTTGGGATCGAAATAAGGAAGGAAATAATATTAATTTGGGGGTTAGGATTTATGTATCAAATGTTGAAGTTTTGTGGGAGTAAAATTTTAGGAATTTTGAAATTTTTTTTAAAACTTATAGGGAATAATGAGATTTATGGAAAAAAAAAATGGTGTATATAGATAATTTATATCCTTTATTTTTTTTTATTTCGCAGACGACCCGTCATTTTGATAACAAAAAGACCAGCATACCCTGCCCTTTTTCTAGCGTTTCTTCCTTCTTTCTTCCATCAAGACAATGAAACCCAAACAAAATCGTGAGCCCAGCAACGCATCCAAGTTGCAACCCCAAGGATCCACAACCGTTTCGCGTGTATCTCTCCCTCTCTCTTGTTCCGTACTCTAGTCGGGCCCAGGTGGGAGCAATCATATTGCGTCGAGCGTTCCTTTGATCCTTCCAATCAACGTCCCATCCTTGTTTTTCTGTTGAAAATTGGTAACAAGGTTTGGTACAATTATGGAGCTGGGAAGCCCCTTATCTTTTTTTTTTTTTTTGGGGGGGGGGGAGATTTTGAATTTCGATATGAAAATTTCATCTTGGTTCCTTTTTTTTTTCTCTTGTTTTCCCCCTTTCAAAATCTACCACCCACAATTTTTCATCTATAAATAACTTTTTTCTTCTCACATCTAGGTTTTTGTTTGGTTTGAAAAAAAGGTTTTGGACCGAAATTTTGGGGAAATATTGGCAATAACTTGTTTGAGAAAAGAGCAGAATATAACAGATATATTAAATAAAAAAATTGAAAATTTAGATAATCCTAGAAACCTTTTTGGTGAGAACTACTTTTACGTACACTCTTATCATTCAAGATTTTTACGGTGAAGCTCGATTTCTGGGGAACGTTTGTTCAATATATTCGCCCTAGTTTCATGGTTTCACTTCTTAATTTTGAGAATCCAAGGTCTTGGAAAGTACTTCTCTAGATCGTCGTCTCGATTCGCTGCCCGGAAAAAGGTAACGTTATCTCGTATATAACATTCTTCCCGTCTCTTTTTGTATTTTGATGTGATTCTTCCTATGTTGGAATGTTTGAATGTCTAAATCAGCTCGATGATTGTCTCTGCTGTGTTATATTGCGTTTTCTTTCAGATTTCTCAAGTATTTGCTGATTAGATGTTGTTGCGATCTTCTTTCTTATTCATGTTTGGTTACTATTTAGAAGGGATTTAATTCTCATTTTTGCTTAAACCTTTTTATCCTATTAGTCACTACTTTATCTCACTCTTCTGGTTTATCTAAAATAAGCTACCATTGTTATTTTGTTGTGGCTTTTTTTTTTAAAAAAAATTATCAACTATTCGAATCTTAACAATTTTTAAGTGTAACCTTACTTTCTCATCCTTCAAAGTTACAAAACAACAAAATGAGTCTAATGCTTATGTCGTTTTGAGATTTAATTCAAACATTCATGTTGTTATTTTACTAGAGTAGTGGCAATTATATCTTTGAAGACCAAAAAAAAAAAATTTGAATATTGTTATGACCCATAATTCTTGTTTTTCTCCCCTGAATATTGCGGCCATGACTATACGAATTAAATCTAAAGTGAATTTTATTCTTCATGTAGTAGAATTCACATAATAACTTGCCCGCGTCTTATTTAGTTTTCTATGTTATCTCTCTGTACAATTTCATGTTAGTCTGGATAGTTAGTGTTTGATAACTTTATGAAAGGGCATGGTACTATGAATACAATTCTCCTGTAAACTTTCCAGTTTGTCCTCAAAAATAGATGTTGAGCAACATGTGGATTTTTTTTCTTTTCGATTTCTTTAAGTGTACTCTTTTTTCTCAACTTTTGCTTATTTCTATGTCGTTATTCAATTAGCATATCTATTCATTATAGTAGTGACTACAATGGTATAATATTATTTATTCTGTTTTCTTTATTTAATATTTGTTTATTTATTTTCTTCTGGAAAGGTGGTTGTCCAGTATGCTCCTGTGTGATTCCCTTTAGTAGGATTGTTTGTTAGTATGCATCTTTCATGGATAAAGATGTGTATTTTCCATTAAGTTAGTTTGTTCTTCTTCCATTTATGTTAGTTGGATTATATATTAACTCCTTTCATTTACTTTGTGGCATGTGAAATCCGCTTGAGTTTGCCATGAACTCTTATCTCCTTTTCTTGCATTTCGAATGAGCCATCAAGGCTTAAATTTCCTTATCGAGTAAAGTCCCTTTAATACCGACGAACAGGTTTCAAAGTTGAAGAATCTGAAGCGAGTTGAAGAGTTGAAGAAGTTGTGATTAGAAGACCCCAACTCATTTTTTCCGATTTTGTATTTTTGTTTGTAATGGGCCTAAGTCATTGTCGTCTTTTACTTTTATGTATTTACTTCGTATTATTACTTGCTTGGTCTAAACAGTTACGAAAGGAAGAAAAATGGGTCAAAAATCCAAAACGGGTGGGTCTAAAAACCGGTCAAGGCAAACATAACCCGGATTTGGGCCAAAATCACTTTCCCATTCTCTTATTTTTTGTTTCTTATTTGCTTTATTCGTGAATTAGTTTTGAGTTAAGAAACTTCCAAATCCCCACAAACGCCGTTTTGATTTAACAACTTAAAAGTAAGTCAAGTTTAAGCAGTTTTCAAAGTAATTTCTTCAAGTTAGGTATTTCACTTAGTTAAAAGTTAGATATTAATTTTCTAACAACCCTAAAAATATTTTTATCACAATTTAAGTCTTAGCCAAACTAAATTAGTTGTCGGAAAACCACGTGTTAGCGGAAGTCTTAAGTACTTTCAAGACCTTCCTAAAACAGTATAATTATGAAATCTCCGAACCCCTTTATGATTATTATGTTTTAAGGTCTTTTGCAATAAAGGTTCTTAATTTTCTCAAAAATAAGGTGGCGACTCTAAAATTAAAAATCTTACAAATAAAATAAGTACACTATTCTTTAAAAATCTAGTAAAACTAATCATATTTCCTCCTAAAAAAATGAAATATATATCCTAATGCTATGGCTAAACATATGGTTGAAATTTCACCCAAAATTTTAAACCCAAACTAATATTTGCCTGAATATATGGGGGAAACCTATGGTCCAACGCTACTAGACTTATGAAACCTTATCTAGGTGGGCCTTTTCGCTTATCTTTCAATCTCCTCAAGCTCCGCTAGAGTCAATTTTTGTAAGAAGGAAAGAAATAGGTTGAGTATCCCCTGAAGAAGAATCAATTTCAAAGTCATTCCCATTGTGGTATGACCTAATGAAGAAAGATCTCCCCGAAATACTTTTCTAGGAATTTATTAACCATAAATTAACTAAACTTAAGAGTTGGTGTTTTCGGAGTTGAATTCTCAACTCGAACTGAAAACGACCGATCCTATGTCAACAATCGACTAAGGCATATAGGAATTAACCAATCCATGCCTAAATCATATAAAAGTCTGACCATTTTTTCTACACTCTACAAGTTCCCTACTAAGGTGATTTCTATGAAACAATGAATAGGAGCAATTTCTAATCTACCCTGTCTAGCTATAACTAACTGGGTCCCAACTAAGAGAGACTGAGATGTTCAGAAAGATTTTTCCGTACTGACATTCGAAGTTTACTACTATATAAGGGGTTCCGAAGAAAAGGTAGCCCCCAGATCTAACAAGACTAAACATCTAATTGGAAGACTTGCAACGTATAGTAACCACAGTCAGGTGAATCTTTATTGATCCCGACTAGACTGGAGAGGCATACAACCGTTTCGATCTGGCCTCCAGCTGTATTATATGTAGTACCGACTTATTGGTGAACTGCTGGTGCCTATTGAAAGTTGTGATTGAGCCCTACTATTATTACCCTATCCCCTCCTGTCCCTGTTTAGAAAAGAAGAGAAACCCCTCAATCTTTGACCACTCTTGACCACACTTAAACATCCATCCTTTTCCTACAATCCACTCGCCTGGATGAATTCCCTTACCCACACTTTGGACAAGTTTGTATTGTTAACCTCAACACTTTCATGAGAAGTGGAAGCCTGATTCCCCTACTCTTTATTGATCCTACCGTAAAATTGGGAGGATGTAACATAGCTGATGAGGTGTTGGGGCTGAAGAATTCTACTGAAATGCGAGCCGACTTCCTACCACCCTCTTTTCTTTGTCTGTTGTGAGTAGTCATAGTTGTCCAGTTCGTGTTTGGTTTTCTTTATATCTAAACTTTGGGTTTTCCTTCTATTTGTGAGTTTGTCCAAGGTCCCAAACTTGGTGCACAAAGAACTGAAGTTTTTATTTTCTAAATTTTAAAATATTTAAATTAATTACTTAATTAATACTGCTTATATATTTTTGAATTTAATACAAAATATTTACGTTTTTAAAATTAATTTACAACACTTGACAGTATATCAGTAAGTCAATAACTAATATTAAAATCACTAAATATAATTGTAAAGTGTAAACCTTAATTCCTAAAGCCCCAAATATTCAAAACTTTCTTCAGCTTTCTCGTCTTCAAGACTTCAACTGGGAAGCGCCGACCGCCTTCTCATCTTCTCATCTTCTCGTCTTCAATAGTTAATTGTCTCGCCTCAGAGGCTTAGACCATCGTTGTCCACTGACATCAAAAAATGGTACGTATTTCTTGAACCATTGTTGTCAATTTTTTTGTAGAATTTGTGCAAGATTGTTGTGAAAAAACTGATTTTTGGATGAAAGGGTAGTTGAGTTTTGGACAAAGTGCAGCACAGAGAACTCACAAGTCACAGCAGCGACTGAATCTTTCTGTTCTTACTACATTAGTTTTTTTTGCATATGAGGAATGAAAATAGTGTTATTGATGGTGGTTCAAGTAATGACTTGTGTAATAATAAAAATCACTCGCTACTAGGCATGAATTAATTTCAGCTGCATTTGCCACAGATAAAATGTCAATAATGGATTTCAGCTGCATTGTGGATTTTATTAGATATGTTGTTGTTGTAGTCTGGAGACAAGTCTTATCCTAGTGGAAAAGTAATTTACCATGGTCTTTTGGGAATTTGGAGTGGTAAAGGACACACTTTGTGAAGGATGTTGTATATACAATTTTTGGTGCTTAGGTGTAAATGAACAGTAGTGGTATCACAAAATTTTTATCTGCCTTTAGTATCTGCATCTATTGTGGTTTTATTTGAATTAATTTGGTGTAAAGTAGATGAATTGTTTATTATGACGTGTTCAATCTATATCACAATAGCCTAAGTCATAATCAATTAATTTTACGTTAATGTAGTACATATTTGTGTTGTATTTATCTTACACTTTGAGCCATCTCGAGAACTTTTATTGAATATATTTCTTCATTCAGTCAAATGTTGTGTTCTGGGGTTACTTTCATATGCTAGTGTGTAAGCCATAACTAGATTCATTTGTAGTATCCAATTGTATATGATCGTTTTGACTTTTGAGGATTCCTTTGCATATCCCTATTGCATGTGATAGTTTATGCACTACTGCATTCTGCCACAGATGTAATGTCATTTGGCATGTAAAGAAATCATCGTATTTTTAATTAACACATGATGAAACTCTTAACACTTAAACAATTTTCTCTTTATTTTTATTCACAATGGAAGCGAAGTAGAAAAAATCAAACCGAACCGATCTTAGTTTTATATAAATATGGTGCGCACTTTCCTAAAACAAAATACCAAAGATCCAAATCGAAATTTTATTTAATCAAACCAAAGAACCGAACACCCACCCCTAACCATATGTCGAGCATACCTGGAGAGTTTGATGAATTTAAGTCCGTATTCTTGGAATGACATGTTACCTTGCCTTGAATTCCTGACCCTTAGCCTCCCTCAACTCTATTGGGAAGAACCTGTCCAAGAAAACTCTGGTAAAACACTATTTATTTATAGGAGCAGCATTCTTGCCCCTATTATATTTCCATAGCATGAATCAAATGTGAGCTACATCCTTGAGCTGGTAGGACGCCAACTCTACCCTATCATTGTAGTTACTTCTATCGAGAAAATGACACAAATAGTCCTTTAACTATTGGAGTAGGTCTAAAATGGTACCTTAACAATACACTAGACGAATATAGTCCTTTAACTATTCAAAAACTTTTCAGTTTTTGTCCCGTTTATTTCCCAACCCAATTCATTAACCCCAGCCCATTCTAATCCTCTTAACCCAGCTCATTTCAATCATTTTCAACCAACGCATTTATTTTTGTATAAATTATAGGTACCACATATTATAAATACAAAATAATCTTTTATCCCTTTTAGAATTGAAATTACGTAAAATCCCTTAAAACTCAAGTTTGCGGGATACATCCTGAGAGCACGGGATACATAACTTGTGATACATTGTAGTTAACATCTGTTGATTTAATTAGGAAGATCTAACGTGATTTCTGTTATTATTAACTGAAATCACGTAATTAAAGCTCTACAGCTTGCGTTACTGATTAGTAAATTCAAATTTTAAATTAGAGTAGCTTCCTAAAACAAAATTATTCCTGTAAAAGTTGATCTGCATTCTAAGAAATAAAAAAAAAATAGGTTTGAAGATGAATATCTCAATTTTTCTGCGGCATTCTAGAATTTTGGTAAGCGATGTTAATTATGATAGTTACAAGGTTGATGGAATTGTTGTTGGCTATTCCATTTCATTTGTGAATCTGAAAACGTTGATTTTATCAGAGCTTGAGATCGACATTGTTAAAAAGGATATTGAAATCCGATACATTAATTAGGGAAGCTCATGTCCGTTGAAAATCAAGAACGACATGGGTGTGAAACTTTATTTTGAAGTAAAAAAGAATGCTTATGGAATCGACATGTATCCGCTTTGTGTTGATTCAACTGATAAAATTGTTGGGGAGATACGTAATTTTGATTGTTCATAAGGTGAAGTCGTATGCGTGGAAGGTACCGAAAGAGATACTGAAGCTCTTGCTCTGGTCGAGTCGAGAATTTGTGACATTGATTATATTCTCGAATTAAATGCTACGAATTACATAACTGATTCCAATAGTACTGAAGTGAAGACTGGGCAGTTGTATAAGGACAAAGGAACACTCGTTGCTCTAATGGCTAAATATAAAATAAAGAACAACTTCAATTTTCGAGTGAAAACATCGGATAAGAAAAGGTATTGGAATGCTTTCTCTATAATTTGATTGTTTTTTTCTAGTACATTTTTATTTATATTGTATCTGATACATAAGTATAGGTAGTATATATTTCGTTGTGATAATTATAACATTGTTTTTCTTATATGAATTAAACCAATAAAAAAAATTTGACAGCTATGTGTTGGTTTTCTTAAGGCAAGGACCTTGTTAATGATCTATTTTTAGGGCTTTCTATTAGATTTTCAGGTAAATAAGTTGAGCCAATGAATCTAAGATGGTTGGGAAGAAAACATTTGATTCTGGGTGAATTAGGGCAAAAAAGGAGTAAAGAAAATTCGTCAAGTTCGCTGGGAAGGGGCTGGTGTGCCTCGCCACTCAATGCGCTAGGGTCGTCTGCCCCGTCCTGTTTTCAGTCACTTCCTCCGTTTGAGTTCCTTTAAGGTGTCTCTTTACTCCTTTCTAATACTACATACCCTAAACTACATCTAATTTATAATGAGGAAATGTTTTTAAACATAGGAACGAAGTTATATTTTAGGAGTAGCATTGAGCACCGATATGAGACAAGTTCAAAGAACTCAGAGTCCTCATAAATTATGCCGAAAATGTGGGTAGAAAGACTCATACTTTTAATCATATCTTAGTGGATACACTTATTTGAGGATTTCTTATACTCCGTCAACGTATAGAACAATTCTAGAAGCATGGGCGAGATGTTGTATCATCACATAGCTCATAGTGATGGTTTTGGTTAGAGAATCTACCAATTAAGTTATTTTTGTATCTTTACATACACACTGAGTAATTATTGTATTTTCAAATACATTGAGTTGTTACTTACTCTTTTGAAAGCTTTCTTGATAATGCATTTTTATTGTTGCTTTTATATTGAAATGATTTAGTATTCCTCTACAACCATCAACCACTAATTCTATATAAAAAAATAATATACTAGACTAATATTCTAAATAAAGGATAATAAATAAAAGGGGTCCTCTTTTATTCGAAATGTCTCGTGATCTTCAACCAATTACGCGCTTCAATATAATTACCGGCACAACACATTCCATACGACATAAAGGGGACAAGGAAAAAATGCAACACCAAGTAGAACAAAACACATCTATCCTACATACATAACAATAAGTAAAGGAAGAAGGAAAAAAAATCAACAACATATTCATATCCAAAGATACCCACCTACACATCCAACTACAAGTACTACAGCCCCATCTACATTAGAAAATAAGAAACACAAACAACTGGAAAAAACTAAATGTTAAGTTCGAGGTTTGTTTTCGTGGTTCCAGATTATGATCTTATTTTTGTTTGAATTACTTTTCACAACAGGTAACATTTAATTCAATTAATAATGTGGTCACACATCTTTTTTGGAACACTTAAAACAAATTCAAGGATGCGTGACGTACTTTGGCCAAATTGTATTAGTTATTAACTTTATTTAATTTTGAATTAGAGCTGTAAATAGAGATTATTAGGTGTGATGCACTCCACTGAACAAGACAAATACGCCTCTAATCCGATGTATGTCTGGATCAAGAATGTAGTTACTTATCTAGGTTGAAACCAAATAAAAGTTCTATAATAAAAACTACAAACAAATTATGACATGTAATAAAATATCTAAGAATAATTTAAATAAAGTATAAGTTGATAAAAGCAATTGTCGCAGAACCATGAGATGGAGGGATGACTAATACTTTCTCCTCGGTCATTAAAATTCCTTATTTAAATTTCTAGGTCGCAGACCAAAAGAAAAAGTCATTTTTTTTCTAGAGATTGAAAAGAATAGGTGACTTGCAACACTGAAACTCAATTTGCGTTGGTGAATTTGAAAAAAAAATCATATTCAATACTATCACTTAAATAGAGAAAGTCCTCCTCGTCAATAACTCAAGTCATTTCCTATGCTGAAGATTCAAATCCTTTTGCGTAAACACATATTTCAAACTCTTGTGGTCCGTAAACACATATAGATTAACACCATATAGGTAATTTCTCCAAATCTGTAAGGCAAACAATATCGCTGCTAACTCCAAATCATGAGTCAGATAATTCTTTTCAGGCACCTTCAATTTACATGAAGCATAACCGATGACTGTTCCATTTTTCACTAAACCACAACCAAGACCAATACATGAAGCATCATAATAAATCACAAAATCATCTTATCCTTACATTACTGTCAAAATAGCGACTAAAGTGAGTCTTTCAATTCTTGAAAACTCTTCTCACAAGTTTCTGACCGAAGGAATTTGAATTTCTTTTGTGCCAATGTCGTCAAAGGTGAAGCAGTCAAAGGTGAAACAATAAAGGGAAATCCTTCAATAAATGTTCTACAATAATCGAATAAAAACCCAAGAAAATCCACATATCATAAGAGAATAAAGGTTTAGGACAATTCTTAATCGCCTTGATTTTCTTCAAATTAACCTGAATATCTTCTGTAAAGACAATATGGCAAAAGAAAGAACTGACCTCAACGAAAGTCACATTTGCTAAAATTAGGTTACAATTCATGATCCTTGAGAATTTCCAAACACAATCCTCAAATTCTTAACATGCTCATCATCACTTCGTGAGTAAATCAAGACATCATCAGTAAACACAACTACGAACATATCAAGATATTATTTGAAGACCCTATTTATAAAATCTATGAACGATGTTGGTCATTAGTAAATCCGAGTAATATCACAAGAAATCATAATGACCATACCGAGTTCGAAATGCCATCTCTAAAATGTCATTCTCCTTCACCCTCAATCGGTGATAACTTGAACCAAAGTCAATTTTAGAAAATAACTTGCTCACTGGAGTTAAAAAAAAATCATTCATAGTTATTCTTAATGATAACCTTATTCGATTACTGATAGTCAATGCACATTCGGACAAAACCATCCTTTTTTTAAACAAACAACATTGGAGAACCGATTGACATACTAAGACCAACAATACTCTTATCCAACAAATCATCCACTTGATCCTTTAACTCCTTAAGTTTGTCCAGGCCACAGGGTAAGAAGGAATGAAAAAGAGGTTCCATTTCTATAATAAGGTCAATACCAGGTCTATTTCCCTTTCACAAGGAACACCAATAAGATCATCAGGAAACACTTAGAACTGGCTCAAGAGTTGGAATTTCAGAATCTACATCCCTAGCCCAATAAAGATGGTAAATGCAACCTTTAGAGATCATCTTATTAGCCTTTAGCAAATATATAAATTGAACCTTCAGAATATAATTCCTCCCTCCAATGACATGATAGGTTCATTAAGAACCTTGAAAGTGAAAAATTAAGTCCTACAATAGATTGGAGCCTAAAATGCATAAAGCCAATCCATCCCAAGAATAACATTAAAATCTTACAAATTTTCTCTTCAAGATCAACATTTGGGATTCTATGGGAAATAGATATAGATATAGGAAATTTCTATAAACTCTCTAATCAACTATACAATCACCAATTGAAGTAGAGACATGAAAGGGGTTACTGAGGATTTTAGGACCAACATCAAATCTTATGGTCACATAAAGAGTAACTTAATATAAGGTATCACTCAGATCAAGTAAGGAATAAACATCAAGGTGAAATACTTTCAACTTATCCATCACCACATCCGGAGAATCTTCGTGATCCTGTCGAGTCTTAAGAGAATAGGATTTATTTTGATTTGGAGAACCTGAACCAAACCATTAGGTTGAGCTTGCCTATCATTCCCTCCTTAGTGGAATGTAGGGGAAATCTCTTATATTCTAACCATTTTTTTCATAATTTACGCAAACATTCGTACAGGCTAAGCATTTCCTCCATGTTTTTACTATACCTTGAGCAAGTAGTTATGTTGATGAGTCCACAATTCGGACTCATTTAAGACTTTCTTTTAATAGATTTAGTGTCCTCAAATGAATATTTTATCCCAATAATAGGTGTAAACCCTTGATTTTGCAAGTATTTCGATTGAGGAACAAAATATGAACACTAATGAGTAAAAAGGAATAAGGCAGCTGAAAGAACAAAGAAAAGAAGGCCTGATGATCGCCTAACCCATTGAAGGAGTCACTAAATGGTCATAATCTCGCATAAATTTCTAGTATGCCAAGCCATGAAGGAGAAAATTGTTGATACCCTATTTTTGACCCTATGAAATTTGAGTTAACTGTCGTGCTTCTTCAATTTCAAACAATTTGAAATAATCCTTATATATATACCATTCCCTTTGGGATTCAATCCCGAACCTTGGTTGGGTTTTCTAGTGATTACGATCTCTCACTTTTTGAATTGATTTTAGAGTGTGATTGATTGTTTTATAACACTGTGTTTTATACATTAACTGTATGTGACTCCCTCATATGAGTATTTTACAACTGACCTTGGCTGATGACAAAAACTTTACATGGTGAATATGAGAATGTGACTAGTATAGAGAGTTGCATTGAACCTGTGAATTATGAATTCAATTAATTTTGCAATTAACCCAGAAAGGTCATCTGAAGACATGGGGGGGGGGGGGGGGGGGCGGGGGGATGTTTTTTACTAGCAAGTTATAGGCATAACGTTGATAAATAAAAAGGAATTCATAGAATTAATTAAAGTTAGAATCGACTTTGATTCACGTGTACTCTTAAGTTATTGATATTCGGACATGATTGAGTTTGATCATATGAATTTAATAGCTTAAGATTGCACTGGTTATCCCTTGAGGACATCATTGATTCTTTGTGTTGCCAGTATACTTCAAGTTTATATATTGAATTTTATGTTTGATGAGAAGGTTAGGTATTAGCGTCATTATTTAGTAAATCGAGTACCTAATTAGAACATAAACTATATATACCATTGTACAGTGATTAGGTACCTCACTGAGGGGGGGTGGACGAGGGGGGGGCAATCCACTATTTATCATTTTTGTGATAAAATACCATAATGGTGTGACACATGAATCCTCCGCAAGTCATGACGCTTGGACAATAAATAAGAGCCCTATTATGTTACACTTTCTATTGTTTTCTTATTGGGTGTTTACTGAATGTTTTTGGAGTTATTCAATATGTTTAGGTACTTGATGCTTGTGTGGCCAATAATTTAATACGAATTATTATGTGGTAAAAATACTTGCTAGGTTGATTATTTCTATATGTTTCATGTCAAATAATATAGTTGATGGGGATAATCATCAAATACAATTATATCATAAATTAATTAAAGATCTTATGTGATAGAATGTTAAGTTTGATGAATGGAGTTGATTGAGGTGGAATAGGACCTTCATGGTGAACTAGTGATTTCTAAGTTGTATATGTGGCATGATCTAACTTGGTCGACTAATTCTACTTTAACTACATCATCTTTAGGGTGTAGATGTGTTAAATATTGATTAAAAGTCTCTCATGTGAAGCGAAAAATAATTTCCCTTGAACTAACTAACATCCGACTCGTCTTCCTCGTTAATAACATGTTATTCCTGAAAGTGCATATAATAAGCTACCAGTTGGACAAGACAAAGAGCATTTTGTCGTTCTTCTTCTTCTCTAGGCACTCGTCGTTCTCGACTCCTCCGGCAGTCCACTTATATTTTTCTTCTTACTACTCCTAAAAGTTATAGGGGTTAAGTCTATAGGTGTAAAATGTGTAGCTTAGCAAAGTAATTTTTGAGAAGTTTGTGAAAAATAAATCGACGTAAATCATTTTAAAATCAACGGAGAAGAGAAATTTATAATATCATTTTTAATTATAATCTTAATTAAATTCATTTTAATTTGAATAGTTATGTCTTTTTAGAGTGGCCAGAAACAGAGATTAACGGAGGTCAACTAACTTTTTTAACTTCAATGCCTGAAAATCTTCGTTCTTGCAAAATCAAATCAATTTGTAGATTTAAATTTTATATAAAAAAAAGAAAAAAAAGTGAAGAAAGTTTGGGTGAAGAAGACGATGACTGGAATAAGGGTGGAGTCAATTTCTTTTCTCTATAAAAAAATCAATTTTATATATAAAAAAAAAATTTTAGTAATATTAGTGCCAAGTGCCAATAAAACAAAAAAACACAGAATTTTACAAAATGAATAAAATTAAAATACTATTTAAACCTATTCACGTGCATAATATTAAGTAAGGTACACGTATATTGCCATGTGTTTAATAGGTACATGTTAGGTGTTCAATAGGTATAAATCTTAATTAAATTATCTAAGTGAATTATATGAACAACTTTAAAGAGCTATATATGTACAAATAAGAGAACCTTAGGCCCGCCTATGTGATGCAACCACAAATCAGAATACCCTTTTAATTTATTTATTTACAAAATTAGTCTTCCCCTTTCATGAAAGTTGTGAAATTTATGAAAAATTGTGACTTTTATAAAAAAAATTGCGACTTTAATAAAGAGTTGCGAACTTTTTGAAGTCTTGCAACTTTTCCAAATAGTTGTAACCTTTTTGATAAGGCACAATAAATATTTATTCACACTACCCTTTGTTGTCTACAAATAGAGAGATTTCCTCTCATTTTAAAACAACGGAAATTCTGAACTTCCTCTTCTTCTTCACAATTAAATATTGTGTACTTTACTCATGTTTAGTGGTTCACTGACACCATTTCTTATGTTACAGATCGTGGTATGTATTTTTACAATTATTAATTTATGTTTATTTTGTCAATAATAAATGATAAGATGTAATAATTTTCATTTTCCTGTACATAATGAATGTCTGTTACTAAGTAATCTTGTATGTAAGATAATATACTGTTTTAGTTTTAATGACGAATATGTTTAAAGTATTATTTAATAATTTCATAATTAATCTCGCGAATAAGGATAATATTACTAGTACTATACAAGAAAAAAAAGAAGAAATAAACCCATACTACACCAGGGACACGCAAACCCACTACCACTATACTACACAAACCCCCCCCCACTCAAACCAAACCAATAAGCCCTTTACCCCTCCACTCCTCATCCCCCCCCCCACCTCTTCCCGTCCTCCCCCCCCCCACACATACCAATATACCCGCCCCCCTCCCCTCCTCACCTCTCACCTCACGTCCCCCCGCTCCATCTCCCCACCCCCCTCCTCCCCGAAAGTACTTCTCCCCCTCTCCCCGGATGCGTACACCGACTCGCCTCCCCCCCCCTCATATCCACTCCCACCCCCCCCCCCCGCCTCCCCTCCCCACCCTACAGACAATACTTCCATACTATACGTACGTACAATAAAACTACATACGTAAATGCTACGTACATACATACATACATACATACATACATACATACATACATACATACATACATACATACATACATACATATACATACATCTACATCTACCTACATACATACATACCATACATACATACCCATAACATACATACATACACATCCATCATACATACATACATACAAAATTATAATATATAATATATATCTATATATATATATAATATATTATATATATATATATATATCTATATATATAGTATATATATATATATATATCACATACTATATAAGACACCACACCACAACCCCACACACACACCCACACACCCACATATATATATATAAGAGAACCCTAGCATGCTCCTACTTGGCGCCACCACAAATCAGGTTTCCCTTTTAATTTATTCATTTTCAGAACCAGTATTCTATTTTCATGAAAAATTGTAACTTTTATGAAAAGTTGTGACTTTTATAAAGAGTTGAGAGTATTATGAAAGATTTTGAGATTTATGAAAGGTTCTGGCCTTTCTGAAGGGATGTGATTTTTCCAAAGAGTAGTGACTTTTTCGATAAGACACAATAAACATATGTTGCCACTATGCTTTATTGTCAATAAATAGCTCTCACTTTAAAGCAACGAAAATTCTGAACTCCTTCTTCTTCTGCACAATTAAATATTTGTGTATTTTGCTCCCGTCGAGTGACTTATTGACACCATTATTTTTTTTTATCAATACGTTGGTGAATGAAATCATTCGATCCTGAGAGTTTAATTCTGTAACTATTAGGTATTACAGTGGAATAATTTTCTTAAGGGTAAATTGTGCATTCAGTGGAATTATTTTTTTCTTTTTATTTCATTCTATTTTATATTACTCTGATTTTTTTTACCATCATTAATTTATGCTTATGATATTAATTGTTGTTTTTGAGTACGTGTTTTTAAAATATGTTGATTATGTTTCTGCAAAGTTATTATCGTCAACTATATTGAATATATGCACATATCGTAGATATATTTTTTGTGCATAAAATAATTATTCTAGTCAGTTCCAAGAATCCATTATTTGATCTTTAACTTAAAAATACTACATATAAGCTTACATATTATCGATTTTTACATAGATATGAAGCTTCTCACTTATCAATTGAAGAAATACATTATGCAAGTTTAAAAGTTATAATTACTTTCATGTTCAAGCGTAATTAATTCTTTTAATCTGTTAACATTTTTTGAAGTTTTTCCCTGAGACCATATGTCACAATTGTATAATCTAAGCACTTTAAATATTTCCTTGGGGTCTTACGAAATGCTCTTTGTATGTGTGTGTGTGTTGTGTGGGGTTTTGTGTGTGGACAACTTTCACATATAGCACACATAAAAATTCATATTTGTATGCTATAGCAAAGTTTTTTGCATAATTGTTCTTCCCTAGCAATCTATCTATGTATATTCGATGATAGTAATAAATTTGACGCAATTTATATAAACGATAACGAGAGAAATCATATACACTTTGAATTTTTAAAATGATTACAAGAGAAGGCAAAAAGAGACTTATGCAGGGATATTCAATTGAAAATCGAATTTGTAAAAACGAAAAAGTGAGAAAATTATATACAATTTGAATTGTATAAAACGAGAAGACCCAAAGAAACTTGAACAGAGAAATATTTGTATTGTACAATTATAAGTGTATAGGATGAAGATGTATTTATTTTTGCATGCATTTATACAATTTACTCTCGCGTTTATACAATAAGACTACAATTTTATACAATTTCTATTGTATAATGCGAGAGGCGAGCTACAAGAATACGCGCGCGAGCGCAGGTCGTGTGGCGCGCGAGAATATGAGCGAAATATACTTCTAACATATTATTAACATATTTTTTACTTAATAATATATTTTATATTCTTATTTTTGTCCTTCTATTATATCGCTCTCTATATATATATAGTATCATATTCTCATTTTTCTTCTTTATTTTTCATTTAATGTTGATTAAAGAAGAATGATTTTTTATTTTCTCATAAATTCATTCAATATAGGTTCTTGAGTTATGTTATAATGACAAATAATCAAATGCATGTGGGAATATTGCTAATATTTATTTAAGAATCTATTTTTCTATTATTTTTAATTTATGGATATTAGTAAAGGATTATTTGCAAGTTCAATGTAATTATTATTTATGACCGCCCAAAATGCAGGCAAATTGCCTAGTTACTAATAAATAAGACCACATACTTTATTGTCAAAGTGATTATTGTTAGTTACATATCTTCTTTTAAAACTATTGTTTACCATCATGTAATTTTATGTAATGAATGTATTAAATTAATTATAAATAAATATATTAAATCTATGTTTTATATTAAAAATAAAGTTAAATTATAATATTTTAACATGATAGATATTATATTAATTATTAAATTAGAAGCCAACAATAATTTAGAAGAAGGAAAAAGGCCCAAAGAAATTCGATATTTCGTTCTTCCTATCAATATTTTTTTGCTAAACTTTAGTTCTCTTTTGGCCATGGGCAGAGATCAGTTACTCCAATTTTGTGCAAGCCACGATAACTTTTTCAGCTCTCCTCATTTTTCTCACTCTCTCTCTCTCTTTCTATGACAACAATCGGTCAAATAAAGTAATAATTTTTTTATATATTTGATTCATTAATGCAGAGGTTGTATTCAAATTCAAACAATATTTTTCATTCAATTGGCCCTAAAATTTCGCCCAAAAATTCTATAAATATCAATTTTTCCGGTCATTTTCGGGGCATACTTTCTATTGCACTGTAGTATCGTTTAACATATGTTTTTACTCTAAATATTGTCATTTTCTTATGTATTGATTTTCAAGCTTGCTAGAGCTCATAATCGTTATTCGAACATAGACCTTCGATTGAAGCACCCTCGTTATGTTACGATTGAAATCGTCCTGATTGGTACCCACCCCAACCCTCCTATGGGAGAACCACTATTACCATCCAACTAAAACAAATAATCTAAAATTAAGGTATTTAAATTATGGAAGCAAGTTAAATAACTAAAATAATGCAGAAAATACTCCTAGAACCTTAAAGTCAATGTACCAAAACTCTAACAACGACAAGTCTAAGAACAAGGGGAACAACCCCTAAAATAAACAACTCCTTAACACATAGTTTGAGTCCGAAGATAGTGGACTTAAACAAAAGAGAACTCAAGATAGCCCGGAAAAACTAGCTCACCCTTGAATTCTAAAAGGCCACTGATCTTCTATACGAGGTCTGTCAATAGCCGCCGGAAGATGCCCTGTACCCAACAAAAATAAGAGCAAGTGCAGAATCAGTATACAACCAGAGTGTACTGGTAAGATCACGTGACTATCCCAATAAGTGAAACATATATAAATCAAAACAACAACATGACCATGTAACATACAAAATATCAACAACATTGATAAACATAATCTTCATAGCATAAGAGAACCACATCACACCCACTTTTAAAGTTAATTTGTCTAATGAATGAATAGAGTCCCACTCACACTAAGTAGAACTCTTTGAGAATTCATAAGTCATAGTTTATAGACAATAAATACAATTATAACAAGTAATTGTTCCTCTCAAGGAACCTAATGCAATGGTCAACTGATGGAACCCAAACTCAAACAGTTTGTGCAACGACGTGGTACCCGATCCCGTTAGCTTATTAGAACGTGGCAATCCAATCCCATAGTTGTACCGGAATGTGGTAACCTAATCCAATATTTATGTTGGAATGTTGTAATCTGATCCAAGTTAGCTTGTCAGAACGTGACAATCTGATCCCCAATCACACGCCACATCACAAACACAACTGCATCATCAAGATCATACAACAAGAGGTGATTCATGACTTACAAATTATTCGCTCCATACACTTTTACGTATTGTGTGATCAATAATTCAACATTCGAATACATACATGCATTATAATGAAGCAGCAACAAATATATATCACAACATGAAATCAAAAACATCACCTACATTGAATCCAAGCTTGAATCCCCTAAGGCACTTGAATCTTTCCTTTCTAGAATATTTCCGCTTGTTCTATGTCTATAACAAATTGATATACGCAAGGATCAACAATCAAAGGTCTAATTATTCAAATTATAACAAACTCAATAACCCTAGAACAAATCCAAAATCATAATATGCAAATTAAGGCTTTTTTTCACCATAATTATTACATAAAAACCCTTTTCCATCGATAATAACCTAAGAAAATAGGTTCTACGGGATTGAAAAATGGATTCAGAGAGTTAAAACCTTTCCTTTAGCCTCAAAATGGGAAAGTTGTTAAGAACTCGTTTGGGTCGCCTCCTTAGTCCTAAAAGTAAAAAAATACCAAATAGTGTTGTCTTAGCATTTATAAGCGCCTTTAAAACGCGTATGTACAACTTTTAGCGGACCCATAGGTGTCGCACCACACCAGCGGCCCAAATTCCGTTATAGCGGCCTTAGTATGGAATGTATTCATTCACGAAAAGATCAATTTCGAGAGTTCTACTCTTCCAAATTTAATTATGTAAAGTGCTACGAGTTACTTATCGTCATAGCTATCCACTCATGTAATAAAATTCACAATTAGATCTCGTATTCATTACTAGATTTTTCCTGCACCTTAGTGAATCCGATTTCTTGCAAATCTGGACTAGGTTGTGAAATTCCAAGTTACTTCAAAGGAGTTTTCTTAACCCAACTGTTTCTTCGTTGACTTTTTTATAACAACGGAATCAACTCATTACAATAGATATTAATTTACCCATCATTCATCCCCGAGTGATCAACTAGGAAAGAGTTGGGTAAAATAAAGGTAGAGTAATATTTGAAACGTCGAATAACTAAGGGTATTTATCTCGCATTCTCTCCTTACTGAATCTCATTACATCCTAAGGTTTTCACTTCTACAACGTCAAACCAACCAATTTAATACCTACACCACCTCCCTTACCATGCATCAACAAAGTCATCTCAACAATCCAGTGATACAAATTGTTGTTAGTAAACTTAACTAATCATAAAACGAATCCCAACAACCACCAAAGTTGATCGCACACACGTTTTCCACATGTTATCGATGATCTTGACACAATCATAAGGAATAATCCTTCCTCACATAAACATGATAAGAATCTAAAATGAAAACTCGCCACAATTAGAGGTGAATCTAAACCAACAATCACACACTCATGAAACTCAAATAATTATTGTTCTTATCAACATCTCCATCTCACAACATAAATTTTCATATGCTTAAGTTACAAAACATTCAATCTTTAGACATCAGATACTCCTTAAGAGATATGTGCAATGTTTTATTTCTTTCGAAAAAATAATTTTTTATAGGTTTTGATTTTGTTAGAGTCGCCACTTCATTTAAAAAAAAAATAAAAATAAAGAAAACTTAGTTTTCAAGATATTTAAAAAGGAAACCTAATGAAAACTTTAAAAGGGGTTCGGCGGGTTTACATTTATATTTTAGAATGATGTTTGCGACACCTTAAATATTCGCTAACTCACAATTATCCGACAACTAACTTTGTTTGGCTTAAAATAATTTTAACTTGATTTGAGATAAAAAAAATTATTTAGAGTTTTTTGAAGGTGAAAAATTAACTTACTATCTAAGTGATTTAATGAACTCGGAAAATTTATTTATTATCATTTTTTAGGTTTATTTAAAGACTATCGATTTAGTTTAAGATAGTTAAAACATAAAGGCAGCTTGTGAGGGATTTCAACCCTTTAACCTTAAAACTAACGACAATTAATTAATCAATCAAACATGCAATAAAATAAGAGAGAGAGAGAGAGAGTCGGGTTGGGTCCAAGTTCGATTTCTGTCCGCCTGGACCAATATTTGGACCCATTTCACTTTGGGTCTTAGGCCCAATTGTTCACTTATCCTAAAATTCTAATGGAAGCATAAACCGAATGACTAAGAAGGCTTAGGCCCAAAACAACCAAATACAAACTTTTTAACAAATAATAGAAGTTGTTTATCCCCGACTTCTTCGACTTTCTGACTTGCTTTCGTCTATTTTGTATACTTGATTTATCTGCAACCTGTACGTCAATTTTAGTGATCGGCTGACTCGAGAATAAATGTATGAGCCTTCATGGCTCAAAAAATGGATGCAAAGGGAAAAGTAATGTCCACGAGGACTTGAAGGAATTTCCCATGCAATAAAATGGAAATGAGTTAGCATGTGAAGTGATGAAATAAATGAGATATACCTTGGAACAAACTCGACTAAAAAAAAGAAAGTTATCCAAGAGATCCAAGGTGACCGACACGTACGACTCTAAAGGAAACTAAATGGACCAAAATAACACTTTCAAAGTTCATAAACGAATGTCACACTATACAGTAAGTAGCACACATAGCATATGTATACACTGCTGAACGTATCATATTCATGGGAATACACAATTATTGACCAACTATTAGACTCAAGGAATGTCAACGAAAACATGCTACATATGTATCAAGTAAAACAATTTATTCACATAGTCAGGACAAATCAATACAGTGAAATCTCACTGTATTAAGTCTAACGTCTCTAAGAAAACTACAACACACGAAACCACTTCTATAAAGCTAACTCATTCACAAATGCCATGGAAAACATGCAAGGATGCGAAAGAAAATAAGGTACAGACAACTAAAAATTGAAACGACAAGGAAATATGAGAAACATAAAAAATACAATATGTATATAGATGAAAATTAGTACAGCATGCTTCGCATAATCAATTTAGCTACTGATTTTGTCATCAAGATTTACCCAAAAGTTATAACCAAAATGCATTATTTTAGGCGCCTGGCAATATTCATCAGGCATCAGCAAAAACCGAGACATATGATGGCTAGCTTACGAAAACTCATAAAATAAGCTAAGAGGACATTGATAACTTGAGACAAAATGAAAGCAACACCCACATAATACCATAAGAACCACAATTTGAAAAAAAAAAATTCTATCACAAGGTAGACACAAGAATGAATGGTGATGACTAAGGTTTCACATCTTTGTTATTGCACTATATCGAAAACAGAATAGATCCATATCTAAAAATAAAGGAGACGACAAAACTCATGGTCACACATTTTATTTTTAATCTGAAACAACGAGCAACAAATCATCTCACCAGTTAAATATGAACATTCTCTTCCCGACAAACGATATATAAGCAGATTCATGGGTACGTCTTGACGAACACAAACTCAGAAATTCTGACTTACACTCAACAGCACGCAAGACAGAGATGTAAATAATATTTCAACAAACTAAGGTTGCAACAACTTATCAACAAGCTAGTAAACTAAACATTCAAAACTAACACCACAACCACAAGTCGAGAAAGCTAAGAACTGAACTAAATCATCTTAATGACAATATGACTTCAGAATGGATAACCAAATCCTCTTAATGAAGAAAGTTATGCTTCAAAGTTCGAAGAAAAGAAATTAAAAAAAGGGATGAGAAGCAGGAACCATTTACGACTCGGAATAAACATTTTTTAGAATATATCAGTAAACATAACCATGTAATAGAGAGGGACGAATAAAAGAGATATGAGTTTTTGCCTCTTTCCGGGAAGCGAATGGGACAATACGAGCAGGGGAACAATGGTTCTTCCACCAACAACTCCGGAGAACTCCAAAGTTCTGGCAAATTTTCGGCAACCAAAGAAACGAGAAGAAAGATTTTTCTTGACGTATATTTGTATGACCGTTGTGGCTCATTTATCTCTATCAATTTCTACCTTTATATTAATGAAGAGTGACCAAAAGTTCTCCATTAAAGAATCGCTCAACTCTCTTATGAAAAAATCAACGCCTTCATGACTCTAAATTTTCCAACCCTTTTTCCTCCTTAGTTTTTCTCTGTATTTTTCTGATGTCTCCTTTTTTCCATTGGTTTCACCAACCCCCTAAATAAAAAGAAACGAAAAGGATTAAATATGCCCCTAAATTATTTGAAAAGGTTTAGATAAACTTCGTTTAAAGTTTGAAGCACATTATATACCCCTCGCCATCAAACCTTTTGGTCTACATATGCCCCATTTTTGGGCATTTTAACCACCTTCAAAATTCCAACTCATTTACTTTTTATTTAAATGCCAAACGTCAATTTTCCACGTAATTTTTATGTATTATCACTTGACATTTATAGTCAGGGAAAAGGGTCAATATACCCCTAAACTATTCAAAAGGTCTAGATGTATTACCCCCATTTAAAGTTTGGTCCTTTATAATCTCTTCCTTTCAATTTGGGTCTACATATGCCCTTTGGGTGTTAGTTGTCAACTCGAAGTAATCCAACTCCTTTTTACTTGTTTTCTTTAAATGGCCAATAGATTTTCCACATCATTTTTATATATTATCATTGACATTTATATTAAAAGAGAAGGGTCTTTATGCCCCAACCTATCCGACCCTAATGTTAAAAACACATATACGACCCGTTTTTAAATAATCTATACAACCCGACCCCTTTTTTTCATCCCTATATTGGTCGGATTAGGTCATAAGTGAATCATTTAAAAAGGCGACATTATTGTGCTCGATTGGAACCGCCTAGGAAGTTCAAGGCACAACAACTAATGGAAAAAAGTCGAGGTTTTGGAAAAGGGTTTTTCGGCGCAACGCAAAGCTGGAGGAAAACCTAGCAGGCAAAGGGGCTAGAGGCTGAGGAATTCACCTCAGACAACGTTACAGGCAAATTTGCAGCCTGCAGCAGGCGATTATATGTAAATACAGAATAATTCACCACATATATGATTCGATTAGGGTCAGTATATGTGTTTTAAAATTGGGGTCGGATAGTTTTAGGCATCAGTGACCCCTTTCTCTTTAATATAAATTTCAAGTGATAATAATTTAATCAATAAGTGGCAATCCCATTGGGCATTCAAAGAAAAGTAAAAAATGATTTGGATATTTTGAGTTGAACCAACTAACATCCATAATGGTCATATGTAGACAAAAGTTTGATGGCAAGGTTATTAAAATGGATCAAACTTTAAAAGGGGTAATATCTAAACCTTTCGATATAGTTTGCGCAATATTTGACCATTTTTTTCCCTTTATATAAATGTCAAGTTGATAATCCAAAAAAAATGACGTGGAAAATCCATTTGGCCTTCCAGGCAAGTAAATGAGTTGGATTTTTCGAGTAGGCCAACTAGGACACCATAAGGCATATGTAGAACAAGTTGGACGTGGGTATAAATGGAACCAATCTAAAACGAAGGTATGTCTAAACCTTTTCGAATAGTTTAGGGGCATATTTGACCCTTTTCCCTAAAAAGGAAAGAGCATAATTATATACGAGAATTAGGGCAAATTTAGGTGGGAAAAGGTTTGAATTTTTGAATTCGGAATTCAAAACTTCTGAAAAAGCACAAGGCTGAAAGCTGCAATAGTACAAATTCTTAACGGAAAAGAAAGGCTGGCCGTTCGACTAGCGGTGAAGGACGAACAATCAAGGAGATAAGGACACGCTGGATGCGGGTCGAGATGCTGTATTCGATTGCTGGATTGCTGATTTCACAGCGTTTTGGGTTGCGATTTTGCTAGAAGAAGAAGAAGAATGTACAGGAATTGGGTCGTTTTTGGTATGTTGCACGTGTTGGGTTCTTTTGGGTATTGTTGCTGAATGTTGTATCATATTTAGTGGGCTGGTAGAGGAAGATGTTGTGCTGGACAAATGTATTTGGTATGCTACGAAATCAAATTAGAAAATGGCCCAAAACTTATTTCAGGTGGTTTTAAGAATGTTGGTGGAAAATAGTAACTAAACAAAGACCAAATTCAGTTAAAACTTGAACAGAATAAATTAATTAACGAGTCTCTTATTCATAACGAAATAAAATAATGAACTTAATTATAAACTAACTAAACTTAAAATATAAACTATATTATAGCTACACTAATTAACCAAATATTTAATTAATACAAAAAGTTTTTGAGACGATTTTTGAATAATCATAAAATATACATGTATAATATCTAAAATTTACAAAAGTAACATAACTATTTAAAATAAATTGAAAATAATATTTCGAATGTCATAAAGTCAATTATTTCAACTCGTTTAAAATTTAAGATACTCAATTATTAATTCATGTTATGGAGGTCCAAAATTGGTTGTCAACATCCAACATACAACAAGCAAACCATCCAACAACACTATCGATAGGATAGATTTAGTAATTGCAGCTTACCTCTTAAAAACAACATAATTTGATTTAAATCTCCACATTCGACCACATTTAACGATACATGAACTCGATGACAAGGTGAATATTAGGATTGGAAGACAACTATCAATACAAAAGTTACCTCTTCTATAATTTCTCTTAAGCAAGGTGGTACAATTAGAACCATTAAAATACTTTAAAAATTCCAAGGGCATACCACATACGTCATCTAAATACCAATTCTTCCCAATTATCCCAATCATCAAAGAGGACATCACAATATTTGTACACTTGTCCACTACTAGGGATTCACCCTCGAAACACTCGTGACCATAGATAGTTCATAACACTTTTAATCAATTACAAAATGAAATACATGGTCATATAATATTTCACGCCCCAAGCCTAAACCCTGGACGTGGACGACACTCAATGACTATTATTGGCCTTGAGCTGACCCTTGACCTGACTTACTTAACTCAGCGGAAGACTTAACTCAATGAAATAAACTCATTCAATAACTTAAATTAAATGATTTGGCCAAAATGGCACAAGGAGGCTCACCATTGACTCCGTGTGGTCTGCTGGAGCAACGAGGCACTAGATGATGTTGATCCTGGTTATCTGCGTCTGTATAATGATATGATGCAGGCCAATTGGCATCAGTACATTGAATGTATGAGTATGCGAGTTGGAATTCTACAACAAATTAACCTTTAAAAAAGTATGAAATAACACTTACCTTGGTTGTGCTCAACTCATGAGTAACTTGACTTAATATAAAACAATAAAACACATGCAATATATAAAATATCATAAAGCAATGAAAACACATAGTTCGTTAAATAAATGCAATAATAAACTTACTTTACTTATATATGAAATACTATATTTTTTGTAGGAGATTCTCTAACCTATGTAACGACCTGTTTAGTCGTTTTGAGCAACAGATTTTATTCTGGAAAAAACTTGGCAAGATGTGACGGAGCCACGAACGGCCGTCAAGGGCACGACGGACCCGTCGTGGAGGGTGTCGTTTTCAAAACAGTAGAAAATCTGAAATTGGGTACTTGAATCGCTCTCTGAACGTCATGCGGAATGGCAGGACGGACCGTCGCAGGCGCGACGGCCCCGTCATCAGGCATCCACTTAAAAACAAGTCTCTGGACCTTGTGACTGACAACATGACGGACCGTCGCAGGCGCGAGGCCCGTCACGGGCTACGCAATCCCAGTTGTTCGGGTCGGATTTTCTTTACACGTTTTAAGGGACGTTTTTGACTATCCCTGCTTTAATTATAAAGTTATAGAGGGTTAATGTTAATAAGTCTAATTACTTTTACTTGGGGGTTAAAAAGAGGTAACCTTAAGTTAATTAGTGGGTTATTATGGCCATCTTTTATTCTTAATTAATATATTTATTAGGGTAAACTAAAGAGGGTTTGAATAAAGAAAAAATAGAAAGAACAGCAATAGAAGAGAGAATCGATTCAAGAGGAGAGACGAAGAGGATATGCAACGGATTTTTGAGAAGATAGCTTTGTTTGATTCATTCTTCGTTGGGTAGTTAGGGTTTTAATTTTACGATATTCGTAGTGAACTCTTAATAGTGAATATTATGTGTTGATAAGTATTGTAACACCCTGCTATGGTGCTTAAGTTGTATGCTTGCATGATTATGATTATAAAATTGTGATGAATTAACAAAGATGATGAGCTATTGAATCCCAAAGTCTTGAAGAACCCTAATTCCACTTGATTATATATAATGAGAATGATGATGCCTTAGTATGAAAAAGAAGGCTGATAAATTATATAATGAGACTGGATGATGCCTAGTGTTAAAAGAAGGCTTGATAATTAGGGGATCGGGTGCCCACGTTCCGGTTACCAGGATAGAATGAATATGGGATCTGGAGTGTCACGTTCCGACACCAGGTAAATATGGATCCGGGTGCCACGTTCCGGTACAGGGATAGAATTAATAGAGGATCGTATTGTCACGTTCCGACACCAGATAGAATGGCGGAGTCGGGTGCCACGTTCCGTTAGCCAGATTAGAATGAATAAGGAGGAGCAGAGTGTCCACGTTTCCGACACCAGGAAATAGAATATGGATCGGGTGCCACGTTCCGGTACAAGATAGAAATGAATATGAGGATCGGAGTGTCCCCGTTCCGACACCAGGATAGAATAATGGGCTCGGCGGGTGCCACGTTCCGGTAACCCAGATAGAATGAGGATCGGAGTGCCACGTTCCGTGCAATCCAGGATAGAAATAGAGGATCGGAGTGTCGCGTACCGACACAAGAGAGAAAGATATGAATCTTGAAAATAATGAATATACTCACTCTATTAACGTTAATTCCAAATAAGTATGGTAATTGAGGGCGTGAGTCTCATGTGTTGACTCGGTTTAGTTAGTGAATGAATCATGTTGTTATTGCTACATGTTGAGTATTGTAGTTTGATTTACATTAGTTTGATATCTACTGTTCCCTATTTTGAGTTGGCCGATGATATCTACTCAGTACGTGTGGTTTGTAACTGACCCCCTACTTTATGTTTTCCTCTTTTATTTGTGTGATGCAGCAAACATTCCGTCAACTCAACTCAACAGCAGATCTAATGCCATCTTCACTTCATCGGAAATTCAGGGTGAGCTAATGCTCTAAGCTTGGCTGTGTCTTCTTCTTCAAGTCTTGATGCCTTGAACTTCCGGCCTGGACTAGCGTTTTAGTTATTTTGTTCTTTGGGGGGGGGGGGGGGGGGAGACATTTCCTAGTTAAGTATTTGAGATAGATTTCTTGTGATGATACTTTCCAGAATTTTGGGGATAATAATAATATATGAATTGTTTTTATTATGAGTTTAAGTCTTCCTCATTATTTTCCTGTTTGATATATCTTTAAATGTTAAGGTTTAGATGGGTTTGTTCGCTGCTCACATATGAGGGGTAAAATGTGGGTGCCAGTCGCGTCCCTGATTTGGGGTTCTGACAACTTGGTATCAGAGCTTAGGTTCATTGGTTTCATCACACAAGACAGTTCTATTAGATTCTAAGGAACGGTAGGGGGAGCCTTTACTTTTCCTTGAGAGGCTTAAGGACTTTAGGAAAATTCACTCTTTCATTCTTCTTTCGTGCTACGACTTGAGGGGTCCAATTGTATCTTTGGCTATACGAATTGTATCTGACCATCTTTCACTCTATTTCCGCAGATGTTTGAACTAGAGCACACGACCGGCCGACACCAGCATGAACAACGGAAAGACAAGAACGACTGAGCCAGAGCCAGCCAACTGGGGCTTAGCTCGAGGAAGAGCAACGGCAAAGAGGCCGTGGGAGAGGTCGTGGGAGGACTCCTCTAGAGGAAGAGGAACAGCACCTAGCCCATCCGATACTAGGGCGTGACGGCCTCCACCGCCGAGGAGTGATAATAGAGAGGGAGGAAGGGGGGAGAATGAACAAGGGCATAATGAGGGGATGCAACCCCAACCTACCCCGATATGATCAACCAGGTACTCTCTTGCCTTATCTTAGCTGGTTAATCTATCATGGTCAGGCAACCTCCCGTGGTTTCCTGCAAAACCAACACTTTCCGGTTTCAGAGGTACGACATGCGGCTACTATGGCTTCCCCGCATGGATGCAATCATTGGAATAGGCACATTTCCACGTCGACTACTTGGGCCTATTAGACAAATGATCACATGAACTTTCAGTAAGTTCTTGAAATTGAACCTCCATCTTTAAGGGCCCGAATCAGGGATGACTAACAATTTTCTGGTTTGATTGTCATGAGCTACTACACAAATGGGTCATAGTAGAACGTGTTTGGCGTTGAGTTCGTGATGTTTATCAGTTCATGCAAAGGGAACGCCAAAACGTGGGTGGCGTCACATGTTGAGTGTCAACCAACAGAGGCCCACCTAATGACTGGGAATCATTCTCTACCCCCTGTTATGGAGAAGTTATCCAAGGACTTTGAGAGATAGAAAAGGGACGAGTTCTTGAGTCTAGAGCAGGGAGGATGACAGTTAACGCGTATGAGGCCTTGAAATTTCGCGCACTATCCCAGATACGCAACCCAACTTTTGTTTCAGTCCCACAGAAGGATTCGCCGTTTTGTGGAAGGGGTTTGAGGTCAGGTTGCGGATTTCACCTTAACGGTACGGCTACGGCAACATCCTTCCAAGAGGTGGTGAACTTTGTGGATAGAGTGGAAGGAGTTAACCAGACGACTTCCAAACCACGGACCATCGACACTCGAAAAGGTTTCGAAGGGGAGGAAGATTTTATGGTGCTCACTCTCGAGGACAGCGCTTCGAGGTTACTCAAGTCGACCAATTCAAGTCTTCACTCCCTACAGACGGTAGTTTTTGGGGGTCCCCTCAGAACGGTCACACTACTCCGATAGACCTATGCATGAACCCCGAGAGTGTTATGGTGTGGGGAGGTTGGACACATCAAGAGGTATTGTCCAAACCAGAGTTACAGAACCCCACTATCTAGAGGTAGAGGTGGTCTGGTAGAGGCCGCTTTTCCTGGAGGACGTGGTGGTGTCAGTAGGTGGGTCATCACAACGGCAGAGGTGATGGGCAAAATGGAGTCCACTAACTACGCAACATTGGTATGGGGCAAGGACAGAAAAACGATAGGGCCCCATTGTAACGGCTTTTTCCTGGGAGATCTGAAGCGTAATGCGTCTGATGCTGTTATCACAGGTAATCTTTTGGTTTGTGATTGCAAATGGCAAATCTGTATAATTGGACCCTGGCCCACGTTTCATATGTATCTTCATCATATTTGCTAATGTCTAAAATTGCATTTTGAATTACTGACAATGCTATTCGTGTTTCTACCACCGGTGGGGTGAGTCTGTGGTAGTTGAAAAGGGTACATAGGTCTTGTTTGGTGGAACTTTGTGGGGAGCACCACTATGTAGATTTTGGTTATTTTAAAATGGTTGAACTTTGATGTAATTCGGGGTATGAACTTTCTTCTCCAAATTTTCGATCACTTGGATTGTAAATGCCAACTGTGACATTGCCAAGCCTTGGGACAGATCCCGTTTTAGTGTGGGAGGGCGACTACACTTCCAATCCGATGCGTATCATTCAGTTCTTCGTGCTAAGAAAATGGTTAGTAAAGGGTGTTTTAGCTTTCTGGCTCCATTCTCAAGATGACACTCACTACCCAAGTACCTTCGATTGAGTCGGTTTCGTTAGTCCCGTGCAGTTTTTTTGGATGTTTTCCCTGCAGATCTTCCTGGTATTCCACCAGATAGGATATTTGACTTCTGTATCGATCTTGAACTGGGCACACCCCCATTTTTCTATACCCCCGTATAGAATGGCTCCCGCGGAGTTAAGAGAGTTAAAGGCTCAACTTCAAGAGTTTGTTGATCAAGGGCCTTTCATTAGACCAAGTGCAATTCTCCTTGGGGTCTCCGGTTTTGTTTTGTGAAGAAGAAGGATGGGAGTTTTCGGATGTTTGCATAGACATCGACAGTTGAACAAGGTAAACTATTAAGAACAGTATCCTCCTCTTCCTCGCATGGAATGACTTCTTCGATCATTACAAGGTGCTTGTGTCTCTCTGCAGATTGACTTGAGATCCGGTTATCATCATTTGAAACTACGGGCCAACGGATGTGCCAAGACTTGCTTTTCGAAACGAGGTATGGACATTAACGATTTTTGTGGGTGATGTCTTTTTTGTTCTTACACTGACTGCCCCTGCTGCTTTCATGAGCGTTGATGAACTGGATATTTAAGACGTATTTGGACCCTCTTTTGTGATCGTATTTATAGATGGAATATACTGGTATATTTCTAAAAGTAAGAAGGACCTGAGGAATCATTTGAGAATTGCATCATTGGAAATGTTGAGGGAAAAAGCCTTTATGCCAAGTTTCTCTCTAGTGTGAGTTTTGGCTAGATGCAGTGTCCCTTCTTTGGGGCACGTGGTTTCTAAGGATGGGAGTGATGGTGGATCCGTCTAAATCGACGTAGTGAAGAATTTGGTAAGCCTACTAATGTGTCCGAACTAAGGAGCCTTTGTGGTTAGCTAGCTACTTACCGCCGATTTGTCAAGGGATTCTCTTCTATTTGCTTCCCAACTGAGACACTTGACTAAGCCAAATGTTCATTTGTAATGGTCAATGAATGTGAGGAAACGCTTTCAAAGCTTAAGACCTTGTGACTACCCCCGCCGCCTATCCTCACCTTGCCCGGTAAAGAGGGTAAGAACTTTCATTGTTTTATTTTGATGCATCCTATTCTGGTTTGGGTGCAGTGCCTATGCAAGAGAAAGGAACGTGATTGCTTATGCCTCAGACATTAAAAGTGCATGAACGTAACTATCCAACTCAAATGACTTGGAATGGCGCGGTAGTGTTTTGCATTGAGCAATGGAGACACTATTTATATGGGGTTAATTGTGAGGTCTATACGGATCATCTATTCATACAGTATGTCTTCACTCAGAGATATTTTGAATTTGAGACGAGGAGATGGATGGAACTATTGAAGACTACGACTCACTATTTTTGTATCATCCGGGGAAGGCGAATGTTTGTGGCAGATGCCTTGAGTAGAAAGGCGGAAAGCATGGGAAGTCTAGCTCATTGGCAAAAGCCTCTAGACGCCCATTGGCTAGAGGAGGTTCAGACTCTGGCTAACGACTTGATGAGGTTGGAAAATAATGAAAAGGGGGATTGTTTGCTAGTGTGGAGTCAGATCTTCTTTTCTTGATACGATTCGGGAAAATAGTTTTGATGATGAGAAACTATGCAAATCCGAAGATAAAGTGTTGCGAGGAGAGGCTAAAGAAGCAACAATCGACGAGGAAGGTGTGTTGAGGATTAAGGAAGGTTATGTGTTAACCCCGCATTGATGATTTCATCAACACTCTTCTGGCATAAATCTCATAGTTCACGGTATTCTATACATCCGGTGCACCAAGATTGTATCGCGACTAAAACAACACTTTTGGTGGAGTAGAATGAACGCAATGATTGTGCTTTATTGCCCGTGTCCAAACTGTCAACAAGTTAAATATGAAACACACCAAAGGCCCGTAGGAACACTTCAAGAATTGCCCATTCCTGGATGGAAGTGGGGAATTGCCATGGACTTTTGTGGTTGGTCTTCCAAAGACACTGGGGAAGTTTGATTCAATTTGGGTAATTGTGGACAGTTGACTAAGTCTGCTCATTTCATTCCCGGTCAAGGTGGACTCACAATGGCAGAGAAGTTTAGCCAAAATTCTACATCTCATAAATCGTTCGATTGCATGGGGTTCCACGATCCATTATATCATAAACAGATAGAGAGTACGCAGTTTCCTTCAAGTTTTTGAAAACATTGCATCAGAATTGGGTACTAGGTTTTTGGACTTAGTAACCGCGTCCATCCTCCAGAACCGATGGTCCGTCTGAGCGCACGATTCAAAGTGTTGGGAGGATATGCTTCGCTCAATGCGTGATAGGTTTGGTGCCATTGGGAACGCTTCTTTCCCTTTGGCCAGAGTTTTTGTCGTAATATAGCTATCACTCCAGTATTGATATTGCTCCTTTGAAGCATTGTAATGGAGAGGTGTAGATCTCCCATGGTTGGTTTTTTATGTATTCGAGGTGTTAGACCTTGGGGTCCGATCTCTTTAGGGATTCGTTAGAAAAGGGTGAAGGGCATTCAAGAAAAAGCTTCTAGCGGCGCCAAAGTAGACAAAAGGAGTATGCAGACGGAAGGTTAGAGAATTGGAGTTCATGGAAGGTGAACAAGTTCATTGTTTGAAGGGTTCACCCATGAAAGGGTGATGCGTTTAGCAAAAAGAATTTAAGCTAAGTCCCAAGGTATATTGGACCATTTGAGGTACTAAAGCGAATAGGGGAGGTGGCTTATGACTTAGCCTTCCCCCAGGGCTGTCCGGAGTGGCAGTCCGGTATTTCATGTGCCATGTTTGAAAAGATACCTGGAGATGGAAACTACATTTATCCGTTGGTAACGCAGTGTTGTTGGATGAAATTTGTTTTATGAGGAGGAACTGTTGCTATTTAGAATGGAAGTCGCAAGTTTGAGGTCACGATATATTGCATCCATCAAGGTGCAAATGGAATAATCGACCGATTGAAGAAGCACTTGGTAGAAGGAGGCCAGATATGCGAGAAAGATACCCACATCTGTTTACGGATTCAGGTATTCCCCTTGTCGCACTTTGTTTTCCTTCTTGTGAATCGTCGGGACGAACGATGGTAAATTGGGTGATCTATTGTACCGACCTGTTTTAGTCGTTTTGAGCCACCGATTTTATTCTGGAAAAAACGGCAGATGGTTTGGAAGGCCACGACGGACCGTCAGGGCACGACGGACCCGTCGTGGAAGGGTGTCCGGTTTTCAAACCACTTTAGAAAATCTGAAATTGGGTTACTGAAAAATCGACTCTCTGACGTCATGACGGAATGGCAGGACCGGAACCGTCGCAGGCTCGACGGACCGTCACAGCCATCCCACTTAAAACAAGTCTCTGGACCGTGTGACGGAGGACAGCAGGAACGGACCGTCGCAGGTGCGATGGCCCCCTCACGGTGCAACGCAATCCCCGTTCGGGTCGGATTTCTTTTACATGTTTTTTAAAGGGACGTGTTTTTGAACTATTCCTGCGTTTAATTTAAAGTTAAGGGTTAATGTTATAGTCTAATACTTGGGGGTTAAAGAGGTAACCTTAAGTTTAATTAGTGGGTTATTAATGGCCATCTTTTATTCTTAATTTATATTAATTAGGGTACAACGAAGAGGGGTTTTTGAATAACAGACAACTAGAAAGAACCGGCAAGAGAGAGAGAGAATCGATCAAGAAGAGAGATACCGAAGAGATAGCAGGATTTTTGAGAAGAATAGCTGTTGATTCACATTCTTCGTTTGATTAGGTTATGGTTTAAGTTACGATATCGTAGTGAACTCTTATGTGATATTATGTGTGATAGTATTGGTAAACCCTGCTATGTGCTTAAGTTGTATGCTTGCATGATTATGAATTATAAAATTGTGATTAATTAACAAAAGCAAATGAATGAAGCTATTGAATCCCAACTCTTGAAAGAACCCTAATTCACTTGATATATTTATAATGAGAATGTTATGCTTAGTATGAAAGAAGGCTGCTTGAAATTATATAATGAGAATGATGATGCCTTAGTGTAAAAGAGGCTTTATGACAATTAGGGTATCTGGTTCCACACGTTCCGGGTACCAAGGATCAGAATGAATATGAGAGCGGATTGTTCACGTTCTGACACCAGGATTAGAATATGGATCGGGTGCCACGTTTCCGGTACCAGGATAGAATTGAATAATGAGGATCGGAGGTGTCACGTTCCGACACACCCAGATAGAATATGGAATCGTGTGCCACGTTCCGGTACCCAGGATAGAATGAATATGAGATCAATGTCACGTTCCGACACACCAGGATAGAATATGGATCGTGTGCACACGTTCCGGTACCAAGGTAGAATGATATGAAGGATCGGAGTGTCACGTTCCGACAACCCAGGATAAATATGATCGGGTGCCACGTTCCGGTACCAGATAGAAAATGCGATCGGAAGTGCCACGTTTCCGGCAACCAGGATAAGAAATAGAGGTCGGAGTGTCGCGTACCGACCCCAAAAAAAAAACAAGAGGACGAAAAGATATGATCTTGAAGATAATGATATATCAATTCTAATGAACTTTAATTCCAAATAAGTAATGGGTATTGAGCTTGAGGATAGGGTCTGAGAGATAGCTGTACTCTAGGTAGAGAGGATGCAGAAGAGTCCTTCATGTTTGGACTCGGTTGTTAGTTTCATTGATGAATTCATGTTGTATTGATTGGCTACATGTTGAGTACTGTAGTTTGATTTACTTATTCATTGAATTATATACTGTTCCCTATTTTTGATTTTGGCCGATGCTACTACTCAGTAGTGTGGTTTGGTACTGACCCCCTACTTTTTATGTTTTCTCTTTGGTTTTATTTTGTGGTGATGCAGCAAAACGTTCCGTCAACTTCAACTCAACAGCAGATCTAGTCCAGTCTTCAACTTCAAAATCGGAAATTCAGGGTGGAAGCTAATGCGTCTAAGCTTGGACTTGGGTCTTCTTCTTCAAGTCCCTGATGCCTTGAACTTCCGCATGGACTAATGCTTTTTAGTTATTTTGTTCTTGAGACATTCCCTAGTTAAAGTTATTTGAGTAGATGTCTTTGTTGAGGATGACTTCCCCGATTTTGGGGACATCATTCCTAATCGTAATTGCAATGTTTTTTATTATGAAGTTTACAGTTCACAAGACTCCGCATATTTTCTGTTGATATATCGTTAGAAATGTTAAGGTTTAATGGGTTGGTTCGCTCACATAGGAGGGTAAATGTGGGTGCCCAGTCGCGTCCCTGATTTGGGTCTGACAACCTACACCACCATTATAAGCCTAAGTGGTGATACAATATCT